>CM039680.1:46892093-47285049 GCA_022537955.1 Schmidtea mediterranea
GGTGATCCAAATGGTGTCCTAAACCTCAGAGATACAACCCCATACAGCAGAAATAATGAAACTAATTGCGAAAGGATATCAACAGGATAATGATACATTTACGGCATCATGGAAAGATCATGATAAAAAAGTACCAAGAGAATCTGAAAGAATATGATAGAGAAGAGTATCAGGTAATTATTGATTTTTCAGAGATACTAGACAGATAATAGCGACAAAGCGAAAGTACAAACGAGCCTGTACATTGGTACGTGAAGAAGCAGGACCCAGTTATATAAAATTAATTTATATTATCAAGGAAGTATCAAGGAAGGAAAATAAGCGGATATAACACCTAGCGGATGCTCAATAGGCCAAAGGAATAAATGTGGTAAGTTAAACAAAATCGAAAGCGAAGAAACGACAGCAAAATATGGCAGAAAACAAATATGTATAACCAAGAGAAATAAAACCCCTGGATTAGAAAAAGAGAGACAAAAGATAATGAGGCAAAACCAGATAAAAATGACAGAACAAGCTAGATCAAGCTAGAAAATATATTAACCGATTATCGTAACACAACGCAATTCAATGAAAATTTATTTGCGAGAAGGCTGTAACGGGTGATACAGACATAATGAGATCAAATAATGTAGAAAACAGGATGAGTCTGATAGCCAATAGGAGAGCACCAAAGAGTATGATTTAGGGGAGATGAACCAATAACAGATAATAAAGCTACCTAATGATGAAATAAAGAAATATTGGTGGACCCCCGATTGCCAAATGCAATGAAATGGTACCGACGAATATAACCGAGAGAATGATACAACCGATATCGAAAGTTAGTTGGATGATCGGATGGTAAAGTACTGTGGCTATAATGTATCGACAAACGGCTAAATATAGTCCGCGAGAACGAACCCCGAATATTATATCGAATTAGGTATATTGGGAAGACGGACAAACTATTAAATATCATGCCATGGATGAAACAGAGAGAAAAAATTACAACAAAAGGAACAACAGTCCAAGAGTTTCCAAGAGGAAATGAAAAGAAAAATGGACGCAAATATTAACCATCTACCAGTTATGGAAACAAGATGTAAGCTATAGCACAAATTGCAACCTTTATAAGAATGATTCGCGATGCCGATCAACACCATGGAAAAGGTGTACGATTGAGAAGGAAAAGAGTGGATGGTAAACGGAGAGAACCGACCAAAATGGAGAAATACATGCCAGGAGAACCGCCAGAAGATGCAGTAATGCAACCTTAGAGTTATACGAAGATGAACATATGAAATTTACCAGAGGAAATGATAAACGAAATTGAAATGGCACCTAGAAGAAAGACGGAGGAAATAAACGATAGAGCCTTCGGACTTACGCCAATACACATGGAAAATAGGTGTGATGGGCTGAAAGTAAAATCGGCTGAAGAAGAAAAAAATCATCGGTATCACAGTCATCAAATTCTATACAGAGATCGGAGATACCTGATGAAATTGAAGAGTAATACCCAAACGGAGAAGGGGTATGGATAAGGATACCTCTCAGTGTATTTTTCCTAGTTAGCAAGATGTCAGAATGACGGCAAGTTAGAATGGCCCATTAATCGAAAAGTCAACAATTTCAATCTGCTAAAACCCGGAAATGGGAATGGCGACATAGCGAAAAAATGAGTAGACCCAAGATCATGATAGTCAAAATGCATCCACTGAAAATGTTGCAGGAGGAGTACCACATCCTACTGAATAAAAATGTAATCACCCCAATCGTAAGGGATGATCGATATATATACAAGTCGATAAGAGAATACGGAACGGAAATGAAATGCGAATGTCAACATAGAACAAGCGAGACACGAATTAGCGTACTCGAGAAAACGAATTCCAGGAATAAAATATTGCCCACAGATATAGATGAATCCCTGTGGAAAGAAGGATTAACAAGATTAACAGAAACACAAAAGTGTAGAGAGTTATCAGCAATATTTGAAGAACCGGATGCAAAGAATCAAAGACGAACGTAACAGATTTAGCAATGGATAATCGATCTTGTAAGCAGAGTGAGAACTGCGAAATATCTGGTAAAGGAAATAGAGGAATATCGAGAATGTACGCGTGGTACCCAGACAATTTCGAGAATTATCCGAAAATGAAACCATACGAATGGGCACCGAAGCAATAAGAAAATATAGTTTAAAATTATGACCGCAATTCGAACCAATCGAAAGAGAATTTATATCACTGCCTAAGGTGAGTGAAGTGAAAAAGAGAATACCGTAATGAACCGGCCATTTCATTTACAGAATACCAAGGACGATCATTAGACGACGATCTCGAATTCGGAGTTACGCAAAATGCATGGGATTAATAAATATTATAACAGAAGCAAAAGTATCGCGGGTAGAGAACTCCGAATAAAAAGAAATCAAAACGAAAAAACGCCAATAGGACGACAGAAAGTCTAATACGCCAGAATTCCACCTCACAGATGAGAGAATCGCATCACAACAGAACGAAGAGATACGAAATGATCTAATGGATATTGGTGGATGAACGAAACAACCAGGAGAATACGGAATCAAAAGATTGTTCATGACAGAAGGATGAAAACAATAATGAAATAGATGAAACCAGACGAGCTAGTATGTGGCCCAAGACAACCAGTCGAAATATAGAGCCAATACCGAAGAAGGAAATAATAAAGAAAGAAAGGGACGCCGAAGCCGACAGGAAGACGAATGGTAATTGATAAGATGAACGAGGAGCTACAACATCCAGAGAAAGCAAGCAGACGAACACCCAACGAAAAGAAACAGGTACGGCAATGGAAAGAAATCCAGAAGGAGACCAAAATGATAACAGCTCCAGAAAAGGAAACTAAAGAACAAATGCAGATGGATCGAATTGACAACGAAATTAAACAAAGCTTAGCCAAGTAACGAAACAGTTACAAGAAAACTAAAAGGTCAGGAACAAGGAGCAAAGTGGATCAAACAGATTAAAACTATATGCTGGGATTAGCAAATCCAGAAATAAAGAGAAATTAAACTTAATAAATCGAGCAAGAAGCGAACAGCTTTGGGCAGCAATAAAACCAATAATAAATAAAAATAATGGAAAATAAAGTACGAACCACTAAAGAATCCAGAGAATTATTGTGATGAATAAATCAACTTAACGAAACGATCTGGATGACCCAATAAGATATTTGGTAGTAAGTGCTACCCTATGTACAATATCGATAGTGATATACAGAAAGCGAAACTCCAAGATAACAACCCAAAACCGGAATGAAAGATTCGTGCAATATACAGACATTATCAGGAAAGTAATTGAACCATTCATCCTAACTCAAGGTGGATGGCAAAGCTTTAATAAATCTGGTAAGTAAAGATGATCAAAACGCGAAATAATGCGACAAAGTGAAAGAGTATTAAACGGAATTCGAAACAACAATTAATGCAAGCGATCCCAAAGACAGCCAGAAAAAGGAATGAATCGATAATCAACTACAATACTCAATGAATGAATGTCGTAAAAAGGAAGAACCGTTGTAGTAATGATTGGCGAAAAAAGATTGGTGATTAAATATTCACTCAAAAAAGAAACGGAAGAGTCAAAGCTGCAAACTCCCGGTAAATTGCAAGACTGAACGGGCAACAGCAGTATCATATAATGTATACCAAGAAGAGAATTCAATAAAAAGGAAATCATAAGGAATGTCATAACAAGGGAAAATCGTAAGCACATTTCATTGCGGAACATCAATCTCGCATTCAACAATTAAGAAAAGCGGGAACGAAACAACAGTGGTATCAGTAACGCGGTAGCGAAATGGAAGAAGGGATTCACGACAGGACGCATCTCAATAGCTGACGAGTTAAATGTAAGCAGCTGAGGAAGGAAAAATAAAAACTACCGAGTATATGCCTGCGTGGGAGAAAACGGCTGGAGACGGGACACCAAGGAGGAGAAGTAACCCTATTGAATCAATTAGTCAAGAGAGTAGTAGTGATTGAAAGCTACAAGTAAAGTTGAAAAATATCAAGGATTTTGATCCGTGACACACAAGCGATGAAAAGTATCCCCAATGTCAGCAAACAGATAGGATCATTGTAAATACGGGAATGTCAACGATCGTATATCACGCCGATACCAGAACTTGCAGACTCACCTTATTGAAAAGCGCAATATTTGACGAAGTGCAAGGACGAGTGCACAGTGAAACAGAAACTAACACGCAAAAGAGCGCACTAGATGATACGGAGAACCGGAAGAAATCGGAAAACCAACGATAACCACAACTATCGATCAGAGTCACGCCAACGTAGTAATATCAACAGATACAACAAAATTGGAATGAGATTCATAAAGGGGCGAATGGTAAAGTAATGTGACGAAATGGTAGCCAGTACCAATTATAAAGGAATATTTTTATCGAGAACAGCAATACCGAAGCGCAAAAGCGCAAATAGACCCCAAAGATGTGAAACTATATCTGTATATAAATAACAAGATGGATTTCTTATATCATAAAGGACTGGCATCAACGGAAAAAATACTACAATTTAGTTAAAAATGATTGTATCCTGAACAGAGAAATATTAAAAACAAATACAAATGGCATCACAAATCAGATAATGCATCCGCTATTCACTCCAAGAAGGATATTTGGGAGAATTGTGGAGAGGTTAATGTATACATACAAATGTGGAAAAGACAATTGCTGAACTACCAGAGAACTCAACGTATTCCAAGAGATAAATGCATAAACGAATTAGAGATAATGCACAAAGGAAAAATCAGATTCGCTCAACCAGTAACAAGGATGATAAATCCTGAGAAATTCGTACCTAATATGTTCAGTTGTAGTAATGTATATGGACCGTTATTTGAAATAAGAGATGGAAGTTGGTTACAATTTCCAACTCGAGTAATAGTAGCACCACCAAAAATATTTGGACTTACAGAATTGGCTACGAAGCAGAAATTCAAACCAGTTGATAATACAGAGTGGAATAATACCAAACGAAAGATCAGAACAGCCAGAGAACATTTATTATTCGCCAGCGCAAAGGGCAAGCAATATTAATCCAATATTGTAACTATATACGGAGGTAACAACTATGGGAAAAAACCCAACTACGAACGCTATTATCACCAAGATCATTTTCAACATGCTACAGCAATAATAAAGCCATGGTGGGGAAGAATTCTTAATCTTCGGACAAATGATGGCAGGAATTTAGAATAATCCTCACATTCAAATCATAAGTGATCCTAACACAAATTTAGCATGTTTCATATTACAGAAAGAGAAAGGAAAATAACTGGAAAATGCATTGGATTCCTTACCGTTTTTAGCTAAGACAATGTATTACATGGACACTTCAAAAGATATTCACAAGATAAAAAGGTTAGTAGGAATTCTACTAAAGAAATGGTATGATGAAGAAGTCGGACGAAAATTTAAAGCAATATGAGACTAGAAGCCGAGAAAACCAGAATGAAGCGACAAAAAAACGAGGCAAGCTGGAAACGATGGATAAATTTCAAGATGATAGCCAGTAATAACAGCCGACAACATGATGAAAACCAAGGAGGAACACAGATGCTAACGTCAAGAGCACTCAAGCAATGGGATCGAAAAGACAAACATAGTGGACATTATAGATCACCACCAGTATATGATGTCTAAAAAAACAAAAATCATAGAACGAAAACGTACCGATACCAAGACCACAACATTACGAAATATTTTCCAGTAACCATGACGAAACCAAATTGGGCAGACTTAGTACCGAAGGACCAGCCAAAGAATCGAGAAGTGTGGATCAGGACCAAAACTCGAACTATCGGCTATGTTACAAAATTAGCTGGACCAACATTAACGTACCCATAGAGATAAACGGTTGAAATAAAAACAATGATCGATACCGGAGCAACATTTCAGCAATAAAAATGGATAAAGACCCGGAAGACTATGGCCATGTTATAGAAAGAAGCTAACAATGATGTAATAACTGCAGTAAAAATCGGTCGCAGTCAATGAAAAATCTGTGTCAATAATCGAATATAAAATGTGAAAATCATACGGTATCTAGCGGTTCAGAGATTGAGTGCGGATTGTATATATTGGAACGACCTCATGCCAGAATTGTTAAAAGAGATATAATAGATCTAGATCGATGGAGCCTGAGAGATAAAAACTGGACGAATATGTATGCTGAAAAATCAGAAGTAAGATGCCGAGATAGTAGTGCTCAGGGCGCACACAAATGATTTGTTACGTAAAGTGAATGAAGAAACTAGAGGCGAAATGATTTTCGAATACCAATCACAAATCTGAGAAAAAGAAGAACTGCATTACCAGAGAGATAGTATATACGTAAACATAACAGTGAAATTCGATCAACATTACAAATTTTATGAGGAAGATAAAGTCAATTTAAGAAAACGAAGATGGGAAAAATTAACACCGATGATGGATATCGAACTCCAACAACAAAAACAGAAAGGAAACGAGGAAGAATTATGGACTATTGACAAGTCAGCTACTAAACGAAAACGAGAAAGAACAACACATAAGACTGCTTATGGAATTTAAAGATATATTTGGCAGCATCTGACTTAGATCTCGGTACAAGCGATGTAACGCAAACATACGATCCATAACAGATGATACCATCCAAACAACTACGGCCGATATGCGATTGGCAGAAGCCCAAAAAACCAGAAGCAGAAAAAGAATGCAAAAGAGGTTGGAGCGCGGGAGTATCGAACAAGTTGCTCGCAATGGCAATTCCCAGTAAGTCATGTAAAGAAAAGACGAACACAACGGTTCTGTATAGATTATCGACGACTCAACGCAGTAACAAAACGGATACATACCCGCTACCAGACATAAATGAATATGTTACAAACTCTACACGAGCAGCCTTATTTACATCGCTAGATTTAAAAGTGGTTACTGGCAGATAAAGGTCAAAGAGGAAGACGAGAGAAAACTGCTTTACAATCGGAAAATCTATAATCAATTTAAGAAAATGCCTTCGGATTAACACAACGCACCAGCCTCATTCCAGAGATGCATGAACTGTCGTAAATCAATGGCAGCAAACAATATGGTAATAAGTATTGATGATTTATTAATTTATTCTAGCACCTTCGAGCAAATTAAAGATACCGAATGTATTCCGTTCGACTGAGACAAATGGAAATGAAATGAAACCATGCTAAATGCGATTGGGCAAAAGAAAAGTTACACTTCTTAGGACATTTGTGTCAGCAAAAGGCAAGAACCAGATCCAAGAAACATCGAGATAAAGAATTGCCGCAGTACCCAAACAGTCACGCAAGTGGCAAGAATCTTAGGCTTTATGTGGATAATTATCGAAAGTTCATCAAGAATTACGCAAGCTTATTGCGAAACCCATACAAAGTTAACCAAAAAAGATACCCCGTTATATGGGAAAAGGAACAACAAACAGCTCGAAACACTCAGAGATAAACTGATATCAGCACCAATACTCGTACACCCAGTTTAGAACCGTTTTTAATTAGCGACAGACGCAAGTGGATATGGCATCGGAGCAAGTCCAGGACAAGGGAGGACGAGAAAAGAAGAGCGAGTTATTTGATATTACAGTCGAACATTCAAGAAACATGAAAAGAATACCTGGACTGAAAGAAGGCAAGCAATAATCCAAGCTATTAAACACCATTTCAAATATTTATTATTGGGTCACGAGATATAAAACACGACCGATCACCAACCATTATAAGGTTGGGCCAACACAAAGAAGCCTCGAGTAGATGAATGAGATGGCGATGCAGTTAGCAAGAAACTCGCCGATTATAAAATCAATCAAGGAAAAACCAACGCTAGACGCAGATTGTATGTCAAGATTCGTGTTTGAGGAACTGATGGATCATGATGTAAGACGAATATGCATGATCATACGCAGAAGATATAGATTACAATAACTGAGAAATGAGCAGAAGAAGACGAATGAGTTGAAAACAATAATCGAATTATACAACGATATGAAAATCTTCGACAACAACAGACAAATTAAAAGAGCATATGGAAAAACACAGACATCGATACATAGAGAAGGGATGGCTATTATTAATGGATGCGAAAAAGAACCTTATGTCTTACAGAAAAGTAGACGACAAGAAGTAATGATGCAAATACCAGATGATGGAAAACTTGGAAGGAACATGTCGCAAAAAAGACGGAAAGCAAGATTACGTCAAAAATATTATTGGCCAAATATCGGAGAAGACGTGAAAGGATGGATAAAGAATGTCCTGATATGTGCAACGAGGAAAAGTACAGGAAGTAAACTAAAAGCACCGTTAAAGCCTAATGCCCAATCCCACCAAGCCAATGACAATGATCGCAGTGATTTAGTAGGACCATTACCCGAAACCTAACGATGGAAATATCTACATATTAGTAGTGACAGATTATATCAAAATTCCCGAAGCATTCGCAATACCAGATCAAAAAGCCAGAACAATATAGCGAGAAAAATCCTAGTAGAAGGAAATATCTGTAGATACGGAACACCCAAACAGATCCTGACGATCAAGGAACCAAACTTCATGAGCGAAATCATAGAGAAGTAACGAACTACTTCAGAAATTGCGAAATTGAGAACATCGCCTTAACCACCCACAAATAAAAAACAAGTCACCGAACGAATATCAAACGCATTTAATTGAAATGAAGTCAAATTAACGTAAGCAGACACCAAGAAGGATTGGGGATAGATATATAAATCTATGCCTTATGGCCTATAGGCAGTCAATACTATTCAGCAACAAAAATGAGTCCATTTAAATTAATGACGGCAGAAATGTAACATGCCGATCACTAGAGTACAAACCACCAAATAACCGTATAGTGGAAATTGGATGATTATGTAACAGGATTCAAAGAGCGGATGCAAGAGATATCTGGAAAACGCAGGTATGAATATAGATTAATCAAGAGTTATAAAGAATTGCACGATAAAAAGCGAGACGTACGCGAACATAACTTTCAAGGTGGATGATTGGGTAATAATCGCAACACCAGAAATTATCCTCAGGAGTAGCCAGAAAATTACAAAGATGTGGTAAAGGACCAACGAATAATGTATGTAAACGAGAACAATGCTCGAGTTAAATTTGGTCAATAACCCACTCACCAAGACCTATTTACGTAAACGTAGCAGATGTAAAGCGATACATTAAACAATAACAAAGAGAACCAACAAATCGAGGTATGCAAACCAGATCACAAAAACCTCAACAGTTGAGTATAAACGGACTAACGATGAGTCGAAAAATAGAAACGACACCAAATAATACCGTAGAGGAACCGAAACCAGGATTAAAATCCCAATAACTCTGAACGCGAACCAAGATATTGTAGATTAAGATGGATATTAATATAAAAGCCATCAGAGAATTAATGCCAGATAATGGGTCGAAGGAAGGTGGATGAGAATATATAACAAGCAGAAAAATCGCAATGGATTACGCTAAAGGAGCTAGAAGCCCACCAGAAATGGACCGTATTAAAGAGAAGTAATACCCCAGATCTCACTATGCAGAATGTAGAAAGAACTACCTTTACATATTGCAAGTACAACACAGAAATACTCAAAGGATAAAGACATAATCCAACTTATCCAGAAATGCGGACACGCCTCAAATAACCAAACGAAGAGGGATCAAACAACACTAATGTGTCAGTGAGCAGACGACGCTCTACAACAGTCCCTGAGAGAATTAACTAAGAACCCGGATCATCGTTTTAAAGAAAAAGATAATGGAGAAATAATGTACTACAACTATTGCCACTGAAATCGAGACAGAGCAAAGTGCAATAAAATTATAACAGTAAACGCGACAAGCGCGGAGAGAGAGAAATGATGGGTAAAACATCCAAACATTATGGTGAAGCTATCCGACGCTAAACAGGACGAAGCAACAAGCCATCTGATAATGGAGCCTACGAGGGTTCACCACTACAAATATTCATTAAATTATATGGTAAGGAAACAGTAAACGTTCATTAAAAGAAACAATATATCTCACTGTCTAACCCATTCCAAAGCAATAACAATGCTGAAATGGAGAGGACTGAAATTCACTCAATCATCAAAAGAAACCAATACGAATTGGAGATAGAAAGGACAGTTATTGATGATAATACACAGATGCATCGAAAGCAAAAGATTCCAAGCGAGCAACAAGAGATAAAAGAAGATGGACGACATAAAAGCCAGAATAATAAAAGTACGAGGAAATAATGAATAATATGTCCGAGGAACGACATTCAAAGAAACCCCGGATGGAGATAAAATAATGAAGGAAGGGTGACAGCAGCAAAAACCAGGATAAACAATAATACGGGAGACGAAAATAAATCCCGCTCAACAGGAGAAAAGGAATCATCCAAAGGAACGTAAGAAACGAGTCAACAGCAATACAGGGAAAGAAACAAAAGAAATTATATACAACAAAGAAAAAATATCAAAAACCGACCCGACCCTGCTACAAAAAATAATGAATTGATACGTCCATTCAAGTTAACGAAGCTGACGAAAATATCCACGAAAGAAATGAGATCGTTCAGGAATACGACAAATAACCGATAAAGGAATTTCGAGCAAAGGAATATTGCTTACAACTGACAATGAATACAAGCATAAGTTGTCAATTCGATCAATAGGAAAACCAGGAAAGATGAAATTACGATCCGAAAACTCAATTCAGCAATACATGTCAAACCACCAAAAGACGTATGTAGATGATTTACAAATAAGAAACGTAAAAATCCAAATAGAGCCAGGGATAGGCAAATCGTAATAAACCAGAGGAATAGAAACAATGAAACAAGTATGTAACAAAACAATTATCGATGTTGAAAATAATTGAAAGCAGGAAGAAATGTGAATGGATAGCCTAGAAGGGAAATGCGGAATATGAATAATATGTGCCACAATGAGATATAATATAACTTGCACATTGGCCAAAACCCTGGGAGAAAAAATCTCACAACAACCAAAAGAAAGCCTATCAGTCGAAGCAACGAGAAATAAAGAAATATATAAATAAAAGAGAATCAGATCAAAGAGTGAGAAGAGATTAATAATCGAAAATACGGGTAAAGAACCTAATCACAAAAGTTTGCATATTCGAAAACTAAAAAGAACGGAAAGCGATAAACCGAGAGAATCAAATGTCAATCAAATGATGAATAAAAATCAAAAATATCATATCCAACAAAAAGAAAATATGAAAGTATATAGTACATTTCAGAAGAGGAAGAGATGATACTGTGGAAACAAATAACCAGAAAACTAACGAGAATCAATTACGACAAAACGTCCTAAGAAACAAAAGAGAAACCGTACCAACGACAGATCAGAAGAAATAAAGCAGTAAATAAAACCAAAAAAGATCAAATGCGGCAAACGAAGAATGAAAATATTAATTGAAAACACAGGTGAAAAAACCCATACGAAATTGCGATACGAACCTAAAAGAAACGAACAGTAAACAAAGAATCCAAGCAAACAAGCCAACTAGAACGAATCGAAAGTATCGCCATACCCGACGAAAAGAAACTCGGAAAAATGTAATAAATATCACAAAAGGGAACTCATGAGCATTGGAGAACGATAACAAGAAACCACTCAAGTCAAATGCGACAGATCAACCTATAACAACCATTTGAAGGAAAAAACGAAACTTGGAAAAAAGGAATGATCATGGACGACAGCCAATCCTCTCAATTCACGAAGCATTAACAACTCCAAAAAGCACTCAAAATGATACAACCAAAAGAAGGAAATGGAAGACAACCAATGCAAAGAAAATCGGACCAGTACAGCCTAACGAAAAGAACTACATGATTACAATGATCTGGATAACAAACAGCGTAAAGTAGCGTAGTGATCTGAAGTAATTCAATTAGTAAGAACTACAAATGTAAGAAAGAAGCCGGCGAAGATAGGCCGCAGTGAAAAATTCACTATGAAGTCGAATTAGACAATACGATTTAGAAAGAACTGAGAATATAAATCACAGGAAAATTCTTAGCACGAGCGAAACCTGGTTAAAAGAACCGCCCCATTATCGACACAACTAATGGTCAATACGAATCTGATGTATACCAGATAATGAAATGAGATAAATATGGGGATACGGACATTGCGTATAGACCCCCGGAGACGATGTGGTAGACAAAGAAAGTGACGAATGTAAATAGTGTAAAAATATTATGTAGTATAATAAGTAGTAATGTAACATGTATATATAAATATTGTACAAAATGTGTTCAGTATAGTAAGCAACAGAAATGCGATGAATTAATGATGTATTATAACAACAGATGAACCGAAATAATGCAAATCAACAAATCAAGCTAGAATTACCACCATTAGAGAAGTAAGACAACAACCAGCCAAGCTGCCTAAGTACCATGAAGATCGTAGAATTAAAATCAAGGAATATACCCAAGGATCAAGATCGAAGGCAACCGTGGAGACGGACAATGGAATTAATGACATAATAAACGAATAATCGCAAACATCCGTGGACATAATACTCAACCTAGTATTAACAAAAGCGTGAACAGAGGTTACAACAAGCTATAAGAACTGGAAGAAGCATACAAGAAACAATATTACAATGCAGAAGAATGAACAATAGCAGATCAAGTTAGATGGCAAGAAGCGACGAAATTAGAAGATTAACGTAGCAACCATCACACGTAATCCACAAGTTGGGTGGAATGATAGCATCAATGCCAGAATTCACCCCGGAACCGGATTCAACAGTAGAGTAAAAATAAAGCGTACCTTGTAAATATGTATAAATAACGATAGAAGTAAAGCAACGTCAAGTAATCAGAAATTTTGTAGATTTGCAACTATCGAGAGAAAGAGGAGCGAAGAATCCCATCAGAAACTACGAGCAATAAGAAAGACAAAGTTGAGTGGTGGACGATATAGAAAAAAGATTGATGTTGTAAATGAATACTGATTGAAGCGAGAAACAGAACGAAATGCGGATGCAGAAATGTACGGACGTACGAAGAAGTGAGAACAAAAACAATAAAATGCCTGGATGCGACGAGACGATGGAAAGAGATGAAGATCCTACAACAATGGATAAAGCCACCAACAAAGAGTCAATAATCTATTAGTTCAATGCCGAGTAAAAGAATGTGAATGGAAAGGACTAAATGAAGGAAGCAGAAAGTCACGCCTAATGAATGCGAAATTATAAAACGAAGATTATAAGCGAACAAAGGTCAAATCATCAACAACAAAAAGCCTATGAAAGAACATCACAAAGTGTGCATCAGAGAGAGGAAAAATCGAAATCTGTGAGTCCATCGACGAATGGATAAAAAGAAATGGAACACCGAATCCCAAAAGAGGAACAATAAGCGATCTATATGAAGGGATATCGAAAATACGCGACAGGAAATAATATAGGTCAAATTAAAAAACATTGGAACGAATTGCATCGGCAAACCGATCAAGATGTCCATGTAGAATTAATTCAATGCCAAAACACAACTACCAGTGGCGGAAAATGCAAAAGCACATGAAGAAAAAAGCATCGAGCAACCGAAATTAGATGAAACGATAGAATGTGGCATTGGGAGTAAAAAGCCCACGAATCAGAAAATGAAATGCACAAAAGGCAATAATAAAGAAATAATTAGAATCCACGAAAGAATTTCGAGAGAAAGCCAAGAACAACAAATCAAGAAAATGGTCGAAATGGAAAAGAAAATGCACAATGACCAACACAATAAAGGACTAGAACCAACAGCTCGATACCAAAAACATCTTACAGCAACCATTTATATGGAAAAACCGAATTCGCAGAAAAGCTTACAGAGACAAAAAGGAACACAGAAGAATCTTAGATAGTCCACAATATACAGTTGGGAAAATGGATACAAAATTGGTCATAGATTAATCCAAATGGAGACGGGAATGCAACAGGCACCCACATCAGTGTCTTCATCAGAGTAGGAAAAGGAGATTACGACGAGCTATAGCATGGCCGTTAAACAAAAAATGGTTATTAACAATGAAAGGATATGAGACTACCGCAACCACAAATCAAGAACAGGGAATGAACATCAGATGGGAAACCAAACAACCGACTGAATACAGCAATTGGTTACACCATCGTTTCTATCACACAACGATTGAGAGGAGAAGGATTCTTACGAAAAATAACCTGTATATAAATTAATATGGGAAGCCAGACAAGAACGTTGTAAGAAACGAAAGTGGTAAAAAATGTAAATAAAATAATAAAAATCAATAAAAATCAAAAAATTACAAATAACCAGAAAAATCAGAAAACAAAAAATTCAAAAATAATGACGATATTTAGATGGCAAGCGGAATCAGCGAAGAAATAACAGTACAGATGAGAGAAGGACCGGATTCGATATGGACGAGACTATGGAAAAAACCAGAGGAAGAGGAAAAAATTAAAACCTTAGTAATCGCAATTCAGCATTATACCAGTTTCGACACAACCGGACGACCATGGAAAATGAGGAAGGTAATTTACTCACAGAGAAAAGTAAGACACGAGGAGTTGAGGAAAGAGGAACAGAGATATTTAACGTTCAAAGATAATAAAGTATTCACTGACCGACAGAGTAAAGAGATGGCAGCCCAAGGATTCTTCTTCTCAGGAACCCCCGAACTACCGGATGAAGTCACCTGTATTTACTGTCAAGGAAGACTCTCGCATTGGGAAAAAGGAGAAACAGCAAAACGAGAACACCTGAGGAAATTTTCAACCTGCCCATTTAGAATAAACATTGACGTCGGAAACCAAGCGATAAACAGACTGGAAGGACTCCGGCAATCAGAAGTTGACAAAGATGAAAAGGGAGGTGAGAAAAAGATAACGATAATAAAGGGTTTCGAAGATCCAGCAGAATTAATCTGGGAAAAAGAAACTATAAATAGAACATTCGAAGAGAGAATTAAAACCTTCAAAGGAAATCCAAGAGCAGCGGAATTTGCGAGTCAAGGGTATTGTCAAACAGCCAGAGGAATAATGTGCGAAGGATGTAAAAATCAACAACCAGTACCAGATCAGAACGTCACAAAACTAAAACATAAAGGAAAATGTATGTATAAACAAGAAAAAGAGTCAAAGAATATCGAAATAATAATTACCAACCAGCAAATAGAAGATATCTTAGATCGGCCAAAAACGAGAACCATAATGTTATTATCAGGAGTGGATACTCAAAAAATGAGGAAAATAATCCAGGAAAGATTAGCCAATAATTTGGAATGGTACGACTCGACACAAGCAGTAATCCGAGCAATCAAGCGATATCAAGAGAAACCTAAAGAGAATCGAGACAAATCAATAATAAAAGAAGCTATTTTGGAGCAGTATCAATGTGTAACATGCTGGCAGAAACATGTTGAAATAATTTATATTCCTTGTGGACATATGGTCACATGTGAAGCATGCGGGTTAAAAGTCGATATATGTCCAGTATGTAGAAAGCCGATCAACGGGCGGATCAAAGGATTCCGTTTCGCTGATCAGTAATTAGAAATGGAAGTAATGTGTAAAAAGTGTAAATAAAGATAAACGTAAAAAACAAAAAATAATAAAAACTTAAAAACCACAAAAATACGAGATGATGTAAACTATGATAAAATTTTGAGATGATTGAAAAGAGAGAATAATCGATTATTAATATTTAGAAAACAATCATGAATCTAAACGAGACAAAAGAAGTTGTGAAAGAGACTGAAGAGTCAAAACCAACAATCAAAGATCAATCAAAATCAATAAAAGTAACAAGTGAGGAAGTAGAATTATGGAGACAAAGAACGTTACAATTAAAAGAAATGCTACTAATCGTAGAGGAGGAATTAGCACAAGAAACTCTAAAAACGAAAAGGATGAAAGAAAAGTGGGAAAAACAACTAGAACAAAAAGCAACCTACCCAGAAGGAAAAGAGAAAACGTACCAAGAACGAGAAGAGGAAATGATGAAAGAAGCTATGCAGAACCAAACTAGAATTATAAACCAAAGAAAGGAGATCAGAATGTTAGAGCAGGAGAAGCAGGATCAGCAAAGCGAAATCGAAAGGTTGCGGGAAGTGATAAAAGATAAAGAAGCAGAGATACGAGAAGAAGGAGAGGAGACGATAAAAATCATACAGCAAATGCAGGAGGAAATTGGGCAAATTAGCACCCAATATCGAATAGAAAAAACAAAGAGAACCCATTTGGAACAAGCCAAAGAATGGGCAAAAAGACAAGCGCGATATTGGAAAATCAAATGGACAGAAGATAGAGAACAATCAAGAAGTAATTGGGAATCGCGGATCAGACATTATATTCAGCAAATAGCCGAAGAAGAAAATAGAACAAGAGCGTACAAAGCTAAATGGGAGAACGCAAAGATCGAGATCAATAAACTGAGAAATCAAGGGGCCAAAACCATCAAAGAAAGCTAGAGAGCCCAAAGACGATAGACAAGAAAGAATGCTGACTCAGATAACTGATCAGGCAAGGAAATGGCGAATAGAATGCAAAATATGGGAGGACGCCAACGCAAAACAATCTAGCTATATAGCGAAATTAGAGCAGGAAGTTGAGTACCAACAAACCAGAGTAAAAGAGATGCAAATCGAGCAGGACGAAGCTCACCAAAAAGAACAAAAACAACAATGGAAAACGGAGATCAAAGAAAAAGCAATAAAAAGAGAGGCGAAAAAATGGAAAGAGCACTTTCAAGAAGCCAAGAAAGAGATAAGATTGTTACCCAAAAGGATACTAAATATGGAAGATTGGGAACTTTGGGGAACAAGTCGAAGTACAGAAAGAAACAATCGAAGAACTAAACGAGCAGGTCCAAAACTTAGAATTTCGGGAAAAAATCAGGCAAGGCACAATAAGAAGGCTCAGGAGACACGAAAAGGAATACGAACAACAATTCAACGAAATGTACAAGATATCAGCAGAAGCAAGAAATCAACTTACAGACGAAAAAAGACAAAACCAACAATTAAACGAGAGAATAACAGAACTCCAGCAGGAGGTGAACGGACACCGAGGAGTTGTAGTATTTAAGGAAATTCAGTTGAGACATCAACTCGAAGTCAACGATCAGTTGAAAGAACAAGTGGAAGCAGAGATAAAAGCAATAAAGCAAGGATATGAGGAAAATGAACAGAATCTGAGAAAAGAGATTGAGAAGTTAAAAGCTTTGGAAAATACGCATCGATTGGAAACGCAAGTGGAAGAACTAACGGAAAATACAGAATATCTTGCCTATCTCTTAGACGAAGAGATACAAATATCAAATACCTTGCGTGAAGAAATAAATACCTTGCAGAACCGACCACCAATCCTGCTTATGCCGTTATACCCAACTGAAATGCTAAACCAAGTACCCGCCGAACCCGATGAAGGATTCGGGGAGACGGACGAAACGATAGCGTAAATTTAAAGAGAAAAATTGTAAAAAGTGTAAAAAGATAATAAAAACAATAAAAATTATAAAAAATTGTAGCCAATGTATATTTAGCATGAATCCAAATGAAATAGAAATCCGAATGAATCTAGAAGACGGAGAATACCTACCAAGCCCAATTCAATTAGTAGAACCAATCGAGCAAGACCCACTGAGATATTACAGTAAAAGATGGAGAGCCGAAAGAAAAGAATGGCAAGAATTAGTGGAGGAGCAAGAATCAGAAATCGCCCGGATAAATCAACAGCTAATACAGTCAAAACAGCTAGTCAATATAGTAAAACGAAAGTTAACATCTAGCATGGGAGAAAACAGAGATCAAAAGAGAGAAAATGAACGATTGAGACGAGAATTAGCCGAAATAAAAACCCGTGTAATCCTAGAAGATTATTGGAAAACCGAAGCAGAGAGAATGAGAAACAGTAGAAAAAGCGAACAAAGATACGTGCTACAACTAGAAGACAGTTGTAGAAAAGCTAGAGAAATAAAAGAAAGTCACCAACAAGCTCAGGACGAAATTAAAACATTAACAGATCAGCTTCAGGAAGCAAGACGAAAGCTGGAAAAACAAACAACCAAGCGGGTCAACTATAAACGTCAACTTAAAAGAAAACAAACAAAAGAAAGAAATCTTCAAATGAAAATTCATAATCAACAAAGAATAATCAAAGAAGGTAAAGAACGATTAAAAGAACTCCCAAAATTAACCGAGCGATTAATAAAAGCCAAGTCCTGATAATGAGATTTTCAGAAAATAAAATTAAAGAAGAGTGCGAGAGACACTCAACCCCAGAAAAAGAGAAAGAGTAAAAAGGGCTAAACTCCACTGTATATAGTTGAATAAAATTGTAAATAGACGTAAAAATTGATTGATATATATTAGAAATGAAAACCATGAACCCAACGTTATGGATCACAATGATAATGATGATAATGATAAGAAAGGGTAATACTGAAAACCCATTAGAAAAATGCGAGAGATCCCAACCCTTCAGAAGAGAGGACAGCACCTGCGCCGATTTCAAAGAAATTTGTAGCAATCCCGACAATGAAGAATGTCAGCAAATAAACCTCCAATGTATACAATGCCCCACAAAAAAAAACAAGGACGAGATAAAACAAAATATCGAAAGAACCCAAATAATGGTACAAACCCTATTGAAAAATAACGAAGAGATAGCTAATATAAAAAATGAGAATCGAGAGACAAAGAAAACCCTAGAAACCCTCATCAGACAAATCCAAAGAACAGCCAAAGCAAATCCCAAAAATAAATCAATCCAAGAAATTCAAAAGATCGTCCTATCAATTAAAAAACAACTAGGAAAACAAGTGGGACAGAAAAACGAACCCAGTACAACAAGCCTATCAATCAAACTCATACTACCAATTAGTATAACTGCTAACATGATACCTCTAATATCCTGTCTCATCATCGGCCTAATAAAAAACAAACAAAGGCAAAATACCCAAATTCAAAAATTCAGAAGAATGTTCACCCAAATTCGAAAAATCGACAAAACTAACGAAACGACAAGACTCTCGCAGATTTCTATCAATCACCCCTCAAGATCAGCCCAGCTCGAAAGCGAAACCCAAGTCGTCAGTGATTCATTCGAAAACAAATACAACTGAGTTACGGTAACTGATATTGATTTGAACTGATTAACTCGAACTGATCAAAAGTGATTTGAACTGATATTACAAAACTTGCACTGATATTAAAAAAAAACTGAACTATCTGATTTTATTTGATTATGTATCGTAGTAGGACCTTAAGTCCATCTTTATCTTAATGATTAATCATACCGTAAAAACTTTTTATGAATGCGAATATCGAAAACGGAATTGTATGTAGTAGTTTAAAACCAATTGAAATTGCGGGTCGCAATTTTACGGACCCCCGAGTGTTTTATGTTGGGCCAGAACGTAAACGGCCTTCAAAATGTTTAAATGGATCAGAAACACACACGCAAACACAACACGCAATTTAAATAAAACCCCAAAACACCAATTAAACCATATAAAATCTGAGAAATAAAAGAATTAAATATAAAATAAGAAACATAAAAATAAATTAAAATAATAACAAAATGCACCAAGATCCGCACGATACCTACACAAATATAACAAGAAAACACGACAAATTCGACGAAATTGGAAAAATCAATTAAAGTTCATTAAAGCAAGATTTAAATCGGAAAATTTGAATTAGTAATAATTCAAATAAAATTCTAAATAAAAAATTATAAAAATAAATCGAAAAATAATAAAAATAAATATTAGAATTTGCTAGAAAACAACAAGGTCGAATTTTGTTTTACTACATCAAATTTTACACACCAAAAATTTAGGTATATATACTGATCCATTTTCACATTAAAGTTAACCAAAAACCATTTTAACCAAAACTATTTTAACTAGTTTAAAACTATTTTTTCGGAATATTCCAAACTATTTGAATCGTTTTTAAACATTTAAATCTGTTCGAGATCATTGTTTTGAATTTTTTAGGAATTTTAGGTGAGAATCATTGATTTTGGAATCCTCCTTCCACGCCCCGTACCTTGCATCTCTATAGAGCTCTGCTCGGACGTCGGCGTGGGAAGAGAGACATTTGGTTTATTGTATGAATTTATGCTATTTTATTGGAATGGTAACTTGTTATTTTTGCTTTATATAATTAATAAACATTATTATACATAATTTGTCTCATATATAATTCATTTTATATGTTTAAAAGATGTCGAAATTTTTCCGGCCCACAGCCGAAACCTAACGCAAGATAGTAAAATCAACATAGTGCAGATGCATGTAAGAGCGTGGACAATCGCCAATGATATGCACCCGTGAAGACTCAGCGTGCGCAACGCAGCGGTCGTAACGTAAATATCTATCCCTATAGCTGAAGCGAGGAATAAGGAAGAAGTCTCTGGCTGCTTCCTCGTTTCTCAATTCAGAAAAATCGACCTAAAATCACATTACACACGGCTTAAACTTATCACACCGAGTAGTCCAGTGGGCACTCAATAAATATAACGTAAACACAAATGCGCCTAGGATCTATTAAAGGGAAAAGGTACGGGGATAAACTAAACTAAAGTCATTGATAGAGTTAACCTGAATTAACAATTTGAATTAACTTGATCATTAGTGTAATAAATTGAATCTATTTTCGAAATAACTATCATTAACTTAAATCACCTTATGTATAAATTGATTAGAATTAAATTAAATTATGGATTCAAAAAATAAATTAATTACAATTATCTCATAGAGTAAATTAAATTAAGTTACGGATAAAAATAAAAATTAGTTACAAATAATTTTCGATCGAATTAAATGATAGAGTAAAGGTAAACTAATTATAAATGTACCATTCGGTGACTTGAACTAATGTTGAAAAACAATTTAATTAATAGTACGCCAAATTACATTTGAAAATAGAATATTGTAAGCAACTCAGTGAGTCCCTTAAACTGATTTTATCTATCAAGTTAAAAAGTTTTCATTAAAAGTAAATATTTCCTTAATTTAAGTGGATTTAAATAAAAATGATGGTTAAAGAATTTATGTGACTCACGGGTTTAACTTAGATCAAGTCCTTGATTAACAATTAAAGCAGCTCGTGTAGTAATAAAATAAACTTGGATGTAAGGGAAAGTAAAACTTAGAATTGTTAAGTCAAACGTTGGAAATAGTTTATTAAACTTGATTAACCTATCTATTGATTTAACCTAAGTTAACGATAAAGAAAATCTCTAAGGTAATTAGTAAGGAAAACTCAGGATGACCGATCGGAAAATTTGATCCAATAAATTGCAAAAAATCAAACCAAATTTCACTAAATAGTAAAGTAATCCACCAATAAAAATCAAAACAGATTAGGGGAAAGTAAGATGAATTCACGTTTTAAATTAAGATGTTGGCTGAAGTAATGAAAGGCTCCACTAGTCAAATGTTTAGTAATTTAAGTTAAAGGAATTAAAACGATGCAATCTGTTTATACTTCTAACCGAAATAATAATAATACCTTTCAAATCTCCACATAAATAAGATACAAATATCACCAAACCCAAACATCGATAAATTCCAGCATAAGATGATCCAATAAAAATGAAAAGTTTTTCAAAATCAACAATAAAACGGGAAACATTTATTGCATTGAACTGAAGAAATCTTTTTCCAACCAGTAAATCGACCGACTAATGCAATATCATAGTTTTATAATTCCTTGATTCCAGTCTAGCCCACCACCGATAGGAACTCCAACTGTTAGATTTTCACAACACAATCTGTTTTATGAGTAACATCGAAAATCACCAACGATCGACCCCATCCGAATAACTGTGCAAGTAACTCTCCACGCAGCGTAGTCCCTCAAAACCATAGACAATAAACTAATCAGCAAGAAAGTAAATCAGATTACCTAACCACAAATCCCCGATAGGACAGTACCAACCATAACAACTTAAGTACCACCAAACAGAAACGAACGCACAAAATTAGATCCACGATAATTCTAACGTCAACTGTTAGAGAAAACAGACAAAGTGAATTTCGAATAGTTGATTTGCATATTTGATTCACGACAATCTATCAATAATTGAAGCCCGAACGGATATCGTGACCGGATGAGAGTCAATAATTTTCCAACGCATCCGATCTGACACATCCGTTCTGACAATTAACCATCGCGAGAAGAATGACATATACCGACAATCATTTCCGTTGGAGTAATGATTAGACAAGTCAAATACGGATGGAAAACCAATAATAATCACGATAAACATTAATAACGGCGATGAATATTAATAATTGCGATAAACATTAATAACTACGTCAACTATTAATAATCACAATAAGCATTTGTAATCACGATAAGCATTAACAATTACGATAACTGTTGGTAATTACGATAAGCATTAATAATTGCAATAACTGTTAACAATTACGTTAACTTATAACCGACGCGAGTGTGTTTTTCCCCAATAGCAGTAATGTTAAATGGATTTGATCTCACATAGCTAGGTCACATAGACATTCTTCCACACACAAATCTGGTCCAATCCTACCCACCCCAACCAACTCAGACAATTTACAATTGATAGATGCACGTTGCATATTCCGTCCCCATAACCCTTCCCCAGCATAAAGGAACTATAGAGATCATCAGAACACACAACCCCATGCATCTCATCGCCAGCATTCTTACAATTTCCAGCTCGGCTATCAAGTCACGAAACGCTAATTTAACTAGTCAAGGTTCCCCCTAGAATTAACTGATGATTTAAGGTTGCCTGAACTCGAGATTGTTGATTTAACGTCCTTATAAATTAGTGAGAGAATATTTTACATTTACTTATTTCAGAAGAATTCATGTTGCCAAATTTGATTTCGAGACAAGAGGCCGATGAATGGCGCCGAGCCTGGAAACGAGCGCGCCCATCGATGACTCTCGAGGAGCCCCGCCCGAAACGATCGTGTCCGTCTCTATGGCAAATACTAGGCAGGGGAGACGACCCACACCGACCAGAGGAGGAACAGTATCCCGCCGAGGAAATTGTCGACAATGCTCGAATCTTGTTGGCTCAGTGGGAGAAGATCCAAACGGAGGTCGACCTACAGGTTGTGAAGGCGAGGATGTACCTCGCCAACGTTGAAGAGGACGTCCTCGTCGGACGTATCGCGGAGACGTACCCGGCTCGACCAGCCCGTAACCTCCGACGACCAGTGCCCATTATTCCCGGTTACTCCCCGGAAGAAGGAGTCAGGAAGTTCCTCGCAGAATCCTGAATCACCAGACATAATCGTTCTGACATTTTATTTTAGTGATGTTATCAATGATAAATTATAATGAATTGTCCTCTTAAATTTTGTTTTTAAATGAGATTTCCGCTATAATCATGTTTGAGATAATTAGAATTCCCCTTATTAGACCAAATTGATATGCTTTCTTTATAGTAATGTCGGTCCTGAAACTGGTGCAAAACGAACTAGACCGCGCGAGGCAGGCGAATGCAGAGCTACTCAATCAGATACTGCAGTTAACTCGCGAAGTGCAACAGGTCAAGGCGACCTGTTTAGACCCCAAACGGACGAAACTACTCTACCAACGTCTCACCGCAGCTCAAAAAGGCTGGGCCGAAGAACGCCAGCTCAATCGGAGTCTGCGCACACAGATCAGGGGCTTAGAGGTTGCCCTAGCAGCCTGTCGGGAAGGGGAAGCGGTAACGTATCCGCTCATCTTCGCCCCTTCCCAACTATCGAGTCAACGCGTCGTTGATGAAGCCGCACCAAGCCAAAAATCGACAGCTACCCAACCAACCATCCGCCGGCCGGGACGCAAGGAACGGGCCCGACGCCGAGCCGCACAAGCATCAAGTCGATCAACTTAACTTATTATGCATGTCCTTTGTTCATTAAATAAATCATCTCTCATGTATTCAGTCATAGTGGGGTAGACTCGAAAATCACTTACATCAATCAGACTACCTTTAATTCGCACTTCCACGTTGGGGACCCAGTAAAGCGAGCATAGGTCTTCTATCGACAGCTCGTGAACCCGAGGGTTGTCCGAGCAACTATAGTACTAGCCGATGGTACTCAATTTTTGCGGACAATCCACCACTTGAACACATTACCAACGTTGCTTAGCAACGGGTGCCGAGTGGCGGTTAGTATCATTTTGTATGGCGTTACTAGGGTAGCCATAAAGTTAAGCAAGATGCGAAACCCTGTAACCCACCAATTGCGATAAACCAAATTTGACCTTGAGATTATTTGTGTTATCTAAATTAAATTTTTTATTATTTTCTTAATTTAAATTGGTAATTTATTTTTAACATTTTTAATTAAATTTATTCAGCCAAAAATATTTTATTTTTATTCATTTAATTCATTAGTTTTTACTTTTATAGAACTTGTCGTTTTTCGGTCAAACTTTCTTGTTATTATGTTATTTTTTATGTAAATTTCGTGCGGTTCTTGATGCATTTTGTATTTATTTTATTTTACTTTTATATTTTTGATTTTATATTTATTTATATTCTCTCAGATTTTAAAATGTTTAATTGGTGTTGTATATTATATTTTAGGTTATCTTGGTTCTGGGTTATTGTGCTGTATTACTGATCCATTTAAACAATTTTCAAGGCTATTTGTGTTCTGGCCAACATAATCAAAAGAACTAGAGTTGATTTAGTACAATTGGTGGGTTACTATTCTTGATCTTAAGAAATATATTATTGCAACTAACTTTTTTTCGCCTACTGGCTACACGTTTCTTGGCAACTTTATTAATCTTCTCCTGATACACACTCCATTCATGGATCACCACCAAGGTCCGTTTCAAGCGAATGAATCTGCGTGTGCTGGGCTTGTTTTTTCTGTTGTTGTCTCTTAAACTCTTCTTGTGTCATCTAGTGTTTTCGGTACAGCTTTTTATCCTTGACGGGACGGACCAAGTAACCTGCGTTAGGATTCTATGTATGTTAATGTTATATTTTACTGGGTGCTCACTAAGCTTCCCTGTGTATGGACTTTTTGTAGATATATTCTAGGAGTTTATGTCAATTTTATCAGATTCCGGAAGTTAGCGATAAGCCAAAAGACCTTTGCGTGACCTTTCATTCGCTGCTACACATATTCAATTTTTTGTTCCAGTCTGCTGTACTCACAGCCAGACCTTTATGTTGATGGAGCCGTGGCAGATAAAATGTACTTACTCGTCCGGTGACATGTATATATTTTATTATCTTGTTGTGTGTGACGGCTGTGGGCAAGAACCTTTTTGACAAAATGATGAACAAAAAACTGCTTACATATAATTAGTTCATAAATATATGATAAATTAAACTGTTATTCTTATACATGACGGTGGGAAATCATTACGATCAATTAGTAGACTTGTTTGTAAGTTTGCCAACAAAATATGTACAACTTCTTTCTTCTTGTAGTCTCTGCAGCATCTACATCTAAATGGACAAGTCAAAATTGAGGGCTCTGCACAAACAATGCAGTCATCTAAACATTTCCAACCAGTTCCTTGAACTGATTTGTAGTGCATCTGTACAATTGCTTCGATGTTGATTCCTGTTATTTGATAGATCCGTGTAGCCAAATATTCAGGAGCACAATAAGAAAGCTTGTTTTTCATATTCAGAAAGAGTTCTTCCATCTTCATCAGAATTGTTTCGAATACGTATGCTTCTTGCTCGTCGATCATTTTTAATTTTTACAATCGTCCGAATTCAATCTATTTTAACACAATCAGTACTTAATAAATAATCTAGTATTTCTTCGTCGGTATAAAGATTATTAATTAAAAGTTTTATAAAATTAAATATTTCTTGAACTAGGCTGTTGTATTCCAGTGTTTTTATCCCCATGACAACGACTTTTCCGCTTGCAAATACAATCCCACAAAGTGGATTATACCTGACAAGTCTTAATGCTGGAAACAGTTCCGGTTTTTAAATGTTTTCTGTTTTGGTATACAAATCATACAAGTTGATTCGACAACCCATGTCAATATTCAAAGATAATGATTGAATTTGTAAATCTTGAATCTGATATTTGAGATCCCCTTCCTGTAATAGTCCCTTGCATCTCATTATCCTGCATTTTCCGCTCTTGAAGAATAAGATTGGATATTTTCCACTTCCATCACTACATGTTGAGGTTTTCCGGTCGGGAACTTCATTCCTACTACTTGTATACAAATTATTTAACCGATAACTAGTTACTGAACAAATAAATATTTGGTTACTTACCAACAAAATTTTAAATAAAAATAAATCAATAAAAAGAAATACAAGTAAAAATACAAATTTATTAATAAAATCTTCTTCACTCTCTTTCACATCATTAATGCCTCTATATCTGTAAAATCACTTGGTTGTTTAGTTACTGAGTAGTTAGCAAGAAAAAATATCTTTTCTTAATAAAATTTTGTATTTGATTATTGTATTTTATTGAAATCATTGAAATTAGTTTGTAAAAGTCAATACGTTTTGTCAAACACTTTTCAACTATTTTTTTAAAAATTTATCCAATGTTGAACAATTATTCTTCTATTAAATGTTATTTTTCATAAAAATATTCATTTAGATAGTATTTACCATTTAAATAACAATATTCAACCGACTCAACCCTTTAAAAATATCAATAAACTTGTTCCTCATCGATAATTTCCCCTTAAAATACATGGTTATTGACTATAAACCCAAAATGTTACCAATAACTAGTTTCTGAACAAATGAATATTGATGATAGGTTACTGACCAACCAATTTTGAAATAAATCACATAAAAGGTTCAACAAAAGAAATACAAGTTGAAATTTAATAACTCCTTCACTCTTTTATCTATCATTGATGTCTCCAAATTGGTAAATTTTTTGGTTGCTTAGTTATTTTGTTGTTATCAAGCGATAATTAATCAAATTCATTGAAACCAAATCCATTGTTATATATAGTTGGTATCAACTTCTGAATACTGATAACCCATACACAGTGAATAATTCATTGATTAATAACTGAACAACAATCACTAGGTACTGTATACAAATAACTGAGTACTGTACAACTCACTATATACATGCTAGGCATTGAATAATTTACTTATTCATTAAAATGCCATATTTAAATAATATTTACCCTTTGAACACCGATATTCAACCAACTTAACCTACTTAAAAATAATATAAAATTTTATCTCAATCATTTCCCCTTAAAATACTTGGTTATTCACTATACACACACTCAAAATATGCTATCAATAACTGGTTACTGAACAAATCAATATAAAAAATTGTTTACTGACCACGAAATCTTTAAATAAAAGCACATAAAAATTTGAACAATCAAAAGAAATACAATTTCAATTACAAATTTTATTAACTTCTCCACTCTTTTATCGATCCTTGATGTCTCCAAATTGTTTGGTTGCTTAGTTACCTGATTGCTATCAAGAAACTATTAATCATTGAAGCTCAATCAATTGTTGTATTTTCTCTGAATAAAAATTTATTGCTTTGTTTACAGTTTTGTATGTGATTTATTGAAATTATTTTGTAAAACTTGACAGTTTTGTTAAAAGACTTTGAAATTTTTCTACTATTTTTGTAATATTTTTAATTGCTTCCAACAATGAACAATTACTAAAAGTTATTTTTAAAGATGAATGTCAACCTTTTCATTTAATTTTCACATGCTCCTAAATAAATTAATTACTAACACATCATAAAATTATTTAAAATTATTTTTATAGATTTTCTAATCTTTTAACTCCAACTCTTATTGTTTACTGAATGATAAATTAATTAGTAAGTAAAAGTAATGGTTAATCTAATTGCTAGTGAAAAGAAACTTGATTAGAAAAAATATTCTTAAATTAATTTCTCAAAACACATATTACTTTCATTGTACTTGGAATAAATTTTCATGTATTTATTGAAAATCATTCGACTCTTAAAATTATTAACTCAAAGATGCTAAAGGTTTGAATAAAACTGATAGAAAAAAAATTAATATCTACCGCATTACTAAAATCAAATAATTATCAACTACTATCAAATATGTTTAACTTCGGATACTATGCTTCAATACATACATAGGTTCTTGTGTACTGATATCACTTACTGAAAATCCAAATTTATAAGACAAATGTATGTGATTGTCTATTAGTTTTTGTAGAAATTATTTTTTATTAAATTGTGGTTAGCTGGTGAATAGATTTTGATTAAAGTAGTGGGAAAGATGTAAATTTTAAATAAATTTGATTAAATTTGTTAGTTCTTTAAATAAAAAATTTTAAAGAAAATAGTACTTATCAATTAAAAAATTAATTAAATTAACTAAGTTGTAAAATAATTAAAAAATTTATTAGGTCATTTGTTAACATTTTAAAGGTACTTGTTGAAAGAAAATTAGTGTATGTTATCAACCGCTCACAGTATTTAATCGTACAATTTCTCTTCATTCCTGGAAATAATCGTAAATATTTAAATTATACTAAAATTCCCTGTTAATTGTTGTAAAATATTTGTTTTTGTAAAAATAAGACTTATCCTTAAATCATGATTATCGTGTGATTAGAATTTGATTAAAGTTATGAGAAAGTTGTTAAATTTGAAATAAAACTGATGAATTTGTAAGTAATAACTTTGAAGAAATTTTAAAATAAGACCTTCAGCAAATTGGTAAGAAAATATTATTTATTGAGTAATACTTATTAAAATTACCAAACTTTTATAATTTTTGACAAGTCTTGATAGATCTTTAATAAAATTTGTTAGTATTTTAAATAAAAATTTTTTAAAAAAAGTTTCAACACAGTAGCAAATTGTAAAGAAAATAGTACTTATCAATTAATTAAATTAACTAAGTTGTAAAATAATTGAAAAATTTGTTAGATTTTTTAAAATTTTATGATTGTTAGGTAATTGTTCTAGGTACTTGTTGAATGAAAATTAATGTACGTTATCGACTGCTCATAGTATTTAATTGTACAATTTCTCTTCATTCCTGGAAATAATCGTAAATATTTAAATTATTCAGAAAATTGTCAATAACAACATAAGTAATGGTTAATATAAATTTACCCTCATTTCTTCAGTAATTTTACTAAAAACATAATCAAACCCTAAATCCATTAAAATTCAACAGAAAACATAAAATTTACAAAGATGATTAAAATTTACTAAAATAAATCCCTCGTAAGATTAGATACAATTCATATGCAAAATTAGCAGTGTTGGGCAAAAACAAATATTTTAAATTGGTGTTTATCTGGCACGACATCCGATAAAATCAAGGCACGTAAAATGCAAATGGATGAAAAATTATCAAAAATAGCCTACTTAGCATTAAATATTGCAAAAAGTAGACAAAATAGTAGAAAAATACAAAAAATATATAAAAAATAAATAAAAACATTTAAAAAGAATCAAAAAACATTAAATTTTAGTAAAATTAATATATTTCATCAAATTGGCTCCAAATTGATAGAAAACGTTTATATTCTAGAAAATAACTATGAGAATTAAGCTTAAAATGTAATTAGAAACTTTAACAACAAAGAATCACGAAAATCTGACAACTGGGGGGAAAGTGATGAAATATGGTAAAAACGTGTAGGCGTTTTGTTTTACCGCATCAAAAAACATGCGTGTAAAACCCCCTAAATAAGTCGATGACAGATCGACACAATTTAATGTATATATTTTTCATGAAATTTTTATAAAACTTCAAGGAATCATTTCGAAGCAAGGAAAAGTTTCTTTATTTTTATATTATTATTAGTTTATCATTATTTTAATTTTTATGAAAGATCTTACGATAAGTACAATCATATTGAATTTTTATATAGGAAACTCTATTTAAGTATTGATCTGTAATATAAAGGTCTATAAATGTATTGGTTATATCAAAATATTCTTTTTATTCAAATAATATGATTGGATTTATTTTTTTTATTTTTTAATTTTCGTCAATTTATTTAACAATAAAACAAAATAGAAAGATTTTCCCTCGTATCCATCGAGTCCCAGGGAAGCTTCGCTTCCATGGTACTTGACCTATACGAGATGCCTCGTGACCAATATTTTCCATAACTCGAGAAAAGAAATAATGAAATATTAATAATGATCATTTATTTCATTTGATATTATTATTATTAGGCTTAACAATTATCATTAATCTCATAAAATTGCCATTTATCAAAAAACTTTTTAAAAAAGAAATCAAAATGATGCAAATCTGAAAGTTATTTTATCAACCATTATTATTAATTTTATTAAACATTATTTTCCTACGATCACACGCATGCAAGTCAGAAAAATTAAATTCTCACCAACTAGTTTAAAGCTAGTACTTCGGTGTGGGAGGTACCCGTAGTGAATGGTAGTTTGCAGGATCAGATCTCCTCTTCAAGGACCTCAACGTCAGACCTTCTGTAGAGAGCGAAGGATCATTAGGAAGATTTAAATAATATAAAACGAATGAAGAATATACAGGTAGAACGACTCAGAGAGAAGATGTATATTTCCGTGAAATGTATGTTATTATCATGTTAACTCAAGGAAAAGAAAATAACTGGAGTGAATTTTATTGTCGAATTTTATTATAGAAGAAAATTATCTATCAAGAATGAGAATTAATAAATAAAGTATTAATAAAAGTTGATATTCAAAATTAGAAAGAAAAAGAAACAAAATGAAAGCTGAAAATTTGTAGAATATATACTGATTGTGATAATTAATTTTATATAATTATTTCAGGTCATTTTATAATCATAATAATCATTCTTATCAGTTCTAATAATATATTAATGAATTTTATATAATTATTTTTGGCTTAATTTCAGGAAATTTTCGAGTAAAAACTTATTATTAAGTCAATAATCATGTTAATAAATGGATATCTTTTATGCATAGTTTCAAGTGAACTTTCAGGTCAATTGGCATTCGAACTAAAAAAAATTTTTAAATCCCTATAAAAATCGACTATCATCGAGCCAATTGTTTATTTATAATGTACCAAAAGAAAAATAAAAGAAAATAATAATTACCAAAAAATTTATTCTGTAAATATAAAAGCAACGCGTTAATTAAATTAATCACTTTAAATTTCTTTATTTTTATATATTAATGCTTGTATTGTTTCACCAGAGAAGGCGATCAGAAATATAGTGGCCGATGAGGCACGAGAGGGAAAAGGCGAGTAAATTCCAATGAAAGAATGAGACAGTTTCCACCGATTTATTTCCGATATTGACCCAAGATGGTCGAGAAAAACCGACTATATTTCCAAAAAAGAAAAATCGTTTCATTGAGATCCAATAAAATTTTGTTTATTTTTATTGAATCCAAATGCGAACAATGTCTCAAATTCTCCTTTTGTTTTGAGTATTGAATTCGGCTCTAGAAACACTATAATAATATTAATAAATGAAATATTAATATTACCGGTCATTCACGACCTTGCCACCATGAATTCCAACCACGTGGAGGTGGAACTTGAACCGAAAAGGAAATAATCTGAGAAAAATTCCAAATTTGTAGAAAATTTGCTGAAATCCTAAACCTAAAAAATTTATAAATTTATCAATAATAATTGACCTACATAAATTTTACCTTTCACCGAGTAGTGGTGTTAAAATTGGTGAGTTACAGGGTTTCAAATCTTGCTTATCCTCGTGGTTATCCCAGTAACGCCATACAAAATGATGTTAACCGCCACTTGGCACCCGTTGCTAGGCAACGTTGGTAATGTGTTCAAGTGGTGGATTGCCCGCAAAAATTGAGTGTTATTGCTAATACTATAATTGCTCGGACAATCCTCGGGTTCACGAGCTGTCGATAGAAGACCTATGCTCGCTTTGCTTGGTCCCTTACGTGGAAGTGCGAATTAAATTTAGACTGGTTAGCGTAGATGATTTCGAGTCTAACCCACTATGACTGAATACATAAGTGCTGATTTATTTAATGAACAACTGACATGCATAATAACGGTAAGTTAATTCGATTGACTTGACGATTGTGCGGCTCGGCGTAAGGCTCGTTCCTTACGTCCCGGCCGGCGGATGGTTGGTTGAAGGGCTGTCGACTTTGAGCTTGGTGCGACGCCATCAAAGGCACGCTGACTCGGTAGTTGGGAAGGGGCGAAGATGAGCGGATACGTTACCGCTTCCCCTTCCCGACAGGCTGCTAGGGCAACTTCTAAGTCCTTGATCTGCGTGCGAAGACTCTGATTGAGCTGGCGTTCTTCAGCCCAGCCCTTTTGAGTTGCAGAGAGCCGGTGATAGAGTGTCTTCGTCCGTTTGGGGTCGGACCAGGTCGCTTTGACCTGCTGCACCTCGCGAGTTAATTGCAGTATCTGGCTGAGTAGCTCCGCGTTTGCCTGCCTAGCGCGGTCTAGTTCGCTTTGCATTAGTTTCAGGACCGACATTACTATAAAGAAAAACACTCAGATTAACTTTATTTAATGAGAAGAATTCTGATTATTCCAAACATAGTTATAGAAGGGAAATCTATTTAGAAAATTTAAGACGAACAACTCATTGTAATTTAATATTAACAACATCACTAGGGTAAAATGTTAGTTACGTCTGTGTCCGGAGATTCAAGACTCTTCAAAAAACTTCTTGACTCCTTCTTCCGGAGAGTAACCGGGGATGATGGGCACTGGACGTTGAGTGTTGCGGGTCGGTCGAGTCGGGTATGTCTCCGCAATGCGCCCGACGAGGATGTCCTCTTCAACGTTGGCGAGGTACATCCTCGCCTTTACTACGTGCAAATCAACCTCTTCCTGAATCTTCTCCCACTGAGCAAGGAGGCTTCGCGCGTGGTCGAGGATCTCCTCGGCAGGGTACTGTTCTTCATTTGGTCTGCGGGGGTCATTCTCTCGGCCTAGAATTTGCCATAGAGTCGGGCACGATCGTTTTGGACGGGGCTCCTCGAGAGTCATTGACGGGCGCGCTCGTTTTCAGGCTCGGCGCCATTCATCGGCCTCTTGTGCTGAAATCCAATTTGGGAGCATGAGTTCTTCTGAAATGAGTTTAATATAATATATTCTCACACTAGTTTACGAGGTATATGGACGTTTATCAACAATCATAGACTCAGATAATCTTAAATCGCCGGTTAATTTCAGGGGTACATCGATTGGTTAAGTTATCGTTCGGGGAACCTGATATCTGAACTGAAATCATAAGAATTATGGCGATGAGATGTATGAGTTTGTGTGTTTGGGCGATTTCTATGGTTTTCTACGTTGATGAAAGGTTACGGAGTCAGAATATGCAATATATATATATATAGATTTCTAATTAGTCTGAGCTTGTTAGGTTTGGATTGAACCATGTCTAATTTATATACTGAAGGAAATCTTCCTACGCGGCCTAGCTATGTTAGATCGAGGTTGTTCATTTTTTAAATTATCGTTTCGGGTGAGAATCTACCTGCGTTTATCATATGATGGGTCGTAATTATTAATAGGTATCGATCGGTATTCGGCTCGTTTAATTATCAATCCAGCGGAAATGATTATTTACGCATTTCAGTACTTTGTGGGTTTCCCGTGATCGTTCAATGTCGAAACGGATGTGTCGAATCGGATGTGCGAACATGACCTCGACATTCGGAGTGATTTTTGACCTGTCTATTCCTACGCAGTTACGATATCCGTTCGTACTTTACACCGGTATCTTTGATTATTGACGGGTTCATTATCGATCACAATTCAAGTATACTAATTTGCTATTTAGAATTTACATCATCTATCTTTTCAGTAGTTGACATTGGAATTATCGCAGGTAGTGTTCGAATTGGGTCAGGTTTTGTACGTTCATGTTTCTGCTGGATGGTCCTTATGTGGTCAGGAGTCGGTGCGGTCATATCATGGATTCATGGTTTGCTCTATGGGGTTAGTTGATCGGATTTTACTTATTGATCAGTTCATCGTCCTAGGTCTAAGGAGCTATAGCGTTTGGGGAGTTGCTTGTGACAATTATTTGGATGTGATCGATCGTTTGCTGTTTTCGATGTCACACTTATATGAAATCAAATCGTGCCCTGAAGATTAAACAGTTGGAATCCATATCGGTAGTTGGGCTAAAATGAGGTCAAAGAAATTAAAGACTACAATATCATGTTAGCTGGTTGATTTATTGTTAAGGGCCGGTAAATCTCTTTGGTTTCACAATAAATTTTTCTCCGTTTTATTAGTGATTTTATAATTTTTAATTTTTTATTGAATTACTTAAGCTAACTAACTTCGTGCTGGAATTAATCAATATTTGGGTTTGGTGATATTCGTCTCTTATTTATGCGGGAAGTTGAAAAGGTATTACTACTATTTCAATTAATAAAATACACGGCGGTTCGAGATATAAGCATGTCGCATCGTTTTAATTCCTTAAATTAAATTACTGAACTTTTGACTAAGAAACTGCTTTATTTATTCAGCTGACGTCTTGGTTTTAATCGCGGATTCACCTTACTTTTCCAGTATATTATTTCGATTTTACTAGTGGATCACTTTATTATTTAGTGAGGAATTGTTTAGTTTTACCCAAAGGTTATTGAATCAATTTTACCAATAGGTCATCCTGAGTTTCCCTTGCTAAGTACCTTAAATTTTGTGATGGGTTTCCTTATCGTTAATTTATGTTAATCAATAAATAAGCTAATTAATTTTAATAAACTATTTTCAACTTTTGAATTAATGACTCCAAGCTTTACTTCCCTTTTACACAAGGATTATGTGAGTTTAAGCAAAATTTATTTTGTCCAAATTACTTTAATTCTGAATCAATGAGTTAATTTAGTTTAAATCGTGAGTCACTTAAATTTTCCAAATAATTATTTTATTTGATCTAAATTAATCAAGGAGACATTTAATTTTATTTGAAAATCATTTAACATCAATGGATAGATTTAATTTAAGGGACTCACTGAACTGCTTATGATATTTATTATTTTATTTTTTATTTCAATGACGTAAATGCAATTTAACATACTACTAATTAAATTATTTTCAAATATCAATTCAATTTATCTATACCAACGATTTCAAATTTATTTATCCCCGTACCCTTTCCCTTTAATAGATCCTAGGCGCATTTGTGTTTACATTATATTTATTGAGTGGGCCGGAAAAATTTCGACAAAAATTATTTAATTATTAAGCATATAAAACAGGTTAATATTATCAATAATATTTATTAGTTATATAACAATTAAACATAAATTACCATCCATTGACCAAAATAACAAATAGCATAATATTGCATCAAAATATAAAACAAAATACCTCTCTCCCCACGTCGACGCCGAGCAGAGCTCTACTGAGATGCAAAGAACGTGACGTGGAAATAGGGTCCAATATAGATGATTCTCACCTAAAAAATAGTGGTAAAAATAGTTTTAAACAATTTTCAAAACTGGTTCAAAAATGGTTAAAAAGGTTTAAACAATTTTCAAAATGGTTTGTTTCGAAAAACGGTTAAGTTAAATGTGAAAATGGATCAGTATTTATACCTAATTTTCTCGCATGTGAAATTTGATGCAGTAAAACAAAATTCGACCTTGTTATTTTCTAGCAAATTCTATTCTTTAATTTTATTATTTTTTGGTTTATTTTTATAATTTTTTATTTAGAATTTTTATTGAATTATCGCTAATTCAAATTTTTCAATTTAAATTTCACTTTAATGAACTTTTATTAATTTTTTCAATTTTTGTCTTATTTGTTGTGTTTTCTTGTTGTATTTGTGTAGGTATCGTGCGAATCTTGGTGCATTTTGTTATTATTTTAATTTATTTTTATGTTTATTAATTTATATTTAATTCTTATATTTTCTCATATTTTATATGGTTTAATTGGTGTTTTCAGGTTTATTTGAAGTGCATGTTATATTTGCGTGTGTGTTACTGATCCATTAAAACATTCTTCAAGGCCGTTTACGTTCTGGCCCAACAAAATTAAACAAAATTTTTTTTTGAATTCTAAAAATAGAAACTAAAAAATTTCTCGACGTCAACCAATAGTAATTTTACCGTATTTTAGGATGGTAAAAGGGGGTCGGATTCTGAGGTTAAAATGGATTTTATTTATTTTGTGGGGTTCAAATTAGTTACCTAAGACCTCCCATAGATGTTACCTATCTTTTGATTTTAATATAGCCTTTAATTAAAAGTAAACGAATAGAAGTCAAAATCAATGAATCATTTAAAACTTTCTTTAAACAACACTTTTAAAACAAAATATAGCGATCAAGGGATCGATATTATTTCAATTAAATTAATAACAAAGGGACCTATAATTGAAATGAGCATGAATACCTTCTATGGTAGCTCTTGAACCCAAATGTTTTCTAGGGTATTGGCAGTCATGGTAGCATGACTCACTTTTTACTAGAAACCACCCATTGGAATACATTTCCAACATCCTTTTGATGGGTATCCAATGTTTATATCTTTTGTGCGCGCTTCTGGTGGGAATCCCTTGCAAGTGACTGTAAAAATCTTATATCTTTTACCTATCAGGTGCCCAGCACCTGGAAGAAGTGGTCAAATTTCGTTTGTAAGCACATGCACTTATTTATGTTCACACTGCAAGAGAGAAAAATCATTACATATTGATTACTACTCGGATCGGCAGACATGGTACACCATGCAAAGTTGAGATAAATCACCTATAATATAAAACAAAAATCAATAAATTTATAGCATATTGGTGGGTTACTGGGTTTTGCTATTTGTTTGAATCTTCCTATCATTACCCCGGTAACGCCATATAAATATTTTCTAGCTACCACTCGGCACCCGTTGCTAGGCAACGTTGGAAATGTGTTCCAGTGGGCGGATTGTCCGCAAAAAGTGAGCGCTATTACTAATGCTGTAATTGCTCGGACAACCCTCGGGTCCAACGAGCCGTCGATGGAAGACATATGCTCGCTTTGTAATGTCCCCTGTGTGTGAGAAGTTTCGAGATCAGAATCATGTTGGTGAGTGTTAGCTGCGGTAGTGGTGTGCCTAGAGATGGAACGACGTTTATCTGACGAAGCGTGAATACTCATGAAATTTCTGTAGAGTTTTTTAATATTATTCGAATCTTAAAATATCACTTTTAAATAATGGAACAATATTTATAATCTAATTAAATTTACAAACGAAACAAGATAAATTAATTAAGTTTATTTGCCAGGCGATCGGCTCTGCGTCTGGCGCGTTCTTTGCGCCCCGGCCTGTAACTGCTTGAGGGTGTTGTAGAAGGAGTCATAACGGGCGTTGGATTGTTTGTTGAGTCTCGATAAGCCAATTGGGACGGGCGAAGACAATAGGGTAGGTTACTGCCTCTCCCTCCCGACTGGCGGACAAGGCAACTTCCAACCCCCTTATCTGCGTCCGGAGGTTTTGATTTAATTGCCGTTCATCGGCCCAGCCCTTTTGAGCGACAGTGAGCCGGTGATGGAGGGGTTTGAGCTTCGCTGGATCCACCCAGGTGGATTTCACTTGTTGAATCTCTTTCGTGATCTGTATTATCTGCTCGTATAGGGCTTTGTTAGCTTGTTGGGCACGAGTCAATTCCTTCTGTAGAGTTGGATAGGCTCCATTTCTAATAATATAAATATTTAAAGGCTTGATATTTGTAAAGAGACTATATTTGTACAAGTTATATTTAAAACAAATAAGGAGATTTTTGCATTACAATAAAAATGAAACAGTTACCAGATGACACCCACTTTATTTATCATAAACATTTACTAAAAATTTAAGTCTTAAAATAGTTTATTATGAAGAGGTGGATTAGGAGGAGGGAAAACCCTTTTCCACCCACTCTTCCGGCGAATAACCAGAGATGATCATTGCTGGTCGCCTGACATCTCGGATACGGGTTGTGGTTGGTCGAGTGGCTTGGGTGGCAATGTCTCGCTGTGGATATTAATAATTACTGGCAATCCGACCAGCCAGTATGTCCTCCTCGACATTCGCCAGGTATTGGCGTACACGGGTCACTTGCATATCCACTTGTTGTTGGTGGGCATCCAGTTGCTTGAGGAGATGTTGGGCTTGCGTGTGGATCTCGACTAGCCATCGGTTGTGATCGTTTTCTGTGGTGTCCGTTGGTCGAAGCTTCGGTGGGGGGAACTCCGGGCATCTCTCCTGCCGGAAACGTTCCCATGCCTATCTCCACCGATCCGCAATGTGAGTTGAAACGTAACTCATCGAACTAGATTTCTCTGAATGCAAAAAGTCATTAGCAACGCTGTATGTATTTTTATCTTAAAAAAAAAATAAATAAATACGAAATTCGAATTTAATCCTCTATGAAAACCATACTGAGGGACCTAAAACTATGCAATTGAAATATCCAAGTCTCTTATCAAATCATGGGAAAATCCTATGATCCAGTGGGTAATTCTGCTCTAATGGTTAATCAAAATGATTCTAATTTAGATTCATAAAATAAGTGGGTCGACTAGAAACCAAAATCTATCGCTTCCCCGAGATTCTCAATTTGAGAATTAGATCTTTGTAGAAATTAATATAACTTTCCCGCAATTCGAGCTAAGAAATACGTCTAAAATAGATTTATTTACCAAATTCTACACTCAGATTACCTCGGTTAAATTGTTTAGAGAGAAAAAATCTTACAATGAATGTTAATAAAATATGATTAATATTGCCAGTTGAATAGGCTTTTTCTTAGATCCAATATCAAAAGGTAAATAGGCACAATTGATTCACTAAAATCCATAAGGGATCTATAAACCAAAAAAATATTAAGTTATGGTGTTGGTTATATAGCGTTACGCAATTGTAAATAAAATTTTATTTAAGTCATAAAAAACTAGTATACCATTAGTTATTTTGGAATTGAGAATTATCACAAAAAAAATCTACCTGTTCTATTTGAATTAAACTCCAAAAACTCGACGGGGTTGAATGGTCGGCTCGCCGGCACTCCTTCGTTAGTGTTAATCTGGTTTGCCATTAATATGACTTAAAAAATGGTATTCTCGATGTCTATATTTGTTTATAACACAAACATGCCTGTTAGACGTGTACTTTGTTATATTTCCTGCCCTTCAGGCGTGTAGTAACATCCAATTGGTGTATAACATCCGTTATTTATTTAGTATTTCGGATTGTTAATACGGCATGCGAGGTAAGAGTGGAAATCCTATTCAATTTATTTATCGATTTTTAGACAATTCAATGACCTTTTGGAGTTTATTATTTAACGCGGAAAATTTCAACAAGGCAATTCACTAATAAATTTTTTGGAATTCATTAGTAACTCTTTCATCAAGACAAGTCGATATACTTTTGGAATTTATTATCAACTCGGGTAATTTCAACATGATAATAAGAGTCTTTGGAGCTTCTTAAGGTAACTTTTCGTTCATTTAAAATGTTCTTACTACCCAGCCGTGTAGATTTCACTATGTCGGAGTACTATCAATTAGTTATCGGAATATAAGGAGGATAGTCTCCTGGGTAGTTGTTGGAAGAATCTTTCTCTAAACTTGCAGAAGGCGTCGATATTCGCTGACTAGTACGGAATGCTCGTTCTGCGATATGATTTTATTCCTAAAGTCCTCCGAATCTGGGATGACAATACGAAACCCGCTCCAGTAGAATTATTCAGTTAAGCCTGTGAATCCACTAAATATAATTTCCTCTTATTCGTTTCATTTGGTAGCGGTGTTTTTTTAAGTAAATTATTTTTATTAATTAGGACGTATTCGTTTATATTTTTTTGGTAATCTTTTCATTTAATTCGGATTGGGAATTGTAACTCGTGAAGTTGATGTCGAAAAAAGGGTCGTAGACCTATCGCAGACATTAGGTTTAAATTTTCCTCTCTTTATTCTCTTTTGGTACATTAAGTTAGGGTGGTTATTATTTAAGTTTATGACTTATTTACGGTTCATTTATTACTGTGGGTTCTCAATAACTTGCTATTACTTTAACTATATTTTTAGGTTTTTAGAATTTTATTCGTATTTAATTCAAATTGTTAACAACGATTTCATTTTATTATTCCCCGTTACCTTCCTTTAATTAGCCTTAAACGCATTTTATGTTCATATTATATTTAATGAGTGCCCACTGGACTACTCGGTGTGGTGATTTTGAGCCGTATGTGGATCAGTTTAGGTCAAATTTAAAGTAAACTAGAAACGAGGAAGTAGCCAAAAGACCCCTTCCTTATTTCTCCTTTCTTCTATACGGAATAATATTGACGTTCCAATCCCTGCGTTCCGCACGCCGGGTCTTCACGGGCACAGATCATCGGCGATATTCCACGCACTTACACGAATCTGAATAGTATATTGATTTTAATATCTTGAGGTGTGTCTTTGGCTGTGGGCCTGAAAAATTTCGACAATAAAATAATTAAATGAAAAATAAACTGAGTTATGTTTTATAAATATTTATTAATATATTAAAAAGCAATATAACAAATTACTTGCCAAATCATCATACCAAAATAAAAAAAATACATCTCTCCCCACGTCGACATCCAAGCAGAGCTCTACCGAGGTTGCGAGGACGGGACGTGGAGAGAGAGTTTCCAAATAAAACTCTCACTCACCTAAAATAGATTCAAAATGGTTTAAAAATGGTTCAAAAATGGTTTTAAAAATAACTAAAATTTTTGTTTCAAAATTGGTTAAATTTTATGTGAAAATGCATCGGTATATATACCTATTTTCTGTCCCTAACCTCGCGTGTTCTTTTTGATTTAGTAAAACAAAATTCGACCTTGATATTTTCTAGTGTATTCTAATCTTAATTATTTTTCTAATTTGCTTTGATAATTTTTTATTTGAAATTTTTATTGAATCATTTCTAATTCAAATTCTTTGATTTATAATTTCATTTTCATGAAATTTTCATTTTTGTTAAATTATCAATTTTTGGTCGAATTTGTTGGGTTTTCGTGTTATGTTTCTATTTATATCGTGCGGATCTTGGTGCTTTTTGTTATTATTTTAATTTATTTTTATGTTTATTATTTTATATGTAATTGCTTTTCTCTCATATTTTGTTAGGTTTAATTGATGTTTACATAGGTTTGAATTTAAAACTGCATGCTATATTTGCATGTGTGTTACCGATCCATTTAAACATTTTACAAGGCCGTTTGTGTTCTGGCCCAACAATATAAACACACCAACTCACCTTGAGGTTGTTTGTAAAATAGTCAATGAGACAAACCCTACACTATAGAAACAGAAAAAGTGATAGAGAAATAAAATAATGCACAGTAACACAACCCATAATAAAATATGCATGTAAACTTTTAACATGTAGCCATCCGAAGTTGAAAAACCCCTATAATAAATAATTTTATAGACATTTTTGAGATAATTTTAGAAAGAAAAATGGCGGAAAAAATGTTTAATTTAAATTTTAAGGTTTTTGCTAGAAAATTTCGAGTAAATGAGGATGTATCTTCATAAGATTTACCATTAAAACTAAAATTCATTTAATATTTCAGATATTTCTGTCGAAAAAAGCAAAACCTGAAATCCGAAAAAAAGCATAAAATTTTTAAATTATATTGGTAATTTTTAAAAAATAATCATAAACCAAATTATTTTGTGTACATAATCGAAGATTTTTTCAAAATATGTATAAAAAATATAATTATTTAATGCAAATAATAATTTTTATAACTTCAAAAATAATTTAACTCACTTTTTTGAATAATATCCGAAAAAAATACATGTTTTTGGAGATTAGTTATTGTTACTTGATTTCCTAAATATTATTTATAATAATATATGAAATAGTTGATCAAAGTTATATTTAAGAGCTTGAATTATGATCATATTTCCTTATGAAATCATAATTCAACTCTTAAAAATTTTTAACTTTATAAAAAATAACTTACTTAGCAGCCATTTAAAAAATAGCTGAAATGCATTTATTTTTTCACAAAATAAATTCCGACAAGTTGATTTATGTATCAACTTGAATTATAGCGGAATTTATCTCAATGGGGCTTGGTGTATGAAATGTGTAAGTGCCTAAGGAGACCTAGTCAGTGGTTCACTAAAAACGATCCATGCATGTACTCTTCTGCAGACCCAACAGGTTACAAGTTTCAGGCCATGTAGTCATGGAAGCAATCTGAGGCCTTATATAAAGATTAAATTATTTACACACGAAATCGTCCTGGTTCCGCAGCTACGGTGTATTTTATTGAATGCACCGTGGAGTTGGCCCCGGAATGATCTTAAATTGAGTTTATGAATAAAAGTACTTATTTTGTAAGTGATAGAAAATTATCGAATTGATTAAATTGTAAATTATATAAATTAAATGGCATTATACTTTAATTATTTAAAGGAAATTTTGGTCAAATTTTAGTATGCTACACAATACATTATTTGTATATAAAATTTTTATAATTCAGGAAATTTAGGTCGTATCTCTGAATTTTTATCATTATGAATTAGTTGCCTTTAATTCTTTACCTCATAATTTAGCATATTTAACCTTGCATTGTACAAAGACTGAGAACTTGCCTTTAATTTTACTATTAGAGTAAAATTCATTCATTTTACGTGTTAAAATTGAATAAAAACATAATTAATATTAATGTTGCCTGTAAATACGAAATTTAATTACTTAAGCTGTTATAAAATAGCGAATTCATTAATAGAGGAAATGTTGCAAATGCGATTTATTTGTTATTAATAAAAACAACATGGAGAATTTATTGCATTCGATTATTTTATAACTAAAATCCCAAAAATACAGATCTTAACGGCACTTTTAAATATGTTAATATTACTCAGGAGATTTCAATTTTCGTAATATCTAGCCCTTGAATACAAAGTCATCAAGCCTGTTACTTATTTCATTATTCAAAACGGTTATTAGCATATAAAATTTAAAAAGTACTTATTATGTGCTTAAGGAAATTATCAACTAAAATTGAAGCCGCTTAATTTTACTTGACTTCGATTATTTTATTTTAAAAAAGCATTTTCAATCAATATTATTAATCAAAGGATTTCATTTATATCACACTAATCTTCACTTTTCAAATATAGAGTAATTTATAATTTCGGTCGCGTGTAAAGAAACATTCAAAAACGACAATTAAATGAATTTAACGAGTTAAACATTTCAAAACCAATATTTTAATTTACATATAGACACAAACATTCATTTAACGTTTTACAAATTAGATTGAGCCCATTCATCAAGAGCATCAAAACAATCACTAGATTGTTTGTTATTGCAACCTATTAATTCTTTCATCCAATCTTGAAAATAAGATTTGTTTTTCTTGAACATCAAATATTGACCAAGAACTACATACGCTTTATCGTATCCTTCTTCACAAAACCTTTTGCCCAAAACATCACCTACTCCAGGAAGATCAGTAACAGGCTTTTCTCCCATAGGTTCTGATATAAAATTTGTATGTTTAACGCTAGTCGACATCTAAGTAATATGAAATAAATTAAATTAATTAATTAATCAAAAATATTAACCAGTTCAAAAGATTTTCTAGTAAAAAAAGACAATAATTTTGAAAACCAGATTGAAATAAAACAAAACAAATATTTAATTTAAAAATATTCTCTTTATATATTTCAAATTATTGTTTAGATAAATTTGATGTCTGATATTCTTATTCGGAGTTATAAAAAACTTAATTTAATCTTAAATTTTTTTTAAATAGTTAAAATACAGTATAAATTAAAAATCTTTAAAAAATTATTTAATTAAATTATTCGTTTCTCAACAAAAGAATTAGTTAAAAAAGGCTATATTTTGAAATTTTATTTTATTTTAAAAAAAATATTCAAACAATCCTTGACAAGGTTCAAATTATCCAAATTAATGAATAATACTTTTTGTTAACTCTGATGGATTACAGGATTCGATCCACAAACTATGGTTTGCAGTGCAACCCATATACATTATTCTTCAGACTAAACATTTGGTACCCATTGATAAGTACTAATGGAAATACTTTGAACATAATTTCGTGAAAAGCATCATAAAATCTAGCTTGCCGAACATTGAAAATCACTGTAGTAGTATTGGATATTGCTATTGATTTCCATAAACACGGTGGGTTTCTGGGTGTTGATTTCTTGAAACTATAACCCCATACAAATATCTTTTGCTTACCACTCGGCACCCGTTGCTAAGCAACGTTGGAACTGTGTTCGCGGGGGTGGATCTTACGCAAAAAGTGAGCGCTATTGCTAATGCTATAATTGACCTAACGATCCATTGGTCCAACGAGCTGCCGATAGAAGGCCTGCGCTCGATTTCGATTTTTAGGTCCCATTATTCTCCTATCTCCTTCAAATGTTAACCTTTACTGTCATATCATTTATCCCATAGTTTTTCTTATCATTGTTCGTATTATCAATTTTTACCATGACCTGTAAACCCTTCGTTATGTTAAATATCCGCACCGTATCTCTCTTACCCTTATCCCTATTATTACTACAATGTTCCTTATTATTATTACTAGCATTATCATTGTTACTATTATATGTATTACCTTTATTAATTGTTACTACTATTTCATTTATTATTATTCTTATTACTATAATTAACATTATATTTATTATTATTACTACTATTATGATTATTACTATTATTATTATCATAATTATTATCATTATCATTATAGGTACCATGATCATTATTATTATTATTATTATTATTATTATTATTATTATTATTATTATTATTATTATTATCATTATTATTATTATTATTATCATTATTATTATTATTATTATTATTATTATTATTATTATTATTATTATTATTATTATTATTATTATTATTATTATTATTATAATTACCATTATCCTTACCGTTATCATTATTATTATCAAATTTTTGTGTAGGGTTTCGTCCTTATTTCTCGGCTTAAAAAAACATACTTTGCTTATATAGAAATTTAGCCGTAATCCATCCTTATTTTACAGTTTTCGACAAAGTATTTTCCTTGAGTCGGAAATTTTTAGTAGCGTACCGCCCTTATTTTACAGTTTTATAAGGATATTATACTAACAATTGAACAACATTCCGCTTTTACTTTACTATTTTCGATAAGTATTTTAATTAATTCGGAAAATTTGAGCAGCATTCCGCCCTTGTTTTACGGTCTTATCCAGATATTCTATCAATTATTGAGCCGTATTCTACTTTTACTTTGCTATTTTTGATAAGTATTTTAATTGATTCTGAAAATTTGAGCAGCGTTCAGCCCTTATTTTACCGTGTTATGATAAATGTTTTAACTATTTCCGAAAATTTGCGCAGCGTTCTGCCCATATTTTTCTTCTCAATTCACCATAATTTATCCTAATTCTTATATATTTTTCTTCTCAATTCACCATAATTTATCCTAATTCTTATATATTTTTAAAACTTTATTTTTCCTGATTTTAGTCGTTCGGATTAATCTTTTTTCGATGGCTATTCATTTTAACTGTTGCAACGATTTCGCTATTTTCCCCCCTACCCTTTCCCTCTCTTTGTCCTTACGATCTATTTATGTTCATATTATATTTAATGAGTGCCCACTGGACTACTCGGTGTCAGTGATTTTGAGCCGAATGTTGTTAAAGATTTTTGTCGATTTTATCGAAATTAAGTGCAAGAAAGTTGAGCCAAAAGACCCACTCTCAAGCTACTCTCTTTCGCTATTTAATTCAATGATTTGACGTTTGGGCTCCTGCGTTCTCACGCCGGAAACTTCAAGGGCACGAACTATTGGCGGACTTATGTTTTGACCTGTTTAAAATTTGTCAAAACACATCGGTATATATACCTATAATTTGACCCTAATCTTGCGTGTTATTTTTATTGGGATTAAACAAATTTGACCTTGAAATTATTTGTGTTATCTAAATTAAATTTTTTATTATTTTAAATTGGTAATTTATTTTTAACATTTTTAATTAAATTTATTCAACCAAAAATATTTTATTTTTATTCATTTAATTCAATAATTTTTACTTTTATATAAATGGTCATTTTACGGTCAAATTTTCTTGTTATTATGTTATTTTTTATGTAGATTTCGTGCGGTTCTTGATGAATTTTGTATTTATTTTATTTTATTTTTATTTTTGATTTTATATTTATTTATATTCTCTCATATTTTAAAGTGTTTAGTTGGTGTTGTATATTGTATTTTAAGTTATCTTGGTGCTGGGTTATTGTGCTGTATTACTGATGCATTTAAACAATTTTCAAGGCCGTTTGTGTTCTGGCCCAACAAACAATTTCTTTAAAACTTCGACATCTTCAGTTGACAAAGTTTCCACGAGACGTGGATAACATGTTTTGCATTACTTCATCGGATTTGTCAACTTAATTTCCATCGGATCCTCTAGGAAAATACATTTTGAAATTATAAAAATGTTTCTCTGGTTGTAGATTGACTGGTTTCTCAACAATCTTTGTGTAGCTTATTTTCTTCGTCATTTTGAAATTATGACTAATATCAAAGAACAAACAAAGGGCGACAAATCAGAATCCCGCATGTTTTTTGTCTTTGGCTTGTTTAAATTGTGTCTATCTTTGTATAACTAATTAAAATAAAATTTGTGTCTATAAAAATACTAATGTTTATTAAATCTTCTATTTACATTACTTTTATTAACAAAAACCTATTTTTGTTATTAAACCTATTTACATGAAATCAAAACCAACAAATACAAAAAGTAAAAACATTTATTGACAATCAAGTAAAATACAATCTTTAACAATCAACAATAGTAGAATAAACATATTTCTTCAATTCGGCTTTCATTAACCAAATTAGATATCTTCTTCTTTGCTCCAAGCGGGCTTCACATTCATATGCACAAATTGTTCAATTTTCAACCTTTGGCAGGTCTTGATATTTTACCTGTAAATATTCTTGAAGCACCAACTCCAGATCGATTCTAATAGCGAGCAAAATTCGTAAAGGTATGATCTCCGGCGCGCAACAAATCATCTCTGTAAGCACATTTGGAAAAAAATCTTTTATTTTGGCTATTGGTATTGACATTAAGTTCTCTAAAATATGAATAAATTAAAATTGATAAAATAAAATATTAATTTACAATTGATAGTAAGTTCGAACATGTTGATATAAATAAATGAAATTGAAAATGAAAAATAAATATATAATAAAATTTTCAACCAATAAAATTTCAACCAATCTCTTGATATCTTTTACGTTCTTATGCAAAATAGAAGTTGTTTAGTCCAGCAGTCTCCGTTAAAAATTCTGTTTCGGGACAACTGCGGTGCTTGTTGTGAAAATGCTTTTGTTTACCAAAATATAATATATAAAATTAAATAATTAACAATAAATCTATTAACCAAAATATAAAGTAATAACTTATTCGTTCAAGAGAACAAAAATAAGTTTCTGAAAATAATCCGAACGTTTGCTTTTGTTTTCATAATTCCTGCCATTTTGTATATTGTAAATTGTTTTTCAATTTTTCTTATTGATTCTTTTTTATTCTAATTATAAAGTTTTGTTAAATTTATTAACACAAATTTTTGAAAGATACTTTAATAAATGATGGGTAGAAATGACAAACATATATAGGAATTGTAGAAACAGACAAGTAAGGACCAGGATGTAGAAAGAAAAAGACGTAAGACCTTCCATCGGCAGTCAAGTACCCGAAAGTGAAAATATCATGAGGAGTAGTTCTAGAAATGGAGCTCACCTTCTCATGAATTTTCAACCCTATGTACTGTACCAACATGGTAATCACCATGGATACATAGGATGGACAGGATAGTTATCTTCATGGCGTTTAAATGGGAGTCACACAGGAACCCTAGAAAAAATAAATTAAAATCAACCCCATTCGCCAACAGTTATTAATGTAAAACTAATATCCCATGAATATTAATAAAGTCAGTCGTACAATTCTTAAGATTGAGATGAGATTGGGATGACACAAGGATATGAATGGCGTCAGTTGAGTGATCAGACAAAATGATATGGACAAAATGGTAAGTTTCTCAAAAATAACTTATTGTATTTATTTAAATTTTATGTTTTTTTCTTAATACATAATCGATCAAATATTTTAATCCACCATTACGGGAAAATAAGACTTAAGTAAACAATTATGGGTAAATATTTATGTAATATTTTATTTAAAACTTTTAACCTTCTGTTTGCTTCCCTTTAATCTTAGAACCGTCATTTGAGGTGAATACTGAAATAAGATATTGAAATAATATTCTGATTTCACATGAAAATTATAGATTAAATTATGGAGATCATTCTAATATAATTAATTTAATTTTATATATCCTCACATATTTATGTCTCCTCGACTTCTTTGTTTATAAATTGCCTCTTCCCTCCAAAAATATTGATGTTGCTGTAGATAATACGAAGAGCTTTAGTTGTAATTTGATTAGAAATCAACAATTTATAGGTATTTTTATTTTATTTATTTTAATACAAATATTTCTCCAGTTCCTTTTTTAAATCTCAAAATTTATTAATAATTGAATTAAAATAAATTTAGACAAAATAAATTTGTATTTGATTTTTACAAAAGAAAACACTCGAAAACTGTAAATTTTGAAGAGATTCGAATGTTCTGTGAATATTCCATTGTAACAGAATAAATAATCAATAATGATATTTTATCTAGATTTTAATTGGTCATTATTTTTAGATTATTTATTTACAGACGAATTTGGATTAACTATTCAAAGTAAGTCCTACTTTTGTAATTATTTTTAATTAAATAAATTTTATTTTTATTTTTTACTAATTTATTAGGTAAAATTATACTCCCTCTGTTCCGAAATAATGCTTACATTTGAAATAAATTTTTCCGATTATCAATGTTTTTGGTCAACTTTAAACTTTATTAATTTATATAGATAGATAATGATCTAGTATGGATGGATTGACAAAAATTTCCATGATTATAGGTTTTTTTATTGTTAAATTTTAAATACTCCTAAAATACAAATAAAAAATGAATACAGCGAATTTACTTTCAACTTATCACTTATCTAATGAAGAAAGAAGTTTAATTTTTCAAGATTTTTTAATGAATATGTCTAGCAGAAATCCTCCAAAGCTGAAGCATGGAACCATAAATGACATTTCCTCTAAGTACAACGTATTAAGAGCTTCAATTTCGAAACTTTGGAGAAATGCTTCCTAAAAACTTCGAACAGATGAAATAGTTATTGATTCATCATCAACGAGGATAAATTGTGGATGAAAAAGGAAAAACTATGATTATAAATTAAACGATATCAAGAAAATTCCATTAAACCGACGAGGAACGCTTCGAAGTTTATCATGTGCCAGTGGTATTCCAAAAACAACATTATTCAGGAATTTGAAGGAGTTTAAACTATTAAGACGGGTTTAATCTACAGTTAAGCCATTACTAACAGATAGAAATAAAATTGATCGCCTGACATTTTGTCTGTCCTATATAAAACAGATGGATGCTTCGATAATTTTTTCAATCATGTTCATATTGATGAAAAATAGTTTTATCTTTCGAAAGTTAAGCGCAGCAATTACTTTCCCAAAATATATAGAGATTAGTTTTAATTAGATTAACCAAACAGGATTATTATGCAAAATGGTAAGAGGTCGCCTGCTCATTTTTTTATGTACAATGAGATTCAACTTATTATTCAATAAGTTCTCAATACAATTTAAGATCTAATCTTCTTATTGTTTATAAAATATTAAATCTTTTTCCAGAGTCAGTCAGACAATATTAGAGATAGACTGATGATAAAATTTTAGTGGTTTAAACTGCCACCCGCACCACGCAACCGCCTAACCCTCACTGACGAGATAAAATTCACGAATATTTTCCTAATTATCCTTACACGTGTTTGTACAAATTTTGTGTGTTTTGGCTGAACTGTGCGTCGTTTGAACTAAAACGGTTTTAGAAAGTACACTGTCTGCATTAAAACATTAGTAAACAATAATTGAACATTTATTGTCTTTAAATAATAAAATACGTTCATTTTTTGAAAAAATAATAATAAAATAGGCTAAAATACACTTTTACCTTTGTTTCGACTAGCAAGTAATTAATTATCACGAACGTCGGCTATGCAAGTAACACAGCGCGATTCATCTTGTTCGTTTATACTGTTGTGTTTTTTGTCGAAAGTCGGGACTTTCCTTGATGTCAATATTTAATCAATTCAATTAACCCAACACAATAAGGTTAATTTCCAATATATACATCACAATTACAATTAAAACGTTTATTCACAACCTTCACACATATAGATTCAATTCACAATACTTTGCTCTGCACAAAATCACAAAAAATAAATGTGTAGGGGTACGTCTTCCAAAGGGACATGTCCCAGTATGGTGCGCAAGACTTTAATTTGTTTGTCTGACTGATATCCCTTCTAAGATTATTACCTTCGCTGAACTCTTGAAAATATTCTCTTCGACCATTTGGTAATTTTGTTGATTTGCTTTCTCCTTTTATACCCATCTCGTAATTACGTTATTTGTAAATCAAATTGGCTTTGACATTTTTGACATCTCTCTCTCAACTAATTTAGATATTACTTCAAGGCTCCCGGGGTTGCCATCTAACCCATTTATTTGCGATAATTATATTAATGTTGGGTTCCATTTTTATTCTGGGTTTTCTTCGTTACCCAATTTCGTTTTCCGCAATTAAATAATTTTGTTGACGGCCTGATTTCTCACACTGCTCTGGTTTTCTTTTGGTTTGGACTTCCCATTAGCTTGGGTTTCTCATTAGCCAATTAATTTTTATTTTTATTAAATATTTTCTTCTGGAGACCCCCAATAGATTTAATTTTATTATATTTGGATTCGTCTCGTCATTTGGCATTCGTCCATACCCGTTTCCCCGCTAAATATTTATTTTAAAATTTTTAATTAGTTTTGCCCTTTTAATTATTATTTTGAATATCAATGTTTTTATTGATTTACCTTTTTGTTTTTGTGAATTTTGTTAACCCCAAAAATAATCTTTTGGCGACTGGCGAAGGATTCACGAAGACAGTATTTTGAGTGTTTCAGTGATTTGCAGCAGCATGTCACGGACTTGCTAATTTCTTTCCCCAAAACCTTCTATGAAAAAGGCATTTTGAACTTGGTGTCACAATCGAGAAAATTACAGGGAAGTTGGCAGAGTTTTCTCTGAAAAATAAACCTTTTACATGTTGCATGTTTGTTGCTGAATATTTATTTCTTGTTGAGTCTAAGTACCTATTGGACGCTACACAAATTTTATTAGTTCTATTTTCCAAGGGTTTCTATTAGTGTGTACATTTAATTATTTATTCGATGCTGATCAATGGAAATGTGAACATTTCACGGAGAAAGCATCTACCAAAATTTAAGAATCATATTTTTATGAACTGCCATATGTGTAACACTCTTATTTGCCTAAAGAATTCTGAGATTTGCGCAGTATATTCAGTAAATTGTGAATTGATCTGAACTATTTTTTGGCTTGTTTTATAAACATTACTTTTTGTTATTTATAACATTTTAGGGTATTCACTTTATTTTTTTGCTAGAATTCTATTTTAAATTATTTTTTTTTATGATTAGTCTTTTAGTTCAAGCTTATCTAAATTTTCCTTTTTAGATGTCGACAAGTGTTAAGCACGCAAATTTTGTAACTGAACCAATGGGTGAAAAGCCTGTTACGGAGTTACCGGGCATTGGAGAAGTTCTAGGTGGGAGACTTGTTGAGGAAGGATATGATAAGGCATATGTTGTATTGGGACAATATTTGCTATTGAAAAAGAATAAAGAACTTTTTCAAAATTGGCTCAAATTAACTGTAAAAGCAAATTCAAAGCAATCGGGAGATTGTTTTACTGCATTAGATACTTGGTGCCAATCATTTTTATAAATTTTAATTTTAAATCTGAATTTACTGAAACTAAATGAAAATGCACAGTAATTTATCCATTTATTTGAAATCTTAATTTTCCTAAGTCTTAAATTTTACAAATTACATATATCTTCACAACAAACTTTGAAACCAATTTCAAACAAAATAAAATTTTTATTGATTACCGTATTTTTCGGACCATAAGGAACACTTAAAATCCTTTCATTTTCTCAAAAATCGCCAGTGCAAGAGTTGAATAGAGTTGAATAAAGTTTGACTTATCAGAGTTTTGTGTCATTTAATGTGTGCGCCTTATAACCCGGTGCGCATTATGTATGAAAATAAAACCGTTAGCAGTCGATCAGTGATATTGCGCCTTATAACACAGTGCGCTTTATGGTCCGAAAAATACGGTAGTACAATTACTAACTGGTCTTCGCTCTACTAATAACAATCACAAAGAATGATTGGATAATTTAGCAGTTTAAGTGATTAATGCTAAGAAAAAGAAATATTTTAAAAATAAAAATTGGATGCTTATATACGGCTTCCAATTATTTATTTTTTTTGTGGCACTTGGAGTTCAAAGAATTTCGAAAATAAATTTGATGTCTTGAAGTTTACAATATTTCAACTTTTAACTCAAATTTTAACTCAAAGAAAAAATTAAAAAGCATCATTAAAAAGATATCATAGCTTGTTTTAAATATCTGATTCAATTGAATTTTCATTGATTTGTCTTAGATTTTGAATCTAATTACCAAGCAACATACATTCAAAGATGTACTCACTGTTCGATGAAGGGTTACACATTATTGTGATATTAAAAAAATCGGGAACAAAATTACTTTTAAGGGTTTATAAAGGTATTGATACAAAGTTGACACATCTGTATTCATATGATGTAACATTCACACATCTACCAATCAAAACCATGCATTATTTTTGCATTTGGGTCGCAGATGAGTAATAAAATCAATTAAATAACAGAAATGGGCAAATCACATATGAAAACACGATAATCATACATTGAGGTTATCAATTTTAATCAATTTGAGGTATTTATCACATAAAATCTAACCTATTTAATATAATTTAACAGTCTTAATATGTTTGTTATGAAAACATGGGTATATTTGGGGTGTTTCGTTGAAATATATCAGTCATTGTTGAGAATTATATTAAGTTATACAAAAACCATCAAAACTTTTATTTTTGAATTATTGGAGGTTGAACTTTATTTTATAAAAAACTGTCGTAACTTCCATCAAATTCAATTGGTAAAACAGAAAAATATATTTTTACTACATTAGATATATACAAAATAGTATTCTTCAATATTTAAATTTTAAAAATTTCACATTTACGAGTAGTGGTTTTGAAACAAGAAGAACAAATAATTATATGTCCACAAGGTAAATATTTGATGGATACCCTGTTAATATGGCAAATTGAACATGTCAAAAACTCTTTTCTTGCATCGGACAGTTTTTCGATTATTTGTATTTCTATTTTATCGACATTATCAACGAAAGAGCGAAATCTAAAATTCATACATGACCATAAAACACTGAGTATATTAAATTTCGTAGGAACAATCTCATTTAAAAATATTATCAAGATTGATAATTTCATGAGTGATTTGTTGAATCCAAACAAGTTTACAAAACATTCAACTAATTCATGTTTAAAGGATTTTTCCAATTTTGCTAGAAATATATCATCAACTTTGATGTCAAAAGCATATCAATTATTGAAAAGGTCCAACCCCATATAACACCTAATTTGTAACCTTAACTTAAATGGTTAGTTTATTTAATAAATATCAAACCAAACCTCTGTATCCTTTATCTTCATTTATGAAAATAAAATCTAAAGTAATTTATTAATAAATGTTTAATAAATGTTTAATAATATATAAACTTTTGTTATTCAGTGATATTCATGATAAAATATCCATGGCAATGTTGATATTTAGTTAATGAAAATATGGTCGTTCAATTTGATTATACAACATGGTCATACAATTTGATCATACAACATGGTCATACAACATTGAGCGAATATTATATATGTATATATATATATATATATGTATATTAGTTAATACATAAATATTTAGTAAGTTCTTAATAATTTTACTAATATTAATTAGACAGTTAAGTATTTGTTACCAAATTGGAAGTCATACAGGCATAGTCAATTTCTATATATATATATATGTTGAGAATTTGGTTAGTTTGTTCCCTTAGCCCCCGTGTAGTTTAGTAACTTGGAGAATGGATTCAAAATTTGAGTCTTTTCTCCAAGTAACAACAATAATTAAAATTAATGCCAGAAAAATAAAAATAAAATTTATTTTAAAAATGAATAAAAAAAACAGACTTCTCTTGGATAGAGTTTTTTTAATTGAAATATGTAAAAAGAAAAAAAACTCTTTGATAATTGTAATTTTTTTGTTTAAGTGAGCTCAGAAAACAAATGTTTTTGAAAATATAAGTATTTTGTAATTTAATTTGAAACAAATGATCTAAATATATTTTGAATAAATGTCCTCTATTAGAATAAGAATTGATAGTTTTAGAAAGGTTTTATCTGAAAACAACAATTCATATACTGCTTATAAAACTGATGTGTGTGTTGGAAGTAAATATAGTCATTCCGTCGAAAGAAGATATAACGAATTTGAAGAATTAAATAAGAAATTAAGTAAAATGATCAAAGTCACAGATTTCCCGTCTAGATCGATTTTGAGATGGTCAAACAGGAAATTTATTTTTGAACAATATTAAACATACGCACTCAATCAGTTTCAATTTGGTATTCCTGAAGAATTTTTAAATTATAAACAAGCCGATTCGGTAAAATCCGTTTTGACAAAACTTGAAATGTCTAGCTCATTTTTGAAGGCGGTTTCGATTTCAGAAATAAAATCACATGAGTATACAAATGAATTGGATAAATTAGAGGAAGAAGCAGATAAATTAAATGAGTTAACGTTTAATTCCGAAATTCCATCGGAGCATGAGGAAGTGGATATTGATAACGACAACTTTGTTAATAAATCACCGGTTATAGATGAAAAGGATATTCAACTAAGTCCATTGGTAAATGAGCAAACAGAAGAGATGTTGGAAACTTCACTATCCTACACAAATATGGCTATGGAGTCGCCATTTTTAGAGTTGACGAAATTTTCCGAACTGCTCCATCAACGATTTCAACAATATCAAAAATTTGACACAAGCATTCACGTTCTCAATCAAATAGCATCAACTCATCTGAATCAATAGAATGAAAAATTACAATTTTTAAATCTATCAATCGAAGTTCTTCCACAACTACGATATTTTTGCATCCTCATGAGTTTTGTAGCAATCGATGATAAGTTAACTGAAAATAAAATGGAATTCACCATATATATATATATATATATATATATATATATATATATATGCTTAGAAATAATGATTATTTTTATATTTCTATATATATTTAATGGATATATTGATTATTTTTATATATTTATATATATTTAATGGATATATTGATTATGTTTATATATTTATATATATATTTAATGGATATATTGATTATTTTTATATATTTATATATATTTAATGTGTTGGGGTATCACGAAAAAGCACAGTAAAATCGATAAAACACAAAAAATGATAAAAGTGCAATATTAATTAAAAAATGTATAAAATTCGAAAGTAATAATGATCGGGGGGAAATTGGTATGGTTGAACGCCAAATTGAGAGACGAGTCCGGAAATAATAATAAAAATTGAGTGAGGGTCCCTAGAAAATGATATAAAATAAAAAAGGAAATTAATTAAGAAAATTAATTACTAATGGGAAGCCCGAGTCAATGGGAAGCCCGAGAGATGTGGAAAAGCCGAGAGCTGAGGAAAACCCGAGAGATAAGGAAAACCCGGCGCATAGACGGAATAATATAGTAGGATAAATTAGCCTAAACAACGTCAAACGTTTTTGACAAATGTCGGTCTGAAAGGTAATTATTAATGATAATTTGATAATGCAGAACCTATTGTTGACAATCGTCGGAAAACAGTCTGAGCAGGAGTATAAAAGAAAGAGGGAAAAACACGAGAGGACCACAACTCATCAGACAAGAAAAGAGGACCAGAATTCCTCAGACAAGAAAAGAGACATTATCAACCAGACAAGAAAGGACAATTATTATTAACTAGATACGAGAGAGCAGATATTATTAACTAGAGTGAATCGACGTGAACGAGCAGTAGCTAGGTTAGTAGAGAAATCCAAATCCAAGTAAAAGTCAAGGTTATCTATCAGACAGGGTGGTTCTCCCTTGGACAACCTACCCTAAGATAATCCGAGCCAAACAGTGGTTAAAAGGTGCAAATCAAGTAGTGAAATTGTGATTACAAATATTGAACCAAAGGATTGATTTGTTATTGTGATAAAGTGCAAATAAAATTATTCTGTGTTGGGTTTGCTTATTTGATCGAAAAAGGACACGAGGAGTCAGAGGGAACCGACTTTCAATAATAATAACCCAACAAATGGATATATTGATTATTTTTATATATTTATATATATATATTTAATGGATATATTGATTATTTTTATATTTTTATATATATTTAATGGATATATTGATTATTTTTATATATTTATATATATTTAATGGATATATTGGTAAGAAAACATAAATTATCAATATCAATGTACTAGCTATGTGTGAGTCTCATATATTTTCTTTTACAAATATTTTCCCGCCAAAACATTTAAAAATCTATTTAAACGGGTTTCATAGACGAAATGCATCACCAATATAAAATTGTGGGAGCGAGGCGGAAATCTAATTTCAATCATTGTTTCAGACTGACAAATGTGTTAGGGATAATTTTGATTGTCGCCTCTCAGTTTCGACTATTTCCGTCGCCTGGGAATTGGGCAGAGATATGGATTTGCGAGAAAATAATTATTTATTGGCTTCTAAAACCGAAAATGAATTATTATCATAACTGTAATTATCTCCAAAATAAATTAAGTCTAATATGACAATTTAAGTTATTATTATTATTATTATTATTATTATTATTATTATTATTATTATTATTATTATTATTATTATTATTATTAAAATATTATAATTTCTCGTTACGTTTAAAGGCTTTTAATGGAGTTCATTTCTATGTTTTGAAATTAAGAAAACTTATTATTTTTCTATTTTTAATTAATTGTTTTAATGTTTGATCTCGGTAAATTTTCGTCTACTTTCTTTGCGATTAGTAAAAATTTAAACTTTTAATTAAACATCAAATATTTGGTTTTTTGATTCAATTTCATCAAACCATTTTTAATCAAATCGATATTGTTTATTAAAACAAAAGATAATAATGTTTAAATTAAATAATAAAATATTAAAATATATTTAAAACACTGTTAATAAAAATATAGATACTTTAGTTGTAAAATATTTATTCTATGAAGAAGAGAATAAATGGTCCTAACAAAGAATAATATTGAGGATTAAAACAAAAAAACTTAAACTTATTATTATTGTAATTATTATCATACGTCGCAATTAAAATTAGTGATATTATTATCACTTATTAGTATTGTTATTATCATTATAATCAGTATCAGTATTGTTATTATTATAGAAGTGTCCGTTGGACGTCAAATAAATAAATATTTATGATATGTATATGTTATGTGTAGGTATAAGTATAGGTATGAGTATATATGTAAATCAGAAATAAACAGATTCGAGGACGAATCTAAATTAAAGGGAGGAGATATGTTTGGGTTAACAAAATTCACAAAAGTAAAATAAAAAATCAATAAAAACATTGATATTCAAAATAATAATTAAAAAGGCAAAATCAATTAAAATTTTAAAATAAATATTTATCTGGGGAAATGGGTATGGGTGGATGCCAAATGACGAGACGAATCCAAATATAATAAAATTAAATCGATTGGGGTTCCCCAGAAGGAAATATTTAATAAAAATAGAAATTAATTAAAAATTAATTTGCTAATGGGAAACCCGAGCTGATGGGAAGTCCGAGCCAACAGAAAACCCGAATAGTGTGAGAAACCCGGAACGTCAACAAATTTTCTAATTACGGAAAACGAAATTGGTTGAAGAAGGAAACCCGGGATAAAAAGGGAACAAGCCACCAAAGTAATTATTGTAAACCAATGGAAACCCCGGGAGCCCAGAAATAAATAATTTGGTTTTGGAAAGAAATGCCAAAAATGCCAAAACCAATTTAGTTTGCGGATGACTTGATTTGCAAGATCAGTATGAAAGGAAAAGGCAGATCAACAAAATTGCCAGTAGGTCGAAGAGAATTTTTCAGAGAGCGGAGCAAAGGAGGTAATAAGCTTAAAGATAAATCAACCAGCCAAACAAATTAAATTCTTGCGCACCATACAGGAACATCTCCCTTTGGAAGACTTATCCCTACGAATTGAAATATTGTGAAATCGTGCAGAGTAATTGCGTAGAGTATTGTGAATTCAATCGATTTTTGTGAAAGTAGTGAATAAAGTTGTGATATATAAATTGGAAATAAATCTTATTGTGTTGGTTTAATCGAATTGATTAAAGTAGGACACCAAGGAGTCTGTCCTAAGCACCGAATTTCTATATAAAACCCAACAATACTGATAACTTATAAATTTTGGTTGATTTGTTTCAGACTAAACCTATTTTATGTTATTCTTATTATTGTTGTATAATTCTTGCAAATACTTGTATTAAAGGGTTTTCAATGTTTAAATACTAAAATAATACCAATGCCAGTTTAGCATGTGAAGTAACTATTACATAATATAATAAAATGACTCTTCATTTAAACAAAATTTCGAAAACCTTTTCTCTCATAAGTAATTCAATTTACTGGATATTTCCCTTTCTGTTAGACAACGTCAATGTAATTTTATGAATATGAAAATTCTGGGAAAAAGAGATTAGTGTTCATGGCAAAGATGGATTGACTATGTTTCTTTCAACATTCTCTTATTGAAAATGTATTATTCTTTGGATCATGGTTTTGTTGTTTTATTATATATATCTTCTTATAATATATTGAATGATATAAATTTAAATATTTAAAGTTATGTTTAATATATGTAAAATAATGTATAAATAGAAGCAATTAATGAATATTGTTAGAAATAAACCTAATATGTTAAAATTTGAATTTATAATTTTTTAAATGTGAATTAATAAATTTAAATATTTGAATCAATTGTTTTAATTTAAAAAAGTAATATATTAATATATTTACTATGAGACTCTAAACTTGAAATCGTTTTTTTGCCTATATCGGAATCATTTATATAAATCCGCAATGTTTATTCATAAAATGAAATATGAGGGTCATAATTATATAATATCTTGACGACACAAACTAAACGGACAATATCCTTTGAAGCTCTGTCATATTTTTATTAAATAAAATTTTACTAAAAATATTACATGAAATATTATTTAAAAACATTGATTTTATAAAATGAAATATAATTTAAAAGATTAAATTTAAATTTTAAAAATCATAATATAAAAATAATATTTTTCATCATTTTTTCAAGACATCGTTAATTTGGTTAAATTTCAAAATGAAAATACTTTAATTATTTGGGATTATTTAAATGTTATTTTTACATTTTTTTATTAAATTTTTATTAAATTTTTACATTTTAATCTAAATGTTTGAATTATATTTTAAAACTATGTAATTTAAATTTTAATATTTTCAAATTAACACATTATAATTGTTTTATTATATTTTTAAGAAAACGTTTTTGTAACTCTTGAAAATGAATTAATCCAATTTATTTTATTTATTTATTTGAAAACTTTTTATTTTAAAAATAAAATGTTTAATAAATAGTTGGAAAACTAATAAATATATTACAAATTTTTAAAAACGCAAAATAACTTGATAAGAATTTTTGAAAGTTTGTATACAATAGCATAAAAAAGTTTTATTTTGGAATTCATCAGTAAAGTCTGTTGTAAAGTTTAGAAAGTTTTTAATAAAATACTTTCAAAATTTTAAATTATTTGCAAGAGGAAATTTTTAAGTATTTAATTTAAAATAAAAGTTATAATTTGTTTTACTATTTAGCTAATATTAAACTTTATTAGACATGCGTTTATACATCAAAATAAAAGCATTTTTTCAAAAAATTAATTCTTATCGCTTTTTGATTTTAATTTATTAATTTTTCTTTGCTTTTTCAGTGCTTATTCGAAATGTAGAGAAATAGTAATAAATAGATTTACTTCGTCTACGAGTAGATCGTTTTTATTGTCGAGTATTTCGCTTTAATAATACATTTAGTATCGTTCCGCTTTAGATTTATGTAAGTCGCATCCGATGATGGATGACCGCCTAACTTGTAACATTTTATCACAACTGACTCGAGTTCGGGCCAAAATTCTTTATGAAATCTCGAGCTCTTTTGATTGGTTTCATTGCTAAAAGTATTGATTTATTTCTTATCCAATTTTGAACGATTTTTCTAATCGGTTTCGAAACCTTTTCCGCAGGTCTTTTCCCATATTTTTCTGCATATTCTATGATCTCAAGTTTTTTACCCCGAGTGTACGACTTTCTTGTTTTTGAAATTTAGATGCATAAATAATATATTAGTAAAATATAATGAATTTTACTCGCATTCTCTCGCGATCAAATTTCAATTCGTTGATTCCTGCGCTCAATCCGTTATTATTGGCCTTCATCATTTCCATTTCATTATTGAAATTGCCATCGAAATCAATGAATAATTTTGCGTATGCCAACATTTGAGATTGAAATTTTTATTTTTCAACTTCAATAATTTCAATTTCAATATTTTCAATTTTATTAACATTGAATTTTCTTCTTGTTTAAACAATTATTGCAAAAATGTTTTTCGTTCATATGAAGCATTACACTTTCTTTGTTTTCACTGCAAGGGCAGACTGATGTCATTGTATCAAATTCAATCTTGAAACAATGACACCAATTGCATCGATTGACGTTTATACTTGTCGTCTCAAACCACGTGCGATTTCTACTGTCAAGGAGTTCATTATAATGTTTATAAGTATATCGCCAGAGTTAAAAGCCAGATTTTTCATTTCTGATAAGTGAATGTTGTTGGCGTACTGGGTAGAATTAAATTTTGTTTTAATCTACGCTCGTCTAGTTTAATCCATTGCTCCAACTAACTCTTGACTTTTCTAGGGTAATTTTTATTTCTCCCAGACGCGCCACAATTTTGACCTTACCACTGTATACCCATGAGCAAGCTCATGTTGCTACTGTATACAGTAGCCGAGACTCCTTGTGATAATCTTGCTTTCGGGTTCCTGACGGCCGATAGAAGAACTTACGTCTACTTAATACCTCTGATCCTCTCGATATTAACACGCCCTTTCCCATCCGTTACTATCGATCCCACGCATAAGTCCGCAGTAGAGTTCTCTTTAGGTCTCATTAAGTTTATCTGTAAATGTTAGCGTTTATTACAGTCGAAAACATGATCATATGGCACTAGTTACCTTTTCATTATTTAACAATTAAATTTAAAACCACCTTATTTTAAATAGTAAATTATTACAACTTAAACGTAGTTTAAGAAATTTTTGAAGGAAAATTTTTTCTAATGAGTCTCCAAAAATCTAATTCCTCTAATTATCTAAGCGTTTGATTAAATTCTGTGATTTACAAAAAAAATTAAAAATAATTTTATTAACCTAGACCCTTGTTTTAAATTGGAAAATTTTTCCTTTAAATAATACGCGAAAATTCAAACTTTTGTGTAAATTATTTTAATCGCTGTGAAATCAGCTGTTTGCATCTGTAATAAACTTCCCTGTTCAATTTAAAGAAAAATAAGATCATATTAAGCTTTCGTATTCATATTTTATGTACCGACAATCCTTTACTACCAAAATGTTTAACATGCGAATCAGAAATTGATTTTTACCAAGGTTATAATGGTTCATTTTGCAACATTTTAAATTAAATAACCATTCCAATCATACTTCTTGCATGTCTCAAGCTTTACCAATCTTACTTAATACTCATACACGACTTCATACATCCATTCCTCATTTATTTATAGAAAATTCAAAGATTACTATAAATTTACAAGAGAGCGGTTTCCTCAGCTCGGCGTCGTTCACGGTGACGCCGGTTTTTACTGGGGTTGTGTTTGGGGTTGTGGCTGTTTCGGGTATGTGATTGGCGGGAATTAAATTAAACTTTATTGCCAAATTACGGCCGGCTAATCGCTTTGCTAGTTTCGTTTCATTAAAAGAGGCTATCAGGACGGCGCTCTGATTGTTAATAATAATCCTTTGAGCCCGGTTTTCCGCGATTAAGTCTTTTCTGCACCTGGTTATCCGGTGTATTTGTTTATGGAGAGCTTTCACAGCCTCAGGGGCGAACCACGTACCGAGCGTGCGTTCGTGCTCAGCGAATAATTTATTATATTTCTGTTGGCAATCTACGTGTGGAGAATCATCATTGTTGGGATTGAATGGTGTAGGTTTTCCGGATTTTTGCGGCATCATTTTTGGGATTTTATATCCTGACTGCATTTCGACGAAAGTTTTCTTTTTTTTTCGACTTTCTCAAATAAAAAGTGAGCTATTTTATTTATACTGTTTATGTGCGTGTGTGCGACTAATCAGCTAATTTTGAATCATTTTTGGCCATTTTTTCGGGTTTTTTAATGGCTTTTATTTAATTTTATATTTTTCTCTTTTTCTATTTATTTTTCTTAATTTTTTGATATTAATTATATTAAATTTACATCTTTTTTGCTGATTTTTATTTTTGTTCCGGTCGCCTCTTCCGCCAGTGTATTTTCTGAACCTTATTTTGCAAGGTTATAGGCGGTTATGTATTTTTGCTTTATTTTTTCTAGGTATATTGCGTGCGAATTTTATTAATTATTTGTTTTAATTGTTGGGCTCAGAGCCAAAATTAAAACAAAAGTACAAAACCAATTTAAACAAAAAGGTGAAAATTGTATAAGTTAAAACAAAATAATTAATGTCGTTTGGAAATTGTCAATATGGCTGCTGTAACATAAGCACGCACCGCAAGAAGATATCAAAAATAAAATAAAAACATATTAATTAAAACAAATTAAAAATATAACAAAAATTAAATAAAACAAATAATTAATTAAAATTCGGAAAAATGCCTACAGATGCAAAAAGAAACATACGAAAAATAAAATAAACTACCAAAACCTTGCAAAATAAGGTTTAGAAAAAACACAGGCAGAAGAGGCGACCAGAAAACAAAATATTGGGGTTAAAAAATAATATTATAAGAAAATAATAATAAAAATAAAATCCAACAATAAAATATTAATATATCAAAAAATAAAGAAAAATATATAAAAAATTACAAAAATATTTTGAAATTAATAAAATAATTAAAAAACCCTAAAAATTGCGAAAAATCGTCCATTGGTCGCACACAGGCACAAAAACACTATATATACGGCAGTCATTTTCATAATTTTCAGACATTTATTCAGTCGGGTGAATACTAGAAAAATTTTTAGACATTTTTAGACAAACAGTGAATCACTTGTAGTCAAAATTTTTATGCCAATTTTTCCAATTTTTCCAATTTGATTGCATGACTGTGGATTGTAAGTATTGTTTTCTTGTATAAATATATATTTCGAAGTCTTGTTACTTTGATTTTATTCTGGAGGGTCGTGGAATCTTTTGATGCCACTGACGAATCCCCTTAAAATCTTATTTATAATACGTTTTCAATAGTAGTTCATGGGACGGATCTCTTGCCGGCTGGTGGGTTAAGTCCCCTAGTTGAGCTCGCGGGTCATGCCTCGTTGACACCTCGGCAGTCCGCAGTAGGGTCTGGCAATACGCACAGGACCTACACGCAGGGCGCCGTTGTATAACTCGAAGCGACTGCTGAAAAGTGGCCGGAGCGAGTAGAAAATAAAATTCGGGAAGTGCAACTATAGTTAAGTGGGATTTAAGTTTTGTAGGGAAAATTTAAAATAATTACGGAAAATTAATTAAAAATCGAGTAGGAAAAAATAGGTTAGTACAGGAATGTAAATTTGAAAGCAATTTTCCAAAGGTTGAATGACATAATCTGACAGAAGAGAGTAGCGTTTATTGAAGTGATCGCAGAGGGTTGTAATTACTTAAAAATTACGGGAAACGTACCGGGAATCAAGGAATTGTTGATCAAATTTTAGTATAGGGAAAGATAAAGGAAAATTAGGAAAAATGTAGTCGATGCCATGATTAAACAAATGAAATAGTGTTGGACGCACAGGAGTTATTAAATTTCAAAATTTACTCGTTATACTGATGTGACCTTCACCATTAGCGACTAGGGAGAATCACCTGATGCGCCGCATGATTTTAGTAACCATTATGTACCAGTGACCGAAATCACGTTGGTACTGTACACAATGGCCGAATGCCCTTCGAGCAGGTGAGCGCCATTGCTAGCACTACTCCTCGAAAGACCTTCGTCTTTCCCGAGTTGTTCACTGCCGCTAGAAGGGCTTATACTCCCATACGTCGACTGACGTTACATCTCAATCCCGGAGAGCAAATTATGAATGATCATCAAACCTCGGTACCAGTTCACCACAATTTATCCCTTTTATTCGCACCACACCTCTCATGAATCAAGTGTTTGGTTAAATCTCAACAGGGAAACGAAACAAGGGAAAACGTCATATTATTGACAAATCCAATTAACAAAACTACACAATTATTGTTCGTAATTATTCATGACACGTTATCAGGGGTGGAAAATGTACACGAGCGGTGTAATTCCACTGAAACCAGTTTTGAATTCCCACTAGTCCTCTTCGTCGATGTCCGTCGGAAAATATTTTCTCTTCATTGGCCTATACGGCGGAGGACTCGCTGGTTGACTTTCCCCTCTCCGAGAGGAGGGACCTGCTATCTCCTGCACCGGGATGGCGCCAGATACTTCGCCCGTGAGAATGGCGATGTCTTCGGTTCCGAGTCCCAGTCCGTTGAGGATTTGGGTGACCGGGGAGGACTCCGGATCCTCGTTTATCAGATTTATGTGAATGGACGGGGCAGGCGATCGGAAGATTATATCGGGAGCATAAAGGATGTCGGGGTCAAGCTCCGGGAATTCAAACTCTTGATAGGGTGGAGGTGGACCACTGACCTGACAGAGGGTCTCTGCGGGTCCTGCTCCTCTAAGCGATTCTTCTTCCCGACGGAGTCGAGCGCGGCGTTGTCGGTTTCGATTTGGCCGCTGCCGTGTTCGGCTCCCAACAGAGTTTTCTGCAACCTCGGCAGGCGGTTGAGGGACAACTGGCTCGACATATGGAACGAGGGCTTCGGGAATAGAAATTTATAGAGGCTGGAAGAGAAGAAGAGGCATTGGTAACGGGAAGATGATGGGCTGGTATTATATCTAATTGACTGGCCCTGACGCTTCCCGGGACGTGAGCCTGGAGCTCCACGTCCGTAAAAGCACGTCGTAGAGCGGTCGACTGCTCTTTGATAAGCAGTCGCTGAGTGCGCGATTCCGTGATCAGCTCATCTCGTGCCCGCGTGAGCCGTTCTATCTTCTGTCTCAGCGTTTTGACGACATTGGGCGGGGCCCAAGTACCTTTTATCCGGTCGTATTTGGCGTGAAGCATGTTATACTCCAGTTTAAGATCCTCATATTGGCGGCGGACGGCCACGGTCGAAGGTGGGAGTCTGGGTATTTTCGGTAGACCGTTCGATCCGGGTTTATCATCGTTATTCATCCTGTAGGTAAAAATAAGAAAAATTAAACGAGGTACTCTGAGAAGTGAGGTGGTAACAAAACATGGGGCAGTAGGGAGAGGTTCGGGTGGTGATTTTCTAGATTAACTCCTATTTTCGTTATTCTCCCCTGTGTGGTTATATTACTGGAGATGTCTGAAAATTAAGTCGGCCTCTTACTTGGATGATGACTGATACAGTTTAACCCCCAAATAGTGTATGATAGTGGTTAAACATAGCGGTGGTAGGGTACGGTATTCATCAACTCGGGGCCTAGCTATCTTGTTTTAACTCTATTTTATTTATCGTCCCTGGAAAGTTATGTTGGGTTTACTCCTATCATGGTTATTGACACAGGGTCTTTCGTGACGGAGCGCCTACGACGACTCCGCATTTATTCCTCTGGGCGATTTGGGTAACCAGTCCTGTCACATCGTATTCACTTGAATATTATATCAATTCATCTTGAAATGTAAAGCTACTTATTATTACCGCGGCTACTCGTATTCTCATTTAGGTATATCATACCGTAACCATTAACTATTATCAAATGGACTTATTATTAATTTTATCTATTTTATTACAAATTCAACCATTTATTATCATTAGATCGAACTATTATTAGTATTATTCATTTTGGTATAAAGGGAACCATAATTTATTATTAGATTAAACTATCGTTATTGTTATTTATTTTATCGTGAATGTTAACCATTAATTATTATTAGTTCACACTACTATTACTATTATTTATTTTATTATTGTAATTAGTTATTCACGTATACTCCTATGGATCCTCAGATAGATAATTTGGACGAATATTAGGATTAATCGCTCGTTCACTGCCCCTTTTAGTTAATGATGGTCGAAGAACTGTTACTTGATGTTAACGTCTATGCTGGTCTTCCACCGTCATGTTTAGGTGTATTACACTGGATTTGTGATTTTTATTTAATTTAATGAAAATCGAATCCTGGTTAGTATCGAGATTTTAACCCCCATTGAGGTTAGATGGTTTTTACTTATCTAGACGAGTCGGAACATTTCCATCACAAATCCAAATCAGTTTATGTAGTTGGCATTCCAAAGTCAAGATTTAAGTACCTATGGCGCGCTTAAGCGTGACCGCTATCATTTTGCGTGGCATTATGGTTATTGATTTATTTTCAACATATTGTGATATTATAACGTTTGGATTTACTACCTGTTAACAACTTCTCGATTTGGGACATATGTTTTAGATCTGCTGGTCGAAAATTCGGCGTTCTCATGTGCTGTCACTCCCATAGGCTATACTTTCTATATTTTTTGCTTTTCACGACATAACATACGGTTTAGTTAACTTATCTGCTTCTCTTTCACTCGAATCTCATTCATATGACACTTATTATATTGGACTATCCTGGTGCTTAACCTTGTTACCCCTTTTCTTACTAATTAGTCCGAAAAATAAGAAAAAATTTCTGCATGATCTATTTAAGATCCTTCCAAAATCCCCCTAAATTCTGTTGCCGCATCTTCCCTGATTTTATTTCGACTCGTTCCGGCCACTTTTCAGTGGCCGCCCCGAGTATACAACGGCGCCCTGCGTAGCGGTCCTGTGCATAATGGCCAGACCCGACTGCGGACTGCCGAGGGGTCCACGAGGCATGACCCACGAGCTTAACTAAGGGTTTTCACCCACTAGCCGGCATGAGATCCGTCCCATGGACCATCTATTTCAATACTATACTATATATGAGATTAGAGGGGTCGGACTATAAATATGAATATAATTAGCATAGAAGCGAACGAGACATTAATTTAAATTTTATAAAATGGCTTTACAATATAACGTATAAATGAAAAATACAAACAAATTCCTTACTATAGAAATTTTCTAATTTTCGTGAAAACAAGATTTTTCAAAATTGGCATAAAGTCAAAAATAATGAAATTCATCACTGTATTTATACTATTTTTATGCATGTGTGCGACCAATAGGCGATTTTCCGCCATTTTTAGGGCTTTTTTAATTATTTTATTACTTTAAAATTATTTCTATTATTTTTTATATAATTTTCTTTATTTTTCGATATATAATTTAGTTTATCTTTGAATTTTACTTTTATTATTATTTTCTGATAATATTATTTTTAGCCCTTTTTATTTGTTTTCTGGTCGCCACTTCTGCCTGTGTTTTTTCTAAACCTTATTTTGCAAGGTTTTGGCAGTTTATTTCATTTCTTTATGTTTTCTTCTTGCGTCTGTAGGCATTTTCGAATTTTGATTAATTATTTGTTTTATTTAATTTTTGTTATATTTTTATTTTGTTTTAATTATTATGTTATTTATTGATTTTTAATATCTTGGTGCGGTGCATGCTTATGTACAGTGATTCCTTCCATTACTTCCGCTCTTTAATTTTAATTTTTTATTCTTATTTTGTTTAAATTGTGGCTCTGAGCCCAACAATAGGAAATTTACCGAAAAATAAGGGAGGAACGCTGCCCAAATTTTTGAAGGATACATTTATAAATAATGGGTAAAGATGACAAATAAGTATGGAAATTGTAGGAATAGACGAGTAAGGACCAGGATATAGAAAGAGAAAGACGTAAGACCTTCCATCGGCAGTCCAGAACCCGAAAATGAAAATATCATGAGGAGTAGTTCTAGCAATGGAGCTCACCTTCTCATGAATTTTCAACCCTATGTACAGTACCAACATGGAAATCACCATGGGTACATAGGAGGGATGAAATAATAATCTTGCTGGCGTTTAGGGGGTAGATGCACAAAAATCCTAGAAAGAAAAAATAAAAATCCACCCTGTTCGCCAACATAATTAATTATGTTATTTTTTATTTTGTTTTATTTAATGTTTTTATTATATTTTTAATTTCTGTTTGCGGTGCTTGTGTTAAAATAGCCATTCTCATAATTTTTCAACATGGCTTTACATAATTAACATGGCTTTGTTAATGCATTATCACTAAGGCTGGTCCTAATTTTTGTGCAACTTAAACACACTGCAGAAAAAGCTCTTTCTGCTTCCACACTTACGGCTTTATTGTCAAGAGATGGTTGAATGCTATCTTCAGGTACTTTCCACACTTTTGTTCCTCTCCAAGCAGTGCGATTTCTTTTTTTACTAGTTTCGTTAAAATTGTGGTATTGGTTATTGGTGCGTTGGAATTTTTTTTTATTTGTAACCTGTCTTTTATTTTTAACGGAGTTCATTCGTCAATTTCCTCTACATCATCAGATGAATCATTTGATAGTGACTTTCTTCTGTCATGTTTAATAGTTCTATAATTACATGAAGGTTTATGTGATTTATAAAAATTATAATTATCCCCTAGATGAATATTTCTAAATTCTAAAGGATCGTGTGAGATTTGTATGGTGTCCGAATAAATTGTTCGTTGCTCTTGGATGCGTAAAATTAATTTATATTTTTTTTGTGCAGATAATTCATCAAAAATGAATTTGGTGTTCAGCAATGTACAGTCAGCTGCACCCAAATCTTCTACAGCCAATTTTAAACGATTGTTATTTAAACAAATTTCTGTTTTTAAGTTCTCAAATAATTTTATCAAAAATTAAAAATTTTGCTTTGTTAAATCACAAATTCTACAAAATTTTAAAAAATTAATTTATAAAATTTTACAAAACCGAGACTTTAACAAAATTTTTAAAAATTTTTGCCAAAAATATTTAATTTTTAGTTTCACCCTCCATCAAAAAATTGCGCTTACATATATCACTCAATACCAGCAGTAGACTGTGATCGAAACCTTGAGATCGGAAATGACGGCAGCCATTCCAATGCATGTGATATAAATTGACATATAAATTGAAAACCAAGATCTAAGTAAGACTTGAAATCCACTTATAAACACTAAATTCTTTCAGTCGACAGTTTTAAAGAACTTGAGAACGTAGATGACGGGTAGTCATTCAAATGTATCTGGCATTATAACTGTGAGGCGTTTTATAATTTGTATTTAAATAATGGTATGATGTTGGGCATGTTTGATTGTATGTTGAAATCCTTACTTATTCATTAATTATTATTTTTTAGAAACTCCTCAAACAAATTAACGATATAATTTGTTTTAATAATAATATATTTGTGTTTTGATAATAAACGTGTTTTAGTTATGGATTCTATTAATACCCGTAGCTCTGTGGCTAATATGGCGACCACGATTGCAAATTTTATCAAGCCACCAGAAACATATGACATGGATTCAGACGTGGAAGATTTTATCTTAGAAACGGAACGATTCTTCGAGATGACAAATATTGTCGATGAATACAGAAGCAAATTCGTCAAAGCTTTTCTATCAATCAATTCAACGAAGAAATATGAGTTGACTAATGAAACTCTGCATTATACAGAAAGATTAAGAAACGCTTTTTCTAAGAACAGAAGTCTTATCGATGATCTCAACGAAGCGCTAAATTATCGTCAAGGAAATGAGGCTGCCGAAGAATTCTGCTCAAAAATTGAGAAACTTGCAAAAAATATTTTGAAGCATAAACTTGATGAAGAAGAACTAAAGAAATTTTTGCTATTCAATTCGCTTGAAGATAAAGAAGTTAAAAAAGATCTCAAAATGCAAGATTTAAAATCATTTGATGAAATGAAAGAAAGATTAAAGAGACACGATCAAGTTTCAAAAGAAATTAATGTATTTCATGCTGATGTAGCTTCAATGAATAAAACACAACGCTATGCTGATGCTGTTAAGAAGAGCTTACCAAGATATAATTATGATAACAGATCAATTCGAGAACGAGAAGCTAACCCCAGATTCAAAGATGAATATACAAGAGAACCTCAACATAATCCAAGATTCAAAGGCGATCTTACCAGAGAACATCGATATGCTATTTCAAATGGATGGAGACCTATGAATAGGAGTAAGCCTTATAATACCAGGGAATTTCATTCGCGAGATCATATCCGAACAAATCAAATTATGCGATGTTGGGCGTGCCACGAAGAAGGTCATAGAAGATCTGAATGCTCCAATATTCAATGTGCCCATTGTAAAAGATCTGGACATTTCAAACATCAGTGCCATGAGTTATTTCCAGGCAGACGTCGAAAATTCCATAAATCAGTGGCTGCATTCGGTGACGAGGATCCAGAGGCTGATTTTGAGTACCCAAATGGGAATGCTCCACCACACGAGGAGGTGATCGGAGCAATAAATTAAAGGTAATTAATGATATGAGTAAGGGTTGTATGATTTTGAATGATTGTGATAGTTTGAATGATTGTGATAGTTTGAATGATAACTGTTGTGATGGTATTTTTGATTATAGAAATTATATTAATATATACATTAATAAATTTTGTATGGATGAAGTTTTTAAAGACCCACCCCTAACGTCTAATGAACTAAATGTTCTTAATCGTGATAAACGGAATGATATAATAGTATACGATAAAATGCAGGGAAGACCCAGTGTTACCGTAATGATTAATAATGTAAAATTAGTATGCCTATTAGATACTGGAGCTAAAATAAGTGTGATTGATTATAATATTTTTAAAAAACTTGGAAATTTGAATATGACTACAAGTAATTTAAAATTAAGATGTGCGAATGATAGCCCGATTGAAATTTGCGGTAAAACTTTATTAAATGTAAAAGTTGATAAAATTTCTGATATTAAAAAAGTAGAATTCGTTGTAGCCAAAGATATAAACCCAAAGTTAATAGGAGGTATAGATTTTCTCGAAAGATTTGGAATGCAATTGCAAATAGAAAACCGTACAGACGAAAGAAATACAATTATGGAAAATTCATTTAAGAACCACATAAGTGAAGATAAGATTATAAATAATTTAATTTCCACGTTTGACGGTATTTTTATGAAACATAAATGGGATGTTGGGAAAACCGAACTATTAAAGCATGAAATACTTACTAAAGGTAGTCCGATTGTAATAAACCCAAGACGACAACCTATACATTTAATAGAAAAAATTGAAGAAAATATTCAAGAAATGTTGAAATATGGCATTATATCAGAATGTACATCCCCTTGGAATTCTCCGTTAGTATGTGTTAAAAAGAAAAACAGTAGTGATATAAGAATATGCTTGGACTACCGTGCATTAAATAATATAACCGAAAGACCGATTTTTCCCATTCCAAATACTGATGAATTATTAGATATTCTTGACGGAGCAAAGTTTTTCTCGACAATTGATTTAGGCAATGCTTATTATCAAGTAGAACTCGATGATGCATCAAAATTGAAAACAGCATTTTCGACAAAAAGCAAGCAATATTACTTTAACAGAATGCCATTTGGAATAGCAGCCGCATCAGCTACATTTCAAAGACTTATGAATTTGGTTCTTGGAGAATTAAATTGGAATGGAACAATTGTATATCTGGATGATATCCTTATATTTTCAAAGACATTGAATGAACATTATAGTACCATTGAAAAGGTTTTTCAAAAGATTAAATTAGCAAATCTTAAAATAAGTCCAGCAAAATGTCAATTCAAAAGGAAAGAAGTAAAATTTTTGGGTCATATCATTGGTGAAGATGGAATACGTACGGATGAAAGCAAGATTGAAACTATTAAAAATTTTGAAAGACCTAAATGCGTAAAAAGTTTGAGAGGATTTTTAGGCTTGGCAAATTACTATCGCAAATTTATAGAAAATTACACCAAAGATTCCAAAGTATTAGAAGCGTTATGTGGAAGTAAACAAAAGAAGCTTATGTGGACTGATGAGTGTGAAACTTCATTTAAAAATTTAAAACTGAAATTGACGTCTACACCTGTATTGAAGTTCCCAGATTTTTCTAAGCCATTCATTTTGGATACAGATGCAAGTTTTGACCGCATTGGTGCTGTTCTGTCTCAAAAAGATGGAGGTAAAGAAAGAGTAATCGCATATGGATCCCGAGCTATGAATAAACACGAGTTGGGTTATTGTATAACAAGAAAGGAATTACTATCTATATTTTATTTTACTGGTCATTTTAAGCATTATCTATATGGTAAAAAGTTTATTTTGAGGACGGATCACAAAGCCATTACATTTATGATGAAGACAAAGAAAGCTATTACCCCACAATTTCAAACTTGGATTAACCATCTTAGTGGTCTGGACATGGAGATTCAATACAGAAAAGGTGATAACCACAATAATGCCGACGCTTTATCTAGAAAAGAATGTGAAACATGTGTTCAATGTCAAATGATTCATGAAAATCCTAAAATGGGTAAATTAAAAACAAGATTGTTGACACTGATGACTGATAATATTGAAAATATATGGCAAAAGAACTCGAAAGAAATTGAAAATATAAAAGAAAATATTAGTTTGATGCCAGATAAAACATTTTATAAATATGTCAACGGAGTGATTATGACAAATAATAAGAAAATTTGGATTCCAGAAGAAAACAAGTCTGAATTCATCATAGAATATCATAAAAAGCTCTGTCACGCGGGTGCTAATAAAGTAAAAATGTATGTATCAAACAATTTTGATATGAAAGATTTGGAGCAATCTATTCGTAATGTTGTACAATCCTGTGAAAACTGTCAGAAAAGAAAGGTTGATACAACTAAAACAAAAGAAGAAATAATTTGCAAAAGTGATTCGAAATTATTTGAAACAATATATGTAGATTTCTGTGGTCCATTACAACTTGCAATGAAAGGAGAAAGATATATTCTTGGGATTATAGATCATCATAGTAAGTTTATTTCTTTACATGCAGTGAAATCACAAGATGAAAAAACAGTGGTAAGATTACTGAAAGAAGAGTGGATAATGAAGTATGGAGCACCAAGGATAATAAACTGTGACAGAGGTAAATCATTTGAATCAAAGCTAATGAAAGATTTTGCAGAATTCCACAATATTGAAATTAATTATCAAGTCCATATCATCACTCAGCAAATGGACAGATTGAGAGACAATTCCGTACAATCAGAGATGCAATACAGATAACACTCAAAGATAAAAGACATAAATCATGGGTAGATATTCTTCCCGAAGTTCAGTTTATGTTGAATTCAACTTTTCAAAAAACTATTAGGAAGACTCCAGCTGAAATGGTGTTTGGGAAAAAGATTTATAGTGAATGGTTCTCAGAGATTGTGGAAGAAGAAAAAATCAATCAGCCGACAAATCGCGAATTTCAAATTGGAGATTGCGTATTGATCAAAGTAAATGTTCGAAATAAAGGTGATAACAGATACATGGGTCCAGGTGTGATTACTAAAAAGATTCATGATCGAAGTTATGAAATAAAATTGGAAAATGGAAGTTCCGTCACGAGAAATATTGAGTGGTTAAAGGTTTTCAAAAAGGGGGGGATGTGAGGCGTTTTATAATTTGTATTTAAATAATGGTATGATGTTGGGCATGTTTGATTGTATGTTGAAATCCTTACTTATTCATTAATTATTATTTTTTAGAAACTCCTCAAACAAATTAACGATATAATTTGTTTTAATAATAATATATTTGTGTTTTGATAATAAACGTGTTTTAGTTATGGATTCTATTAATACCCGTAGCTCTGTGGCTAATAATAACCACGACATAAATATTCATAACCAAAATCTGAATACCATCTAAGTAAGATTTGAAATCTATCAATAAACACGATGATGATCCTATAATGCAAAATACAATTCCAAAAACAAACCTCGCTATTTAAATTTCTAATTTTCTTCCTCATTGATAAAACAAATATTAATAAAATTTACAAAAAGCCTATAGACGCAAACGAAGCACATAATTAAAATATAAAACCCCCAAAACCTTACAAAAGAAGGTTTAGAAAATACACAGGCAGAAGTGGCTATCAAAAATAAAAAATGGAGTGACAAAAAAAATCCCAAGAAAAGCAGAAAAATAGTAAAAATAGAAATTACGAAAAATTAAGAAAATAATATTAAAAAAGAGAAAAGGATAATATAATTAAAAATTCCAAAATATGATCGAAAAAGGCTTAAAATATTCTCATTGGTAGCATCCATGCATGAAAACACTAGATATATGGCAGCCAAATTCATAATTTTTAACTTATGCTAATTTTTAAAATTTTGTTGATTCAACATTTTGCAAGCTTGTAAGTAGTTTATTTATGATTTAAATATATTTTCGTTGTATGTCAACGTTTCTCTAATTCGTTATGGATGGCAGTGTATATTTTTATACCAACTGGCAGGCAGGTACCCCATAACTTATTTATATTTATGCTCATGATATTATGGAGAAAGCGGTCTCAAATACTCAGTTAATTTTAAGGCTGACAGGTGCGGTAGGACAAGAATCTCACCCTTCAGTAGTCGGCTGAACCGCCAGGCCTAGTTACATTTCCTGAGAAGGTAGGATGCTGTCGTATAAATTGCTGCGCCCAATGTGAACGTCTGTCGGAACAGTTCGAGGAGTAAATGCGGGAATATATCCATAGATAAAGGGGCAACACGGTTTCGTGTGTAAATTTGAAAGATTTTCGTAAATCCTGCCAATCAAGAGTATGACTAGGGATAAGTACGAGGAATGTCGTAAAGTGTAGAATGAATTTTTGAACAAAGTGTCAACTTTCGTAATAAGTAGTACGGACTATGACGATTGCAGAGCAGCACGAACAATACCTTGATCCCTGAGTTTAGTGTATTCGAACTTTACTATGTCACTTTAAGTAATGAGTTCAACTATCAGCATAAATTTTATGTTACTGAGTTTTTCTTTTCGCATTGAAACACAAATTTAACAATAAGTTTCAGAGAAAAAATCAGTGAATTACTGCAAACAGCACACAAATCGTAGGGCACATTGAGCGGCACAAAACGAAAAGTCTAGCTGATTAAGTAACAATTATCCGATTAAATCAAAGTAAAAATCTACGTGACATAGCAAATTCAATTCTTATGACAAGCAGTAGCCAGCTTAAGACATTTTGATACAATACTTAAAACGAAATTTCAATTTTCCATTCTCCAATATGGTTACCACAACATTGCAGATGAATTTTTTAATTAATTAACGACTATGGAGGATAAATAACAAAGTTCCAGGAATTTCAAATGAATATTATAACATTAAAAAAATTTCAATTCAATAAATTTTAATGTAATCCATAATTTTAAATTAAATTAATAATATAAATCAAATTTGAATTATAATTAAAGCTATTAATGTCCTACTTTTAATTTCAAACATGAAAAAAATCGGTTAATAAAAATAACATTGAAATGATTTAAAATTTTAAAACCTTATAATCGCTATGCAAACCTTTGTGGCCCAAATTTTCTACACCAAATCCCTAAGAACTAGGAAACTACATAATCCTTGAATCTAAAAAAAGAATAGAGACAAGCTAATGATAGTAAAATTCAAAATATATTTATATTGTAAACATTTGACAAGCAGATATATCCAACAGTTCAAATTGAAAAGTTCACATTTCATGAGCTTGATAAATTCATCACTGAGGTAGGCTTAGAGGTATTGTTATTGGCACTATTGACGCGATTATTACTGTTGACGTTTATGAATGACGGCTGCTGAGATAATCTGACGCGAAACGTAGGAGAGGCTGACGTGTGATGTACCAACCAATTTCTAGAGACACAAGGATTAGGAGACATAATAATCTTCCTTCCGAGAATTTCAGACGGTGAATTCATAATTGATGATGTCTGATTATCTGAAACACGACTAAATTGAGGCGAAGTTGCAATGTTGACTGATTTAACTGCATGTTTTAATTTCACAGCAAAATCATCATCGACACATTTAACATTATGTTCAATAGTTTGCTCATCAAGCAATGGGGTGTTGTGAATCTGCTCGATCCAACTCTCAGAACAATCATTTTCAATCAAGTATCGATCTTGATCATTGTATGGTCTCTGAAATCATATATTTATTTATTCGAGGAAGCAAAAATAGTTTATTCAATCAAATCCTCGTCATTATTGTAAGTAGTACTAGATTGATATATGTTAAACATCCCTAGAAAAGTAGGTCATCGGTTACTATATTTGACCACCTTATATATATATATCAGACGAGGACAAATAAGTCTTTTTATTTGTTGAAACATCATTTTACAACTTTTTGTGAAACAAAGTAATTAATTTTTCATAGTTAAATTTTTTAAATTTGATTTTTCAAATCAAGAAATTTCATAGCATGATTAAAAAACAAAGTAATTTAAACATTTAATGTGCTTGGTGCTTAAATTACTTTGTTTTTTAATGTTTAAATTTAATTCTTATTTGATATTTCAGAAAATGAATTTCATTTCAATTCCTGTCTTGGTGTATAAAGATTTTTTGCATTATTCAATTTATAATTGGTATTACTATACTGAAAACTCCAATCAATATACTTAAATGCAGTAAAATCCAAGTACACTGTTTTGATAAATAAAATCAATGCGGCTCTTCATAAATTGATTTTATATGAATGAGGCTCTCAAGACACACAGCTGTGCCCACCCCTGATATGTATATATACATATACACATTTTTCACTAGACAATTTTTTTCTTTTAAGTTTACTGGGGATTTTACATATTTGACCTACTTCAATGAATATTTGACTTAGTTCATTTAAATCCAAATTTGACCCTAACCTGATCTTTTGACCTAATTTAATGGTTACTATAGTAATCAATGATCAACATCAAAACAATTTTTATCTACTTCTTTAATAAGGCAAGTTGACTACATTCGACGGGACATAGATATCTATTAAAAGCAAATTGTTTTCAGTAAACAATAATATGATGAAATTATTCGAGAAACCTCTTTCGTGGATAATATAGTCACATCACAATTATTTTATAATAAATGCAACGAAAATAAAACTCAATAAATACCCAATGAAATATAATTTTATAATTACAATATGGGGGACTATACTAAACTACACCCGAATGGTCTCTTATTTTTATTGTTTTCAAGTAATTATTTTACTAAATAAGTATATTATTTTTTAATGTTTTATAGATGATTTGAAAGTTTGAAAAATATTAAAGATTGAAATGAATAATAGCGATTCTAGAGTCATTTTTATTTTTGAATTTTACCATTCCACTGAGTAAACGATCAGGAACATAAATTGTGCTAAGGAAACAATATTGTAAACATAGAAGACAATGGTGACTGTATGATGTTTACAAATCATAGTTATTCATTGACTACATTCGACTATTAAGCATTTAAAACCATTGACACCTAAAAATTCTTCTAGCATAAGTAAACAAAAAAGGCCGATTTCACAATAATGTATAACCGCATGTTACAAAAATTGTAAGCTTTACTCACAAGATCAGATCTGGGTAACTTATGGTATGCAAGACTTTCTTCATATACAATAAAATATCGACAAATTTATAACACATTTATTTTTTCATTTATTTCTGTCCACAAATGTCGTTTCTCAATGTTTTGTATGTTTTCTACACCACATTAATAGCGTAGGGCTATACTGGTTTTAAGATTTATGGTTATTTTTACTGTTTTATTAGTTTAAAAGTGTCAAATTTTGTATATAGGATTTCTCTACATTCATAGAACATTAACATGCAGCCCTCGACAAAAAAATATCGCCCAACATGAACCAGACACACCCCCAATTTACTTTCCCTTTTAATCCTCTGGATAACTGTTTGTAAGAGAAAACCTTAACGAACAAGAAGGGCATTGAACATTTCAAATAATTTAAATAAGGTATCATATCCAGTTTCTGATTTTATAATGCAAATTAAAAGTAGTTGTGTACGTTATTCTTACAATATGTTAAGATTTATACGCCAATTGTTTCTCTTTACACATAATTTTAGTACAATTGCCCAATATCCATGATTTACAACTTTTTTTAGTACGAATAAGTGTCAAATGAGTGTGAATTGAGTGTTGATCTAAATAATAGTAAAAATGGATATAAAAAAATTGAGCCTAAATTTGTATTAGTATTGCCGTACTCTGCAGGTTTTACAAATTATAAAAGGAAGTTAAGTAAACACATGGGAAATTTAGAGTATAAGATCGTCTCTAATTCGTGTAAGGTACGCAATATGTTTTTAATAAATCAAAAACTCCGGTTGGATTGTGTTCTGATCTCGTTTATCAATTTACATGTAATGGGTGTAATACCACATACATTGGAGAGACTTCCCGTCATCTCTGTATTCGAGTTCTAGAACATTGTCGATTTAAGGGTTTGACCAATATTAATGAGCACAATAGAGGCTGTAAAAGTGAAATAGGAATGTCTGATTTTAGAATTTTGTTGAAATGTTTTAATAATTATTGGGAACGTGATATGTGAAGCATTGCTGATAAGGTCATTGGATCCAAAGATTAATGTGCAAAGTGCTGTGACTACGAATGTTTTAAGTGTTTTTAAAAAAAACTTTAATATTATTAAAATAATTTAATTTATAAATTACATTAATTTTTTAAAATTATAATATAGATAAAAAATTATAATATTTATTTATTACAAAATTAAATTAATATAAAAAAATAATTTGTTTAAATTATAAGTTAATTCATATTTTTAGTTAGTTTTGTGTACCTGAAGATGACAATTATGTTGTCGAAATATATCTTACGAAGAGTTTTTTATTGGTGTTATCTTTTAATAAAATCGTTGCCAAATTTATTTAATTGATTTTTGTATATTTTTGTAGTTGAATTCAACCGGCTGAAATTTAGGCTTCAACGGGTTCGTGTTCGCAGCTCTGGTTTTACTGAAAAAACTATTCTTAATCTTACTGAAAGTTTATGTAAAATTTAATAGAAAATATGAATATTTTCTAAATTACCCAAGAAATAAAAAATTCGTTATGAATTTCCAAACAGAAAAATGCATTTGTGAGCAAAAACAGTACTTCCACCAAAGTGAACTAAATTCGGCAATGCTATGTCATTCCAATCAAATCTCATGCCAATCCTAATTATATCATACAATTATGCAACTGACTTGCTCAAAATATACTTTTGCCATTTCCGTTTTCTGCTGTTTAGAACACATTATAATGGATTTCTCAGCAATACTGTCTAAAAATTAAATCTTGTTTTCATCAATAGAATTTTAAAATAAGATTAAATTAATTTAAGTTATTTTTTGCGTTCTTTACCTTTCACATTTAAGTTATTGCTTTTTATAGACTTTTTGCTGATTTCTAACTAGGCAAAGCGTGCTTTAAATATGTTAAAGCTACAAGTTACAAAGAGTAGTCAGAAATGAAATTCTATTCGATTTCCGATGTACAGGTGTTTTAATGGTCTTTCTATAACCTTGAACAAGGTCGGCAAAAGGCAAGTTCAGCTTGTTGACGCGAACTGGACACCATGGTATTCAATTAACTCTTAGTAAATTTTGAGGGGACTTATTCAGATACATCATACTAATTGAACAGACACTAGTGACTAGCATTGCAACTTTTTAATTAGGAAGAGGACAATAAATTGCTACAATAAGTGATTAAATAATTCAAAAAAATAAAAAGATGAAGTATTATAATAATCATCAAAATCTAAATTTTTATTTGACTGTAGATAAGGACAGAGCATAAATATTTGAAGAAAGCAGTGTTCGTTAAAAATGAACGTTCAGAATGACTTTTAAATTAAATATTTACGGTTCAAATCATGCTAACAATAATGGGAACGTGGCCTCGCCGAACATAGCTTTTCACAGTCAAAACTAATAAATTATCTTCGATCAGCAAATAAGCCAAGACAGACTTATATGCTTTCTTTATTTTGAATTGAAATAGAAATTTTGATAACGTAAGATTTATTGGTGAAAAGTCGCAAAAAATTATGAAATATTTATGGAATTCTCGGTATCCAAATAATTTATATCGAAATGTGATCTTGAACCCTGTACGTATAAATCATTTTTTTCATAAAGTTTAGAAGTACAGTATTTATCGGATATAGAAAAATAAGATATTATAAAAAATTGGATACTTTAAAATTAGTATGTTCCGATAGCTCTTGCAATTTTAATCGGCTTTAATAAAATCTGGATACAATAAGATTTTTTTCGGCGCAAGACATTTTATATTTTTATACGATAGTAACTGTATTTATAAATGCATTTTTTACACCGACACTGCTCTTGATTTTCCATAGATAAAAAATTTGGGATTGCTAGAAAAACACAACTCCATGTAACGACTATCAGGAAGCAAGCAAGTTAATAAAATGAAAAAATCTGCTTTATCATTATTGACAAGGGTGTCAACATGAAGGTGCAAGGTAATGAGTCATCCATCAATGCACGAACTCAAGCATATTTTTTGTGTGCGTTCGTTTGTTTTTAAATAACGTTAGCATGTGTAATAACCATGTTTCCAACATGAAAAATTTAGAAGTATTAAAGTCTTATTGTTGAATTTTATACGGTACAATACTAGCGTAGGTCAGTAGAATTACTGTAGTATGTATTAGAATATTTCCACCAAAATAGTGAATTAGCTATTATTTGGGTCTCATAGTTCTCCAAATTTCTCGAAAATATGTTGAGGGGACTCAATAGGTTTGACATAGTTCTCCTCACATAGACCTTGTTTTATTCTGCAACACCTTTCAAAAAATCCTGTCAGCGCCCTTGGACATAGATAATGCATAAGAAGATTAACCATCGCAATCATGTAATCCTAATTTAAAGTATGCACTGATTAAGTCATAAAAATAATATTTAACTTTGTTAATTTTTATAAATTACTTATTTATTCAATTTTAAAAAAAAAGGCCACGCTAAACCAATATATCTTTGCGTCATATGTAATATATAATATTACATCATAATTGTGTTAATATATACAACTTACACAAATAAGCAGTATATAATAATATAATTAATTTCATAAGTTTTCAGTTGTGACAGACACTTTTGGTCTTTTCCCATTGTGCTCGAGAAAATGGCCAAACCGACGAAAAAAATATTTTGCATCAATTTAATAAAGTTCATATACAAGTTTCTAAAGAAACTGAAAGGTTCATTGAACAACTGGAAGTTCAGACACCGTGGTTACCCAGCATATTATCCTTGTTTGAATTTGAGTGATTGATAATTTAATAGAGAAATTAAAAAAAATAATTTTCTAACACAAAAGAACTTATCGAAACCTCACTACAGCTCATGATATTTTATAAATCTAAGAGAGAAAAATCCCCGCCGAATAAGATTATCATATTTGAAAGAGACATGTGAAATTACCAAAAATGAAAATTTTTAATATCCCTGAGATATCCTAGATCGCTGGGAGAACTGAAAGAATTAATGACAATCCGGTAAGACATAAACATTTTGATATATAGATCATTATTTTAGATTAAAACAAGTTTTATAATCATATACACAAAAAGCTACCCTGTTATATATCAGGAATATATTTAAGCAAATGGATCCCATTCAATCCCGAATGATAACCGCCAACAAGCTTCACCATGTTTCATAATGTTCATTTGAAAGTTATCATTAATTAGAATAATTATTTTTCTTATAATCAGTATCACATTTGATATAAACTCTGTTTAGCCGCCTATTGCAAATATACAACAGAAGTTTCTAACATTTTTAAAAAAATATTGAAGTTAATAAGTTTCAGTTGAACTTGGTGTTTCTAAGTACCTAAGACCTATTGTTGCACATATACAACAGCTACAGTTTGATACTCCAGATTTATTTTCTACACAATCACTTAGGAAAATACAACATGTTGATTTGTTTCTATTAAGTTTTAGAGCTTTAACCACATCAAGCAGGTATTTTCACAGCTTCTATTACTTGCTATTACGAATATATTATTTTGATGTTTTAACACGGTCCTCAAAGCTCCTATAAGTCTAAATACCTAATGTAATTATATTTCCACACTCAGAAGTCATTTTGCACTAAATAGGGTGAAATACTGTAGGATTAAGAAGTCCCAAATGCGATAAGAAATAAATTGTAAAGGAATACTAACATAACAGTAAATGTAGAAAATTACTAACTACAAAGCGAATCTCAAGAAATAACAATTTTCCTTGCTTGATTTGGATTTTAATTTATTCACAATTACTAGAATATACAAAAAGAGTAAATAAACACTACATGACATGCACAGAATAAATATATCACGATCGTATAGTTTTTGCTTCTAAGTTAGTTTAACTTAATTCAGAACTGGCAGCAGATAGGGGAAAAATTACCAATACTGACATAAATAAAAATATCGGGCAATGTTAATGAAATAAATCCAGAACCAAATGATATTAATGGCAGCATTTCTATGGATAAAAATTTCCGTATATAATAAACGAACTGACACAGTGAGGTCACGGCAACATTAACACGATGCATATCTATCAGTGTACGAGTCAAGCTTCCTAACACACGAACACTTCACTTAGGGAGATGAGTAAACAAATGATTATAAATCATTCCAAAGGGGATGAATTGGTCTGCTGGCACAAATGATAGCTCTCTGATTAGCACATATCTACGGAATCAACTGGTAACTAACTAATTCCCAGTTCAGATACATTTACTCACTGCCAGGACAATAATATTGCTGATAAAATCCCTCAACAAATATTGGTATTAAAAGCATTGAATATTCTATCTAAAAATCCTAAATAATAGATCTTTATTCAGTGAAAATCGATAGACATAAATTATGGCGCACAGGAAAATTGACCAATTTTAAAATATATTCACTGAAATTTTGCGAACAAATGAACCAAATATATCGAGATTATTTATTCCCAATTACTCCATGTCCAATGTGATTTTTTACCAATATAAATGTCCAATGTTCAATTTTTATTGTATTAATTTACACATTAATCTTGATCCCCTTCTGTTGTTAATGAATATAACTTGAGCATGGTTGACTTTATGTTCTTCCTTATGTCTTTTGACATATAATAAAGGAGATTTTGTCTTTGGATCTATAAAACTGGACACAATACCTTGGAACCAAATATTATATCACATATTAAGTTCGTTTTTAATATAGAAGATTTATTTAAAAACACATTCGGTTCTTTGAACAAGGCATCATTAAAATCGAAGAATGTTTAATGTTCCATCGATCGAAGTAAAATAACAAAACTTTTGCTCCACGAAAAAACGCAAAGGTGGGTTTATGTACTACACAGTCCAGACCTTAAACCTGATCATTTTTCGTTATTAACCTTCTTGAAGATATACTATTAGTAAAGTGCTTTATCTTTTTATTTCCTTTCATCAATTTTTATTTCCTTTTCTGTACAAACTATAAAGCAGTGATTTTTAGCCTTTTACGTCAAATGTACTGTTTTTATCAAATAAAAATGTAATTTCCAATTCTCAACTTAAATACTTCGTTACGAATAATATAAACATAATACTGACATTTTTACCTTTTACTATACACAATGTACATATTTGGATTATTGTGATAGTGAAACTTTTGTAAATTTAAAATATTGATAGATTGTAAATTTTATTAGCAATTTATGTATTCATATCATAAATAATTAAAATTTAAATAGAAAATAAATAAATCTGGCCATAATTCCAGAAAAGCCCTCCTACACTTTTAAATAAATATTAATAAATGATTATTAAATAAATATCAATAAATAATTATTAAATAATGAGTATTGAATAAATATCAATAAATAATTATTAAATAATGAGTATTAAATAAATATCAATAAATAAATATTAATAAATGATTATTAAATAAATATCAATAAATAATTATTAAATAAATATCAATAAATAATTATTATATAATGAGTATTGAATAAATAAGTATTGAGAGCACCTTACAAAATATCGTCTTTTTTGATTAAAATTATATTCGTTCTAAAATATAATACCTGCCACAGATTTTATTAAACTATTATTCATATGCCATTTTATTGTTAATTTGTTATCAAAAATTAATGACGCGTAATATCACGGAGATATAATATCGCAGAAATCTCTGATTGTTTTTTCATTATCAATTCTGTGATACATAGAGAATTATTTAAAAGGCCACAACTTACACTGATTTCAAATTCCGATTTATTTTAATGCTTTTAATTTCATTTGTTTTGAAGTTGAAAAGCCGGAAATCACAATTATTTGGACAACACAAATTGAAACAATGCATGGCAAAATGCTATATCTGTCACTATTGCACAGCATGGACCAGAATTCCGTTTTTGATTTCAAATTCAACATATCTCTTATTCAGAGTTTTCAACTCCAGAAATTCATCTTGAAATTCACCAGAAACCTTTCTAATTGACCATTTGAATGGGCTTCGCATTAATTTCAAATCATCATCAATAAGTTCCGACTGAATTAATTTTCCACAGCTGTAAAATGCACGAAAAACCCATTATTTGCTGACTGTAAAATCATTTAATTTTCACCATCACCGACTAGAATTGATGACGGTTTTCAAACCATGCAATATTTACTGCATTTTTTTTTCTTTTCCAAATTTCCGCTTTCCTCATAAGAGATTACAAAGAATCCGATGAATTTTAAGTGTGTAAAATATTGATTAATTTGATTTAAAACTTTCAACTATATATTTCTTAATGATTGTAAAAAAATGCAATTCCGCAAACCTGTGATCTTATTTCCTGTTTTGGGAAATCCTCTCATCTATGAACTCCCGTTGTCAAGAAATGAAAGATAAAGAATATATTTAAAGTGTGTTTAGAAAATAATTATTAGTAAGTTAAATTCATAAAGCTATATCTAATAGAAAATATTATAATTATTAAACGGTGAAAAAAATGTTTAAAAACGAACCAGTTGTTGATTTGTTTGCAGTAACCGGTGAAGATGGAATAATTGTTTGGTTTGCGCTAATAATCGTTTTTCTGGAATCACTAGGTCTCGGCGTTTCGGCAGAAGAAGTAGCACAGGATACAGTTCCTCCTACGTCACTCTGGGAAACATTTTTCGCTAGATAATTGGTTAAGGAAGCCTGTTGTAACTGTAAATCTAACAAGCGTTGTCTGCGTTGGCTGGTCAACAGTTCTTCAAACAGCATTTCCAAGTTATGAATTTTCCGTTCTAACTGCATACATGATTCGCAAACACCGAATTAATTGAATTATCCGATAAATATTGGAAAACTCACTTGATCAACGGCTTCCAATTTGGAATCACTTTGACGCAATTTACTCCTCAGGCGTTTATTTTCTTCTAGAAGCAAATTAACAAGTCGACTGGATTCTGCGGAAAATGTCTCTGGATCTACATAAACATTTAAAAAAAATTGTGCACCGAGAATCATATATATATATATATGTGTGTGCACAACTGATGGTGGTTTCAAAATTTACATCGAATGCCAAAATATGTAGAGCTTTGTCTTTGTAAAATATCTTTTTGAATTTGGAATACAGTTTAGTCAAACCTTTCTCATCAGGCGTTAAATTTAGAAAAAGGGATACCTTTAAAAACTGGGGAAAAGTTTTACAGAATAAATTTATTGCTAAAATAAATTCTATACCTAATACTACGTTAGATAGAATCATTTTTCAGAATTGATTAATTTTTTAAAAACACTTAAAAACACACTCGTTCTTTTCGTAAATTTATTTATTTTTTAAAATTTTATATCCCAAGATAAACATAAATATAAAAAGAAATTGAATATCTCAGTTTTTATTTAAAATCAAGTTCTTTTTCAAAAAAATTTGTACTTTCATGTTAATTGTTGCACTTAAAAGTCGTGCACTGAAATAGGAAGGATCTTCATATTTGATTTTTCCTTATTTACTAGATTTTTGTAGATTTAATTTCGTACAGTTTTGCCAACGACTAAAAATTTTCTTTTGTTCTTACAATCTGATTTACTTCAAGTAAAATTGGATATCCAATATCAACGTAAACTGATACTGAAAATATAATATTATCGAAAAACCTTTCTTCTCGTTTTTGACGAGTTCTCAATGTCTTCAAAATCGGTGAATCTTTAACTTAAACCAATCTTTTAAGAACTTTATAAGAGTTATGTTATTTCCCTAAAACTTAACTGGTACATAATATGGTTTTGAAAATATTTATAAACCGACTCATATAAATATTTCATGTCGTAAAAATATATTTATCTACTGTCGTGAATTTCAAACACAGTGGAAACAGTGGTAAACTGTCTACTTTGGTAAAATTTAAGTATAAATTCCTTAAAGAACAATAATTAGATTTTTAGTTAAAAAGAACAGGACTTATCTGCAAAATTAATTATGGAAATTATTTTTAGATAGTATTTTTATTTATAATTAAATAATAATTAAGCACGCTATTCATCATGTAAGCTATAATCACTATGTTGGAATTTCTGAAAATGACATTAAAATTGACCAACAACACACTAATCTCGCAATTTAGACAGTTTTTAAATTAAAAAATATTTTAAATTGCTAAATATTAAAAAAATTGAAGACAAAATTAAAGTACTTTTAAAATCATTATTTTGATTTTAAATTTAAAGATTTTTAAATATAATTTATTATTAAAATATATATAATCTTTAGATACGTTTATCAACTTGAATACAATAACTATTTAACCTTGTTAAAAATAGCCAAATAATATAAATTAAAAGCAAAAAATACTAAAGCATATATATGTGTGTGTGTGTGTGACGTTAGCGAATGGTAATGTTCTAATAATAGGTTAGGTCAGAGGTCAGCAACCTTTTAGAGAAAAGGAGCCTAAACCGCAAAATAAAATAACTTTTATCTTATAATAAAATTTTGTATTTTTATAATATCGAAATATTATGTTATTAGCTTTTATTCACAATATAAATAACTTTGAGTATTTTTACAGATGAAGCAGTAAAAAATGTCTCCGACTAATTTATTATTACGGAAATACACGTAAAATACAAATATTCGGTAAATAAGCAATAAATAATAATCAAAAACAAAAAGTGTAAATTCGTATGATAATAATTCATTATTAATTATAAGTACTTTAGAAATAAATTCTAGATTTCCTTAAAAATTTAACAAAAATATAAAACACTCAAAATGAAAATTTTATTTTTTATCAATGTGATTTCTGCCTTTGCATATCCATGGATAATTGTTGTAAATTGGTCGAGTATCTAGTAATATTTTATTTTAAGCATGATTCAAGATTTTCGTCGTTCAGTGAACTTCTGATATTACTATTTATTATATTCATGTTGGAAAAGGTTTGCTCGCAAAAATACATCGAACCAAATATGATGTGAAGACAATAAGTTTTCTTTCTTTCGAGATCTTCTAATTCACTATTAAGATTGTTCACTATCCTTAGATTTTAAATCCAATTACTGCAACTCGAAATGAGCTCAATCGATTGATGGTAATAATGAAAAATTTAACTTATTTACATCAGCCTCAAGAGGTTTTATTATAAATTTTAAAGTTGATTTGTGCTCTCTTAAGTCTTTGAATCGATATTGGAATGTATCTTTAAGTTTCTAATGAATGCCTCGGAAAAATAGACATCGATGAAACTGTTATATTCTGCTTTATATTTCTGTAAAAATTGAAATTATCTCGGAATTTGAGTAAAAAGTGTAATTTTAAAAGTTTAATAATGTACGGAGCCGCAATAAAGAGTTGCACGCGGCTCTGGAGCCAGAGGTTGTCAATCCATGGATTAGGTAAATAATACTTAAAAATTTAATTTAGGGTTTTTAAGGTAAATTTCGGTAAGATGGTTATAGCGATGTCTCACACAGCATTGATTAATTTTTAGAAATTCATTTCTTTCCTTTTATGAGACCTTCAAGTTTACCTTTAACAGATTAGAAAATCAAGCAAAAGTTTGTACTGTTTAATTCTCCCAAACCCCAAATAACCGAAGCATCGGGCAAGAGAAAGAGCATCATGGAGTTTCAGCTATGTGCGATCACCTCCATATGTGCTTCGCCCATATCGTGCAGTATCAACGGCAAGTGTCGAGAAACTCCAGTCCACGGATATGATGGTGGGTAATAATAGTTATGCTGACATTATGGCAAAAACATCTGTTTATTAAATGTACCATTGCAAGACCCAAGTGCCAAAATATTTCAACTTGAGAATTTATTCCAGATTTTCCTGTTTTTAATATTTTATCTTCGGTTATTGAGAGAATTTTTCCGGTTTTAAAACTATTTTAAAATTTTAATAAAACATTCCAATCCATTTTTTCAGACAATATTTTAAAAAAAAATCATTTTTCTATTTAAATTTTGGTACTTCGTTAAAATATTACTGGTTTCATTTACTTTTGTCTTTTAATTATTATTCTGCATTAAATGATTAAATAGTATTTGTGGTAAAAATGATTAAATTCAAAATTCCCTCCAATTAATAATTGGCAACTATATAATTGCCGAAATTTTCTGTCAACAAACCGCATTAAGAAATGCAGAACACATATTTTTATAATTTAATTTTTAAATTTAATTTCTAAAAATTTTTGATAAAAGAATTTCAAACCAAAAATAATTTTCACTAATATTTTTTTTCTGTGTTCAATTTTTTCTTCACTTACAGAATTTTTCAGTTATAAAAATCGTGTTATTCAAAGGAAAAATTACAAGAGAACTAAATCATTGGAAAATAACATTTCCCGATTTGACTCGCAGTGCTCGGCTTAAATCTCAAATATATACACACACACACACACAACTGGAATGTGGATTGCACCAATCACAACATTGAGATCTATTCGATTGGTGCATTGAGGAATTATTAGCAAGCTGCGATCGTGTGACTACAAGTACACATATTTGGACGTATTTTATCCATCAAACTCAGTTAGACAATCATTTTAATGTTATAAATATTATATAATCAAATAATATGATTTTACAGTTCTATATAGGCAATTCAGATTTCCTTTAATCTTGATATTTGCTTTATTTTCAGATTTATCTGTTTAATAAAAAGGAACAATAATTGATTACAAATCGATAAATAGCCATTGAAAATGAAAAGGATATCCTTGCAAATGTTTGTGTAAGGTTTGATATGATAACAAAAAATATACCGTTTAAATGGTCTGGCAGCCCTTGCGATGTGTACATCGGCAGTCCGTTGCGTGCCAGTTCCGGACTGGATGGAGTAGGTCCCATTATAGGAGAGAACTGATCGTGAGCGATATGACCTTTAAACATGAAACTTTTACTGACGTCATTTAACGGTTGATTAAATTGTCTGTTGGAACGATTGTAAAGAATTTCATTTAATATGGATTCAGCTCCCGATAAATTCACATAGTCATTCATAAGATTTGGATGAGATCGAGTTCTAGAGGCAACATTAGAGGAGATTTCTTGGCGTTCTGTAGCGTTGGAAAACTGTTAAATTTGTTTTGAAGGAAATTTAAATTATGATAAAACGTTTTATTTGCTGTTTAGAGTCTGCTGTTATGTTATAGTAATTATTATTACGGTCTGTATCAGACTCTGAGATAAATATTTTTTTGTAAGTTTTGTTACCATTATTATTTATAAAAACATAATTCAAATGAATAATTAAACTTTATATCCAGTGTTTATTACGTCTTAATCCAAGAGCTATTTTTATTCAAAATATCTCAATTAATAAACACTGCGGATTTACCTAATAATTTGATTTGTTTTTATAAATAATTTGAAGCCAACAATATAATAATAATAATAATAATAATAATAATAATAATAATAATAATAATAATAATAATAATAATAATAATAATAATAATAATAATAATAATAATAATAATAATAATAATAAATATTTTCTACAAAATTTAATCAATATTATATCACTTATAAAGTAATCAGAGGTGAAAAACAAAAAAAGTCCTTATAATAATAATAATTAATAATAATAATTAATAATAATAATTAATAATAATCATTAATAATAATCATTAATAATAATAATAATAATAATAATAATAATAAATTAAATAAGTATGGCAATCATTTAATTAAAAGAAATCGCTAATCAAACACACGTTTTAAGATAAATTTTGACAGATTCATTGTCATTATGTGGTAAACCAACAAAAAAAGGTTTTAATCTACATATTTTTAACAAATTTTTACTTTTTAAATTTGCTTTAAATTTTAAATTTTATTTAAAATAAATATAATACTATAAAAATTCTATTTTAAAATCATTGAAAGATTCAATATCATATTTTATTTAAAGTTGTTTATAAAAGATATGTGGGTGAGGCATATAGAGCCGTTTTTGAATTTAATGAACAATTTACAAAAGAAAATTTTATTCACATAAAAACGATATTGTATTTATTAATACAGCGTAAAAATAGACTATGAGACAGAGATTTATAGAAAATCAACTGAAAGTTTTTGTAAATATAATTATAAGATAAATATGTTGAAAGTCGTTCATGGGCATTATATTCTACTTTTGAAAATTCAGTAAAAAGCGTTGATAAATTGATTGAATACTTGATAAAGAACAGCTATTTGAACTATTTAATAAGAGACAGTTGACAAATTGATAAAGAATCCTGAGTGTAATTTAACTAATGGACATAAATTGATTTATGTAAATAATATCAATAGCATATATAAGAATGATGAACCTAGATTTGTGCTGGTATCGTCATATTCGGAAGGTTTTTACAAATTATAAGAGACAGATAAGTAAGCATTTGGAAATTTAGATTATAAAATTGTTAAATTCGTGTAAAGTAGGTATGCAATAATACTAGAACTCGGGTTGGGCTGTGTTTGAATCTCGTTAATCAATTTACATATAACGTGTGTAATATCACATACGTTGGAAAAACTTAAAGTCATCTCGGTATTCGAATCTTTGAGCACTGTCGATTGAAGGGATTGGTCAATACTGGTAAGCACAATGGGACAGTATGATTAAAATAAGGGTGTCTGATTTTTTAAAAAAGTATAATTTTGAAAGTATAAAACGGTGATTTTTTGGTAGCAGCATTAAAAGAAATCAAAAACGATTATCTTATAATCAAAATTATTTTCATCCATTTAATACATACTTCGCCGCAAGGGCTTATCTTTCTGAAATTTTACTTTATTCTTCTACCAAGAAATCACCGTTTCATACTTTTATTATTATTATTATTCATTCTTGAGTTTAAAAAATTCTTTGGAATAACTCAGCAGCCCTGGGAATTTTAAGAAACGCTAACAAAAGCCTTTTTGTCGGTGGAATTGATTCCAAAATATGAAGAGATTATAAATAAACAGAATAAAGAAGTAAATTTATTACCAATAACTTATAATAATTTCAAGATTGAATATCATGTATTATTAGAGCGAGAAAATATAAGATGGAAGAATGCAAATCAAGGACCGTATGGAATTATAGAACAGATTCATGAAAAAAGCAATAAACTGAAATTAAATTATTCAAGGTGAAATTATTCAAGGTTTTTAAAAAGGGAAGTATAATTAAAGAATATTTTATAATTAAATTAGTCTATTGTATAATACTTTGTTAAAATTATAGTTTGAAGACCAGATGTTGGTTATGATGTTTGATGATTGTATTTATATGTTGGTATGCTTTTTGGTATATTCTATATCAATAATTAGAACACCAACAAATTCCTTTTTATATGTTACACCATGTGGAGCTATAAAAGGTTGTGTATGAGATTTGTTGGGAGAATAATTATTGTGCACTTATGTCTCTTTAACAATTATTATTATTATTATCGTTATTATTATTATTATTATTATTATTATTATTAAAACGGTAATCTTTTGGTAGCAGGATAAAAAATTTCAAACCAGTACACAATAAAATAAGCCTTATTCCAAAGTATAAATAAAATGAAAAAATTTTCGATTATAAAATAATACTTATCGATTTCCTGGAACTTAGCTGTTGTCAATTTTAAAATGCATTTTGGTCGACTTAAACTTTTTTCCTTAAATCTTTAAATAAAATAACTTTGACTTTTAACGAACTTATTAATCTCAACACAAACTAATAAAATATAAATATAAAATTCGAAATAAAAGAATACAATATTCCAGAATTTTTAAGTTATGAAAAGCAAATAAAAAGCTTTCCTCCTTTAACACGTTCCGTGTCACGGCAATTTTTGAAGAATTTCCATTCAGACCGCGTGGGCATATATGACTCACACTTTAAAGATTAAATAAAGTTTTCAAATCCTTACATTTTTTTTCCATATTACAAAGCTATAATTAGCAGGAAAAGATATAAATTTAAATATGCAGACAACAAAGTAGCGGGGGTCGTATACGCCCCACGTGACACGGAACGTGTTAGCAAAGAAAAATCCACAATAAACACAACTTCATTCTGATCTTTATTCCCTAAAGCTTTATTTTTTTTATTTTTTAATCTCTATATCAAAGTATCAAAGTCAACAGCGGATAAGGCTAGCGATTTCACTTAATTCTTCTTTAGAGTTTATTGATGGATGCTTATTTAAGATAAGAATTGCCTCTTTGAATCTGAGATATTTTTGAATGTTGTCACTGGCCAAGATTTTGATTGAAATTCTTTTTCTTTCCTTCCTGGTTGACATTGTTGGAGATGCCTGTATAGCGAGGATTTTCCGAAAGGGTCATGTGTTCTTAAATTCCTTGGTTTAAGTTTCTGAGTGTGCTTCAAATGTATATTTCTTTGCATGCATTGCACGTGATGCAGTAGACAGAGTTTTCTTTGGTTCTTGGCAATTTTTCATTGTGAAAATGTTTTCTGTTTGTATTTTTTGCCAGGCTAGTGCGACCGAATCTTGAAGTCGAGTGTGTCACTGTTTAACGGAATTTTTGGATGTAAAATATATTTTCACAAGTCCACTATCATCATCAGTCAGAACAGAAAATCATATCGATATTTAATTAATAATTCAAGAATTTAAACAAAAATTCATAAACCAAATAGTTATTTGTGAAAAAAACTTAATTTTAAACAAGTTAATCGTTGTGCAGTCATATATGGTAGTCACCGTCGGTTTTGAGTGCATGGAATTTCAATGAGTGGATGTGTGCATAAATTTTCACCGAGTCAGCTAATCACACAAAAACAACATTGCAATCCAATCAAAATGACCATAGCATTGTAGCTGCATAAATGGTAGAAAAGAGAAGTTTAAATCCTCTAATGCTATTTCAGTGCTCTGTGAGCCTTTGCTAACCATTAAAACAAATGATTTGTATCATGATTGATTTTCCCATTTCACTTAATAATGGATTTGCATTGTCATTATTTGAGCTACATCATTGCAGTCATTAACCGGTCTAGTGGGGGGGGGGGGCAAATGCCTCATGGGGATTTACTAGCAATATTCACAGCAAACTGGCACCCAAGTGTTTCGGAAACATTTAATGCCGGTGATTATTAAGCTCATTTTATCGTATTTACAGTGCAATGGAATATAGAACGTTTATAAATGTCTACAAGTTTTGATATTGCGTAATAGTTATGATGAGATGTTATCAATTTATTCAAAAAATTGGCAACGGGCGTCCATTTCACCAATTCATTAAACCGCAAAGAAGTAACTAACTTTCCATCATTAAATAGAAGTTGATAAATTTTGTAAATAAAAAGAATTAATTTCAAATTAATAATTAACAACCAAATTGATTTTTACCTTCCCACTCTTCTTTTGGTTTCATCATCCAAAATTGTGGATGAGCCGGTTTGGAATTGTAGTTGTTATTTTGATAAAATCTTGGAATATCATTAATTTCGTTCGGAAACGAATTATCAAAAATTGTTTGCTGCTGCTGTTGTTGTGGTGGTGGCGGCCTCCATTGAGTTGGAGCTTTTTGAGAATTGTTATTTATTAAATTGTTGTGAGTATCAATATTGTTTAGTAAACTACTGTTGTTATTTATCACATTTCTATAATTAGATTTTGGACTTTTTGGTGGTAAATTCTGATATGTGCTGTTAATTGAATTTACAAGATTTGGTAAAATTTGATTTGGAGTGTTATATAATGCAGGTTTGTAATTTGGAGAACCATTATCTGAAATATATATCTAACATTTATTTCGTATCAACTGTTCTTTAAAAACATAAACTTACAACTGAATTTTCCATTATCGAACCCTCTTTTGAGACATTTGATTCTAATACATTGTTAAAATTAATTAAATTCATCTAAATAATGTTATTAAATTTACCTGATAAATCGTTATTAGAATAATTTGGATACTGTGGGGGAGGTGGAATATTTTGTGAACTCATTTTCATAAGTTTGTTGGATTGCAACAACAAAATTATTATAAAAAACACTAAAAAATATTCAATTAAATATATGCATTATTATTATTATTAGGTAATTTATTTTTGAAGTCCGTTTGACTTCAGTAGTAATTTATAAGTCATCAACAAATACAAATAGGTGCTAAGTTATATAGAATTTTTAAACAAAAATGTTTTTAAATTAAGAGACTTTGTGAAATTTTAGAAATAATATTTAGAAAATTAATATAGAAACTTTTCAATAAATCAGACTTATATCGAGTGTTGGCAACAGTTTTTAGCTGTATGTCAAAGTCAAACAATAAAATAAATTTAAAAAAATTCTTTATGAATTCTATAATTTTAATATGGAAATTAATAGAAATCAGATTTATTGGACTAAATTCAAATTATGATTTTTTGGTTCTTTGTAATTTTTTAATCCTTGTCAGGATTAACCTTTAGAAATAAAGAAGCTGGAAGTTGCGCTGTCGGCCTGTCAAGAGGGAGCAGCTGTAACTTATCCACTCGTCTTTGCTCCCGCTCAATTAGCCTACCTCGAGGCGATAGCAACCCCACCAGCAATCCCAACAGCAACACCAACACCGAATAGTTACCGACCCGGTAGAAAGGAGCGAGTGAAACGCCGAGCTGCTCGATTATTAAATAAAAACCTGACGAAATTATAAAATATGTTTATGGTGTAAATTAAATATGTATATTTTTGCAAATTATATCTTCTTTGTGAGTTAAAATGTGGTCTATGCATATTTGACAAGAATCTAAAATCTGCAACCTACGCACCATTCGACATGTAGCCACCGGTGTAGGGTTTAAAACATCACTGTCAAATTCCCTCTTAGATTACAACGGACTCTAACATATAAAATCTACGCCATACAGGGGACCCAATAAATTAAAGCAAGCATAAGTCTTCTAACGACAGCTCGTTGGACCCAGAGGTCGTCCGAGCAATTACAGCATTAGTAATAACGCTCACTTTTTGCGGACGTTGCTTAGCAACGGGTGCCGAGTGGTAGTAAGAAATATTTATATGGGTTACCTGGGTAACCACAGTAAGATTTAAACAAACAATAGTACCCAGTAACCCACCAATAATAAGAAACTTGACCCAAAATCGACAATTTTTTATAAAAGTAGAAAATTAATGAAAAAACTAATTAAAATAAAATATTTGTGTTTGAAGAAATCAAATCAAAAAATTGAAAAAAATAAGTTGCCGATTTAAATTGAGAAAAAATAAAAATTAGATTTAGATAACATAAATAATTTCAAGGTCAAATTTTGTTTTATTGCAATAGAAATAACACACAAGGTTAGGGTCAAATTTTAGGTATAAATACTTATGTTTTTTCAAAAATTTTGAGTATAAATTTAGTTGGTATATGAAACACGCTAAAGGCCGTGCATTTAAGCAATTAACCCTAGTAAGTGTTTTAAGCCTGAATGCTTACTGTTATATGAATTTATGAATAGCTTCACGACGATTTTATGAGTTATGATTATGGCCAGTTACAATGTTTTTCTGAATAAATTTCTGATGAATGATGTGATATGCTTAATAAATATTTGCAGCTGAAAACTTTTGTGCATCAAAACTTTTATGGTATCTAGCAGAATTATTTGTTTTTCTTTTTTTTTGGCCTACAGCCACCAGATAATACAAATTATAAAACTCTTACATACATAAACGGCACCGTTTAAGCGCCGTTCATTGACAACGGTTTCGTGACCGCGAGGGCCTGTCTGTGAGGAACAGCTGGCTTGAACGTAAAATGATGTATACATATAACAATGAAAGGAAAGCTGAGAGGAGGTCTTGTGACCTATCGCTCATTTGCCCGACATGGATAAATTAGACTAAAATTTCAAACAACAAACAACTCAAAATTACTAACACCGAGTAGTCCAGTGGTTCTTCGTTAAATACAACATACACAAATAGATCCTAAGGACAATGAAAGGGGAAGGGTAGCCGGGAAATCGGGAAATTGTTGCAACAGTTAAATTGGGAAACCGTCAAAAAAAAGATTAATCCGAACGACTAAAATCATAAAAAATGAGAAATTTAAATAATATTTAAGGATTAAATAAATTATTTTGAATTGAGATAGAAAATATGGGCGGAACTCTGGGCAAACTTTTGGAAATAATTAGAAAACTGTATCGAAAAACTGTGAATTAATGGTGGAGTACTGTTCAAGTCTATTTCATAACTAAAATATGTTAATAAAGTCGAGAAATAAGGGCCGATCCCTGCTTGAATTTTGTAATACACATTGATATTCCACGACGAGAACGATTAATTATTAAATTACTAGACTGTGCTTCTTTGGATTTTTCTACCCTAAAATTTGACCCTTGTTTTTAAGCTATATAGGTTAATAATAATCATTTTACAGTCGGGACTATATAATTTATGGATGATATTAGTATAGTAATAGATTTCAAACAAAATTTCTAAAAGACAGTTGGAAATAAATTTTATTTATAATACACATTTTAATTTCGATATCAGTAGAATTGCACGTAATACAGTTAATATCAAAAATAAAATTCATTTACACATATAGAGAAAATTCTATATCAGTAACGAGAAAGTTAAAATCCATTTAGCATACGTTGAGGATTATCGGTATCATGGGAATAGGATCATGAACTTTCTGCAAATTGTGGGGAAGTCTTCGTGTATTTTGATCTTGATAACCAAATATTAATCAAAAATACTCAGATAATAATAAAAATAATCAGCAACAATAAGGCTTGTAATAAATATAACGGAATAACAAATAACGATAAATGATGGACCAGGACTGGATTTTGTTTAAATGAATTGGAAATAGCACGCAAACATAGCAATGCAGATTTAAAAATCGGACCCATAAACATCAAGTAAACAACCTTAAAAATATGAGAAAAATATAATTAAATATAAAATCAAAAAACATTAAAGTAAATCAAAATAATAACTGATATACACCAAGATCAGCACGAAATTAACATAAAAATAAAAAGATAACATAAAGATTTGACCGAAAAATGAACAAATAATAAAAGTTTGCAAATAACGAATAAAATGAAATACTTTCAATAAGAAATATCCTATTAAAAATTAAATAAAATAAATTGTTCATTTAATATAGAAAATTGACAAAATAAGAATTAGATATTACAATTAAAATCAAGGTCAAATCTTGTTTAAATGAATAAAAAAGAACACGCAAGGTTAGGGTCACAAAACAGGTATATATAACAATTCATTTTCACATAATTTAATCACTGTGAGCAATCACTTTTTTTCATAAAAAGCTCAATTGTTTTTTATCAGGAGAAATAGCATTGTGTAACAAAATTTCAACGAATTTCTACGAACGCTATCGGACAACTCTTTCGAAGTGAGGACGAATGATATGTGCACAAACTTAGTATGGATATGAAACAATGTAATGGAACGCTCAATTACATGAATTCAAAGAGACTGATGTTTTTCAATATGTTGAAATTTTTCCGGCCCACTGCCGAAACATACCACAAGATAGTAAAATATACATACAATTCGAGATGTGTAAGTGGCGGTTTATCCGCCAATATCTCGTGCCCGTGACGATTCTGCCGTGCGTAACGATGGAATCCATACGTCAATTCTCATAATCTATATGGGTATATGGAAGATAAATGAGCAGTCTTTTGGCTGACCCTCAGTCATCCATCTCCCAAAAGATCGACCTAAATTATTATTGACTCATCGGCTGAAAATCTATTACACCGAGTAATCTAGTGGACACTCATAAAATGGTAATATCAATATGTTTAACCTTAAGTTCAAATAAAGGAGGTGAGTTGGGATAAAAACGATCGTAAATCTTTGCAACGACAAAGTTAATTGTCTAAATCAATTAAATTAATTTAATAAAGTGAATAAAAGCCTTAAACAAATTAGATTCGCCTAATATCTAATAAAGTTTATAAAGTGCTAGATTAAAAAAATTAAGTTAAGAGAATCACTAGGATAAAACTAGAATATCATAGTACTCAAAATCATTCAGTAAATAAAATGCAGCATACCGCATAAGTTTATATAATTAACCTTGAACAGTACTAGGAAGAAGTGAGTTAAATAAGTCGAGTGTCCCAGAGAACCTTAAATGGCAGGTTAAATACGAATAGAAATAAATCGATGATATTTACGATTTACTGATGATGATAAATAGGAATATTAACAACGCTAGTAAACCCTAAAATATTAGTAAGAAAAATAAATTTAAATTAAAAATTTAATGATAAAATCTGGATAACCTTCGTAATGAGTACTAAGATAAAATATAACAAACCAGCAGCTAATACCCATAAAAGCTTCATTTAATCAAAGTCAATTAGGATGTAGTAATAAAATATATCCTTAACATGCATATATAAACCGATCATAATCCCGAGTCGCAGTCAGTTCACATCAGCCACCGTATGAGACAATTACAATCATCCATTTTAAGGGAGAAGCACTAAAGTAATTCATTTACATATACATATAAAGTATTCATATACATATTATAAGTAATATAAAAATTCACGATCTTGATATTGTTGTTTTTTTAAACTGTATCTAAATAAAAAATAACATGATGATTTGAATAAAATTAGGAATAAAAGAAGTGTCAATCATATTTCGTTGGGAAGATACAGCAGGCTTCAATGACAGGAAAAAATAAAGGATTATTATCATTGATAAAGAAATTTAATAATGGTTCACATATAAAATATACCAATTGTATGATTCACAAAGAAGCACGAGCTTCTAAAAAATTATCATCAGAACTCGACAAAGTTCTACGAGATGCAGTAAGTGTCATTAATTTTATTAAAAACCGACCTTAAACAGCAGACTATTTGCCAGGGTTTGCGAAAATTCTAATTCTCAATTTGATAAACTAATAAACCATGCCGAAGTGAGGTGGCTGTCAAAAGGCAAATTGTTGAGAAGACATTTTGATTTAAGTGATGAAGTGAGAACGTTTTATTGGTAGAAAACCCATCAATGGCAGATTTTTTTCAAAATGACCAGTAGCTATGTACTGTTGCTTATTTAACTGATATTTTTGAAAAACTTAATGATCTTAATAAACGCCTTCAAGGAAAAGGTTGTGACAACATTTTATTCGCGTACGATAAAATTTTGGCATTTATGAAGAAATTAACATTGTTGAAACAAGAAATAATTAGATAAGAAATAACAAGATAATAAAACATTTTACCGAAAAATGAACAATTCATAAAATTAACAAATACCGAATAAAATAAAGAAAAAATAGAGTATTTTCGATAAGAAATATTCCATTAAAAATTAAATATAATAGATTGTTCATTTAATGTAGAAAAATGATAAAATTAAAATTAGATATTACAATTAGAACCAAGGTCAAATTTTGTTTTAATGCATTAAAAAGAACATGCAAGGTTAGGGTCACAGAATAAGTATAAATACGGATTCATTTTCACAAGATTTTAATCAATAGTGAAAAATCACTTTTTCTTACAAAAAGCTAAGCCGTTTTTTGTCAGCAAAAAGTCAGTCGACTTTACAGAATCCCACCAGTTTTGAACGGAGTCTTACAATCACTACGAATCAATTTCATTGCACGCGGTGGATTTATATTACTAAGTGAGGGTAATTTCGAATTAAGAATGAGGATATGATAAATGATCTGCTAATGTTATAATGATCAATTATATGTATCAAAAGTTAAGACGTGTTATAAAGTCGAAATTTTTCCTGCCCACAGCCAAGACCTATTGTGAGATAATAAAATGTACATACAAATCGAGATGTGTAAGTGCAATATCTCTTGTCCTTGAAGACCCAGTCGTGCGTAGAGACGGATTCAAACGTCAATTATAAAAGCCTATAAGGGCAGAGGGAAGATAGAGAACCAGTCTTTTGTTAGACCCTCCGTCATCCAACTCCCGAAAAATCGACCTAAAATATTACTGACTCATCGGCTAAAATATTGTACACCGTAAAAATATTGTACAAATATTGAACACATAGAATATTAACATCGACATATTTCTTATCTTTAGGATCAAATGACCAAGGGGGTAAGTGGGGAAAACTAGCGAAACCGTTGCAACGATCATAAAATAAAACACAATCTAAATAAAGAATATTTGTTAACTGTAAAAAGTTAATGAAATGATCAATGTCCTAAACTAACAATGATAAATGAATTATAAGCCCCATGATAAATAGTAAAAGGAGAAATACCCCCCCCCCAACTAAAGATGTATAATGACCTACCCGTAAAATTGGTAAACCTAAAGTGATTTATTGGCCATATAGGATAGTTTATAATTCAAATTCATAAGGAAAAATAAATAATAGGGTTTTCATTAATATCGAAAATGTTTCACTGCTAAACTCGCCACCTATGTTCAGATAACGAATAAAATTAAATTAAAGAACAAAAAATAATTTTAGAATTGTTTAATTAAATTTAAGCAAAAACAATTAAAATCGACAGTATGAAAACCGGCAAGGGTATAACACGATTACCAAAACTATAGATAACCTAATAACCCAATTCGATAGGATAAGATAGTTCAGCTTTCTGCACCAACTGGGATTAAAATAGGAGATCTCCATGGAGACGCTTAGTCGATGTTGAACACCAAGATTGTAATAATTAGAAGCGTCCAAGGGATAAAAATCTCCAATAACTTTGGTAATTTCAATTCGCATCCATCAAAATAAATGATATTAAATCTTTTAAATTTTAAATCAAAAAATCACAGTTAGAATAATAATATTGTCTATAGATGGAGATAAACCTTGAAGCAGAAATAAATAAGAAAATTCATAAATTAACCAACTTACTGAAATCCATGAGAGGCTGTCAATATAACGGGTAGTTAATTAATCTTCTTCTATTCTTCCCATAATCCATAGAAGGAACAACATTGCAGGAACCTGGCGGAAGAAGACGCTTGTAAATATGATCATGGTTTAATAATGAAGCAAACTACACTAGTTAGAGATAAATCAATAATTTTGTATATTAGCTAGGGAGAACTTACTCGGACATCGCACAACGCCCGCACGAGACGTCTAAATCTAGATCAACCATAGCTGTAGCTGTCAATCTTGATGTTATTCCAAATGATGGATCTTCGACCAAATAACCCGACTGAATGATCTCCGAAAATTTTGACTAAATGTAGTAGAAGTTCATGAGAAAAATTTGAATGGTGAAAACCAACCGATCAGCTAAAATATGCCAGTTATCATGTCATCCCAGATTTCAATGGTAGACTGCAAACAGAAGCCAATTTCACATTCTCATAACCCGCAGATTGATTGTGCAACTAACCAGTGTCCATAAATGACTAATACTGAGCTAATCCACAAAATTGGACAGTAAATAAGAAAATTGAATAAAGGTCAAATTAGATATTAACGAATAACTTGAAATTTATCGGTTCCAAGTTAAAAAAAACCAACAAAATATGACTAATTCACCGTCACTATGAATACCGGTGCCGATAGTAAAAAATTAACACTTCATTATGAAATCCACTAACAAAAGTCAGGGAGAAACGACGAATGGATCGCTCATCACCTTTCCGACGGGCCGCGGTCGCGAAAGATCAGCCCACATCGGGAATAATACCGGAATGAGACAGAATGCCAAGATGAGAAACTCGAAATCAACAAGTGAGGAAGTGATTTAAATTTTCTAACTGTTTTAAAGTTATTACATTACACCAAGGGAAATACAAACTAGATCAATTGGGGTGACTAATAGAACGCTTAGATTTCAATATAATGATGAAACCAGTGCTATCGAGTAACATCATATAACGGATTAACAAAAACATATCATTTGGACAGGCATAACCCACAAAGTATTTCGAATGGAATTGTAGACCTACTCTTGTTCATAGAAATAATTAACATGAAATAGATTTAATGTTTTCTTACTTCATCCAACTGATTATCTCAACTCTATGATATGATGACTAAAAGATTCAGTTAGATACGGCGTCTTAATCTAAACTAGTGGTGTGAAATAAATTTAATATTTTCGAAAGTACCGATCTAAATTCCAAAAACCAATAGGTAACGGAACCCTGTCAAACATTTCCAGTAAACTAGTATACCATAAAGTATTTGTAGTAGACATGAGCCAATTTAGAGTTCAACTTTTAGTAGAAACGTTCAGTTTGAGAGATGAGGAGTGTTGGATGCCAGGATACTTACCATTTCATTATATAATAACCAATCTATCGCGAAAACACTATAATAACTACCGGGAACAGTGCATGGGAGAAAACGTGCTCAAGCTGCGGAACGGTAAGGACGATAATAGCAAGGATAATGAAGAGGTCCTATTGCTTTAGTGTAACATTAGTTATAAACTGTACCTCTAAATTTGACAGCTAATGATTATGCGTGAAATAAATTTCTAACTATAATGTCCCTATTGTTGGGCCAGAACACAGACGGCCTTGAAAATGTTTAAATGAATCGGTAATACACACGCAAATACAACATGCAGATTTAAAATTGAACCTATTAAAACATCAACTAACCCTGCTAAAATACGAGAAAGAGAACAATTAAATCTAAAATTATAAAACACAAAAATAAATTAAAATAATAACAAAGTGCAACAAGATCCGCACGAAATAAACATAAAAATAACACGAGAACACAAAAATTTGACCGAAATTTGACAATTTACCAAAAAATGCAAAATCCCATGAAAATGGAATAAAAATCAAATAATTTGAATTGGAAACAATTCAATTAAAAAATTCAAAAGAAAAATTGTCAAATAAAATTACAAAATAATAAAATTAAGAATAGAATATACTAGAAAATCACAAGGTCAAATTTTGTTTTACTAAATCAAAAATAACACGCAAGTTTAGGGTCGTACAATAAGTATATATACCGATTCATTTTCACATAATTTTAATCAGTTTTTACAAAACTTGAAATCGATTCTAGCCTGAAGCAGTCTTAACCAGTGGAAATCTAGAAACCTTGATGTGAGTGAGAGAATGTTCGAAAACTCTCTCCACGTCGCATCCTTGCAACCTCAAATGAGCTCTGCTTGGATGTCGGCGTGGGGAGAGAATGATGAAGTATTATGCACGAAGATTTATGAACTACAATGTATTATGTGGCAAAATATATATTTATCAAAATAAATAGAATTTTTCTGTCGAAAATTTTCCGGCCCACAGCCAAAGACACATCACAAGTTATTAAAATCAAACATATTGTTCGAACCATGTAAGTGCGTGGAATATCGCCAATGATTCGTGCCCGTGAAGGCTCCGGCATGCGGAACGCAGGAGTTGGAACGTCAATATTATCCGTAGATAGGGAAACTTGGAGGGTAAATGAGTAGTCCTTTTGCTGCTCCTTCATCACCCGTTCCCTGTAAAATTAACATAAATTTTTAACAACAATCGGCTCAAAATATCTAACACCGAGTAGTCCAGTGGGCACTCATTAAATATAACATGAACATATATAGATCGTAAGGATAAAGAGAGGGAATGGGTAGCGGGGAAAATTGCGAAATCGTTGCAACAGTTAAAATGAATAGCCATCGGAAAAAGATTAATCCGAACGACCAAAATCATGAAAATAATGTTTTTAAATAAGAATTAAATAAATTATGTTAAATTGAAACGGAAAATATGGGCAGAACGCTGCGCAAATTTTTGGAAATAGTTAAAACACTGATCATAAAAAACTGTAAAATAAGGGCGGAAGGCTGCTCAAATTTTCCGAATCAACTAAAATACTTATAGAAAATAGAAAAATAAAAGTGAAATGCGACTCAACGGTTGGTATAAGATTATTATGAAACTGAAAAATAAGGGCAGAATGCTGCTCAAATTTTCCGAATTAACTCAAATACTTAACAAAAATAGTAAAGTAAAAATGAAACTGTAAAATAAGGGCGGATCGCTGCCCAAATTTTCCGAATTGATGAAAATACTTATTGAAAATAGTAAAGTAAAAGTGGAACGCGTAAAATAATGGCGGAACGCTGTTCAAATTTTCCGAATCGATGAAAATACTTTATCGAAAACTACAGAATAAGGATAAAACCGTAAAATAAGGGCGGAACGCTGCAAAAATTTTCGAATTAACATAAATACTTTATCGAAAACCGGAAAGATACAGATGAATTACAACTAAATTTTTATACAAGAAAAATATTTTATAAAGCTGAGGAATAATGAAGGATCCCTAGTAAAAACTTGATAATAATAATGATAATAGTAAGGATAATGGTAATTATAATAATCATAATAATAATAATAATAATAATAATAATAATAATAATAATAATAATAATAATTAAACGATAACGCCAATAAAAAACCTTTCTTACGATATATTTCGATAGCACAGCTATCATCTTCAGGTACTCAAAACCAACTAAAAATATTATGAATTAACATTTAATTTAAACAAATTATTTTTTATTAATTTAATTTTTTAATAAATAAATATTTTTAAAAATATATTTTAAATTAATTTTAAATTTTAAATTTTTTACTTATATTCTAATTTTTTAAAAATTAATGCAATTTAAAATTTTCAATTATTTTAATAATATTAAAAAAACAAACATGATTTAACATACGTAAACTATTTAAAAACATTCAAAACATTCGTAGTCACAGCACTCTGCACATTAATCTTTGGATCCAATGACCTTATCAGCAATGCTTCACATATCACTCGTTCCCAATAACTATTAAAATTTCTCAACAAAATTCTAAAATCAGACATTCCGATATCACTTTTACAGCCTCTATTGTGTTCACTAATATTGGTCAAACCCTTCAATCGACAATGCTCTAGAACTCGAGTACAGAGATGACGGGAAGTCTCTCCAATGTATGTGGCATTACACCCATTACATGTAAATTGATAAACGAGATCAGAACACAATCCAACCGGAGTTTTTGATTTATTAATAAACATATTGCGTACCTTACACGAATTAGAGACGATCTTATACTCTAAATTTCCTATCAGTTTACCCAACTTCCTCTTATAATTTGTAAAGCCTTCAGAGTACGGCAATACTAACACATATTTAGGCTCAATTTTTTATATCCATTTTTACAATCACCCAGATCAACACTGAATTCACACCCATCCGACAAATTACATTCAGACTTTCCACAACATGGATCCTTAGGATTTTTAATCAATTTATCAACAGTTTCTTTTATCATCAACAATAAAAATGATTTAGAATATCCATTCTTTATCAACAACTCAACCAATTTATCAACACTTTTTACCGAATTAGCAAAAGTAGAAGATAAAGCCCATGAACGATAAATCAATCCTTTCACCATATTTCTCTTATACTTAAATTCACAAAAGCTTTCTGGAGAAGTATAAAGACCAGTATCAGTTGGTTTTCTATAAATCTCTGTCTCATACTGTTTATCTTTGCGTTGAATTAACAAATCCAAAAACGCAATTGATGACTTTCTCTCCGTTTCACATGTGAATACAATGTTTTTATGTAAACTGTTCATAAACTGCAAAAACGGTTCTACATGTTTCTGGTTTTCAAATATAAGAGAAATATCATCCACATACCTTTTATAAACAAAAGGTTTTTCAAATTGGAAAGAAGCAATTTTCTTTTCCAAACTAGCCAAAAATATTGATGCCATCGTTGGTGCTAAAGGGGAACCCATAGCGACTCCATCTATTTGTTGATACCATTCATCATTGAAAAGAAAATTGACATTTGAAGTAGCAAATTCAAGAAGTTTTCGAAATGCCCTTCTATCCAAAATGTGATGTTCCGAATCATTTTCATTCCACAACGCACAGCATAAGTCAATTGTCTCAACCAGTGGCACATTCGTAAACAAACTACAAACATCAAACGAAACCATAACATCATTCATACTTCGTTTTTGTAGCTTTGCAATACAAGAAACAAACTCAAAGCTATCCTTACATTCAAACTCTGATCGCATTAATGGTTTTAATAATCCATCTAAAAACTTTGCTATTTTATACTGGGCAGTACCAACCATCGACAAAACTGGTCTCATAGGTACACCATCTTTATGGATTTTTGGTAGCCCATATAGTTTAGCTGGCTGCGATCCTATTGGACGAATAGACTTACCTACCTCTTCATCAATAAGCTTCTTCTCAATAAAACCATTTAACATTTTTTGCACAAACTCTTCATCCTTAAGAGGAGGTAATTTTCCATTCTTCCGACCCTTTGGCAATTTTACAAACTGAGGAGAATTTAACAAATCATTCAACTTATTTACATACACATCATGGTCAAGAATGACTATCCCATTTCCTTTGTCAAACTTACAGATATTTATATTTTTTTTAGCTAAGTTTTTTAAAGTCATAAAATCCCTAATATTCTGCTTTTTGTTTTTATCGATATACTCCATCGTACTTGCACTTAACGAGCTCTTCACATAATTACCATTAATGCCTTTCATCGATCGGGCTATATGAAAATATAAACTTTCAATTTTTGCACACAATTTTGTTTCATCCAAGCGATTCTTAATACAGTGATTTGGACCAAATTTTAAAACACGCTCTTCATCATCATTCAACACTATTTTACTCAAATTTATCACAGTATTCTCCACACTAAATTTAGAAATCCCAAATATTTTTCTCAAATTAATCAATTTTTTAATATGAGCATTCTCTTTCGATTTTATTTGCACAATCGAATTTTTGATACACCATTCTACACATACCTGTAAACAAAACTCATTCGTAGCATTATTTAACATTAATCCAATATTTGTTAGTTTTTTATCAATGGAAGTTCTCCTTATTTTCTCTGATTCCAACATTCTTCTTAACGTTCTTCTATGTATTAATTGGACATCTTTACTAGAAAGACAATCACTTAGTTTCATTTTATAAATGAACGAAGGAATCATCTTTTCTTCTAAACAAGTCTCAAGAAAACTAATGTCTAGTTCCTTTCTTTTGAGGGAGTTATAAACCTTCATAAACCTTTTGAATATTGGAACAGCTGCAGCATGATTCATGCTGCAGCTGTTCCAATATTCAAAAGGTTTATGAAGGTTTATAACTCCCTCAAAAGAAAGGAACTAGACATTAGTTTTCTTGAGACTTGTTTAGAAGAAAAGATGATTCCTTCGTTCATTTATAAAATGAAACTAAGTGATTGTCTTTCTAGTAAAGATGTCCAATTAATACATAGAAGAACGTTAAGAAGAATGTTGGAATCAGAGAAAATAAGGAGAACTTCCATTGATAAAAAACTAACAAATATTGGATTAATGTTAAATAATGCTACGAATGAGTTTTGTTTACAGGTATGTGTAGAATGGTGTATCAAAAATTCGATTGTGCAAATAAAATCGAAAGAGAATGCTCATATTAAAAAATTGATTAATTTGAGAAAAATATTTGGGATTTCTAAATTTAGTGTGGAGAATACTGTGATAAATTTGAGTAAAATAGTGTTGAATGATGATGAAGAGCGTGTTTTAAAATTTGGTCCAAATCACTGTATTAAGAATCGCTTGGATGAAACAAAATTGTGTGCAAAAATTGAAAGTTTATATTTTCATATAGCCCGATCGATGAAAGGCATTAATGGTAATTATGTGAAGAGCTCGTTAAGTGCAAGTACGATGGAGTATATCGATAAAAACAAAAAGCAGAATATTAGGGATTTTATGACTTTAAAAAACTTAGCTAAAAAAAATATAAATATCTGTAAGTTTGACAAAGGAAATGGGATAGTCATTCTTGACCATGATGTGTATGTAAATAAGTTGAATGATTTGTTAAATTCTCCTCAGTTTGTAAAATTGCCAAAGGGTCGGAAGAATGGAAAATTACCTCCTCTTAAGGATGAAGAGTTTGTGCAAAAAATGTTAAATGGTTTTATTGAGAAGAAGCTTATTGATGAAGAGGTAGGTAAGTCTATTCGTCCAATAGGATCGCAGCCAGCTAAACTATATGGGCTACCAAAAATCCATAAAGATGGTGTACCTATGAGACCAGTTTTGTCGATGGTTGGTACTGCCCAGTATAAAATAGCAAAGTTTTTAGATGGATTATTAAAACCATTAATGCGATCAGAGTTTGAATGTAAGGATAGCTTTGAGTTTGTTTCTTGTATTGCAAAGCTACAAAAACGAAGTATGAATGATGTTATGGTTTCGTTTGATGTTTGTAGTTTGTTTACGAATGTGCCACTGGTTGAGACAATTGACTTATGCTGTGCGTTGTGGAATGAAAATGATTCGGAACATCACATTTTGGATAGAAGGGCATTTCGAAAACTTCTTGAATTTGCTACTTCAAATGTCAATTTTCTTTTCAATGATGAATGGTATCAACAAATAGATGGAGTCGCTATGGGTTCCCCTTTAGCACCAACGATGGCATCAATATTTTTGGCTAGTTTGGAAAAGAAAATTGCTTCTTTCCAATTTGAAAAACCTTTTGTTTATAAAAGGTATGTGGATGATATTTCTCTTATATTTGAAAACCAGAAACATGTAGAACCGTTTTTGCAGTTTATGAACAGTTTACATAAAAACATTGTATTCACATGTGAAACGGAGAGAAAGTCATCAATTGCGTTTTTGGATTTGTTAATTCAACGCAAAGATAAACAGTATGAGACAGAGATTTATAGAAAACCAACTGATACTGGTCTTTATACTTCTCCAGAAAGCTTTTGTGAATTTAAGTATAAGAGAAATATGGTGAAAGGATTGATTTATCGTTCATGGGCTTTATCTTCTACTTTTGCTAATTCGGTAAAAAGTGTTGATAAATTGGTTGAGTTGTTGATAAAGAATGGATATTCTAAATCATTTTTATTGTTGATGATAAAAGAAACTGTTGATAAATTGATTAAAAATCCTAAGGATCCATGTTGTGGAAAGTCTGAATGTAATTTGTCGGATGGGTGTGAATTCAGTGTTGATCTGGGTGATTGTAAAAATGGATATAAAAAAATTGAGCCTAAATATGTGTTAGTATTGCCGTACTCTGAAGGCTTTACAAATTATAAGAGGAAGTTGGGTAAACTGATAGGAAATTTAGAGTATAAGATCGTCTCTAATTCGTGTAAGGTACGCAATATGTTTATTAATAAATCAAAAACTCCGGTTGGATTGTGTTCTGATCTCGTTTATCAATTTACATGTAATGGGTGTAATGCCACATACATTGGAGAGACTTCCCGTCATCTCTGTACTCGAGTTCTAGAGCATTGTCGATTGAAGGGTTTGACCAATATTAGTGAACACAATAGAGGCTGTAAAAGTGATATCGGAATGTCTGATTTTAGAATTTTGTTGAGAAATTTTAATAGTTATTGGGAACGAGTGATATGTGAAGCATTGCTGATAAGGTCATTGGATCCAAAGATTAATGTGCAGAGTGCTGTGACTACGAATGTTTTGAATGTTTTTAAATAGTTTACGTATGTTAAATCATGTTTGTTTTTTTAATATTATTAAAATAATTGAAAATTTTAAATTGCATTAATTTTTAAAAAATTAGAATATAAGTAAAAAATTTAAAATTTAAAATTAATTTAAAATATATTTTTAAAAATATTTATTTATTAAAAAATTAAATTAATAAAAAATAATTTGTTTAAATTAAATGTTAATTCATAATATTTTTAGTTGGTTTTGAGTACCTGAAGATGATAGCTGTGCTATCGAAATATATCGTAAGAAAGGTTTTTTATTGGCGTTATCGTTTAATTAAATCGTTGCCAAATTTATTTAATTATTTATTAATAATAATAATAATAATAATAATGATCATAATCAGGATAATAATAATAGTAATAATAATGATAATAATAATAGTAATAATGATAATAGTAGTAATATAATAAATGTAATGATAATTATATAGTAATAAAAATAATAATAAAGGTAATAGTAGTAACAATTAATAAAGGTAATACATATAATAGTATCAATGATAAGGCAAGCAATAATACGTAATAGGGAACATTGTGGTTATAATAGGGATAAGAGTAAGAGAGATACTGTGTGAATATTTAACATAACAAAGGGTGCACAGGCCAAAGAATAATCATCAACACGGACAACGATTAGAAGGACTATGGGAATTGACATAACAATGAATGATATGAGAGTATAGGTTAACATTTGACAGAGATAGGAAAATAATGTGACCTAAAAATTGAAATCGAGCACAGACCTTCTATCGGCGGTAGCTCGTTGGACCCAAGGATCGTTCGGTCAATTATAGCATTAGCAATAGCGCTCACTTTTTGCGGACGATCTACCCACTCAAACACAGTTCCAACGTTTCTTAGCAACGGGTGCCGATTGGTAATCGAAAGAATATTTGTATGGGGTTGTCTGGGTAACAACCATATAGTTTCAAAATATCAACACCCAGAAACCCACCACCACTAACCCCACAGTGTTTTAAAATATATAGTATATGCTCTATGTTTGAGTTTTAATTAACTTCTTGCTAGGTTTTCGTACTGTTTTACTGATTCATTTAAACAAATTTCAAGGCCGATTGTGTTTTAACCAAACAGTAAACTGCAATTTTATTTAATAATAAACATTTAGTTTACATATTCTAGCCTTTAAGAAATTTTTTCAAAATAGTCTCTCTTTTTCCTTATAATCATTTTTTTTACAAAAATTTTGTGATAAACAATAATCCTTTTGCGTAATCCTTTTTAAATTTGAAATATTTAACTAATCTAACAAAATGTTGTTTTACTGCGTATATGCATAAAACTAAGTAATCTATTTATAATTTAAAATCTTAAATTGTATTTAATTTAATTTAATTAAAATCTTTTAATTTAAGTCTCAGAATTTTTAGAAATGCATAATTAAATGAAGTTCTCAATTCTTTACAATATTAGGAAATTTTTAATCAAAGTTGGCTTACAGCACCATCCTTTGCCTTCAAATCGCAAAATTCTAATTGGAAATTTTGATCCGATTTCTGCCAATTCTAATTATTTACCCGATCATAAATATCGATATCCAAACAACAATGTAAAATCATCTCGGTACACTGTAGTAAACTTTCTTCCGAAAAATCTTTTCGAACAATTTCAACGAATAGCAAATTTTTATTTCCTATGCATTGCTCTGGTACAATTATTCATTGAAACAACAGTTCCAATATTTCTCAATATTTTCCCATTGATTTTCGTTATTTGTGCAACAATGGTGAAACAAGGTTATGAAGATATATTACGTCACATGGCTGATGCCGAGGTGAACAATTTGTTAGTTCAGGTGTTCCGGACTGGTAAATTGATAAAAATCAAATCAAAGGACATTGTGATTGGAGACATTGTTTACTGTGAAACTAATGAAACTTTTCCCTGCGATCTTGTTTTATTGTCATCCAGCGAGCCAACTGGAATCTGTTATGTTACAACTGCAAGTCTTGATGGCGAAACAAACTTGAAAGTTTTTACTGCTTCTCAAAAAACTAAATCCTTTAATGACTGCGATAAAATTAATCAAGGTTTGCATTTCATTATCCAATGTGAACATCCCACGGAAGATCTTTATCGATTCGAGGGTCAAATATCTCCAATAAGCAATCTTAATGACGTCAGCCCTTTGGTATCCAATAACCTATTACTAAGAGGTGCTCGATTACGTAACACGAACTACGTTTTTGGATGTGCTATCTACACTGGACAAGACACAAAAATGGCTTTGAATTCCTGTTCAAAAATCGCCAAATTCTCTCAAGTAGAATTGAGATTAAATTTATTTCTCGCCGTCTTTCTGTTAATTCTTTTAATTGCTGGAATTTTGTGTACTTCAATGAAATTTATGATGGTAAAATCTGTTTTCGTCAACTCTTTCTATATCCCTACCGACAGTACGGCGGCCTGGAAAGTCGTCGAAACGTTTTTCACCTTTATTGTGCTTTTCAACTACCTGATTCCGATTTCACTCTATGTGACAATTGAATTACAGAAGTTTTTCGGTTCAATGTTTTTCGGCTGGGACTTGAACATGTATGATTCAATCAATGATCTATGTGCCCGTTCTAACACGTCGGATTTGAATGAGGAATTGGGCCAGATAGAATTCTTGTTTAGTGACAAGACTGGGACTTTGACTGAAAACGAAATGAGGTTTCGACAAGTGTCAATTAATGGAGTAAAGTATGTTGACAACGACGGGATTCTCCAGCAGTTGTCAGATAATGTTCCGGTTGATTGGATGAATCTTCCGGAAGATGTGGAACAGTTTTTTACGGTTCTCTCTCTGTGCCATACTGTAAGGGTTGAATTAACCTCTGATAATAAGAGAGAATATCAGGTAAATTATGCTTATTAACTGAGATTTTCGTTTTATTTGAAAGTCTTACACCGGAACTTTTGATAATAAAACTAATTAGCTCATAAGCCGGACTTTGTCTACCTTTCTAATTTTTAAGACGAGCATTTATTTTTTCTGTATTTATTACACAAATTGCCGTTATCCTTTTTTGCGACTAAGACTTTGTAGGAAATAAGGATGCACTTAAATATTATCTATTCTGGTTTGGATTTGTTGGTTATCAGATGCAATACGAAGAAAAGAGCCTGCAATATTATGAGCTTATTTATTTTCAATTTGATAATTTCTAATCAGTGGAAATGCAAACTATTTTATATTCCTCAATAACAGTACTGTTATAAGCAACTTCTGCCTCCCTTCAATACAAATCCGTTTTCAACTTTATTCCGAATTGAAAAAACAAAGAATTAGAAAATAAAAAAACTTTCAACTGTAAATTAGTCAAAATAAAATGAAGAATAAAGTAATTATTGGGCGATTCGTTTAATAACCGATATACCAAAGCTAGCATATATGGAATAGAATATAATTACAAATATTATCACTCACAATTTAAAACAAACAGTAAATACTTATAAAATATATAATTAGTGTTATTGATTATTATTTATTTATCAATTTATTTGAATGTTATCATTAGAAATATATACTCAAATCAGCTATTTAATTAATGAAAATATAACTATTACGAAACTATCAAAATTTGTAACTCTGTTTTCAAATATTCAACGAAGGATATTTGTTGTTAGCATCGATGCCTTTTGTGAAGTATTTGTAAACTTGATCTCGCAAACAGACCAATGAAAAATCGTCCAATAAGGTCAGTGTGACGGGTATTTCAAAAGTAAACTACATTTTAAAAATACGAGATGTTATATGTAAAATGAAATTAAACATTTTCTAACATTATTAGGTAACATAATTTCAAGAGCAGGTTCAATGCAGTTGTAAAATCAACTTTTCCGTGAATGTATGTCAGAGATTCAAAATTTTCATTAGTTGAGACTCACTATTTAAGCCGTAGATTTTTCTCGACCCACCTGTGAAAACAAGGAAAAAACCAAACTTTTATTTATAGATTTATTAAAAACGCATCTTAGAGCATATTTCAGAGGAAGAATGAGAAGAATAAGGTTGCTTTCTATTTTTTGCAATAACATGTTTGACCTTGAGAGACTAAAATTGAATACATGGAACATATTACTGGTATTTTTAGAATAATATTTAGAATGATGCATGTCTATTCAAAATATTACGTCGATTAAGGCTCTGGTAATAAAATACAAGAGTTTTTAGAGTCTTCGGAAGCTTTAATTTGACTATCTACACCTTCCAAATCTTCGGACACAATTTTTAATCATGTAGTAATCTTATATCATAATGGTGATTTGTTTCATTCCAAGTTTTACAACTTTGTAGTTCTCAGTTGCAATATTATTGCAGTTATTGTTTCAGAATTTATATTAAGTTATAAAATTTATTCCAATGCAAAATTATATCTACATCAATTCAAACAAATGTAAAAGCCCATAGTTTCGAGATTTTCCAATAGAGCTGAGGTTACTGTTAAATTTCAATCATTCATAAAATTTTACGAAAATATTCAAAATTAAACTTTTCATTTTTGGCGTTGTAAAATTTATAAATTTTCAATTTTATTTTCAGATAATCTTTTCGTTTATGCCGTTAGTCAAGCCTGATCGAATAGCTTCTTCTTAGTTCTTTACATTATTAAGCTAGTATTTTTTATCTCTGGTGTATTTCAGTGTTTTGTAAATAAATTAAATAAAAACTTTACTTACAATAAATTTTAAATAAAAATATTTTAAAAAGCTCTTTTATTGTTAGACATTTTCCGAAGTTTGTCTCAGTAAATGCGAAAAAAATACATCAATTCGAAATTGCTAAAAACATTTCCAAATTTATTCCATAGTAAAAGGGTGAACACATGCTACATAAAATGTTATTGTTCCGGTCTATTCACATTCCATTTTTGCACGAACCTTTATTTTCCACTGTTCATTTCTAATAATCCAAAATTTTTATCGGGGTCGTGCAGAATGTTTCGACAGGAGGTACTTCATGGAGGATAGAAACCTGATCAATAAAAAAGGTGAAAATTGGAAAATTTACAACTAATAAATAAATATAAAAGAATTGAAAGAACTTTTTCTAGTTTTCACTTCTGATTGCTTTTCATTTTGCAATGACATGAAGATTTTTTTATTGATTGAATATCAATCATGTTTTATTGATATTCACAAATTTTTCATATCACTTGAAAAAGGCTGTGCCGAACATTTGTGAATATCAATAAAACATCTGATTCATAGTCAATCAATAAAAAAACCTTTTTCAATGCAAAATATAAAAGAATTTATTAAAAAATGACATATTACAGGAGAAACAAGTATGTAGCGATAGAAAATGAGGATACAAATACAAACATGCTAATATAAAATCAATGGGGTCCCTAGAAAAAGATATTCAATAAATAAAAAATTAATGAATAATTTATTAAACATATAAAAGTCCGAGCCGTATGGAAACCCCGAGTAGATAATGAGATCAATTCTCTGATAAAATCAATAAACCAAAATTAGTTTTCAGGGTTATTAAAGATTTTTATTTTTTTTAGAGAAGCAAGAAGTCGCCTAATCAATTAGGGTAGCTAAAAATCAAAATAATTATTGGATTAAGACTTAATATAATTAGTTTGTTGACTAAATCAGGTATAAAAAGGAAAATACAGAATCGATGGGGACCAGGAAGTGTAATTGTACGAGATAATCGATTCAAGTAAAAGTATATTCATATTTGAATTTCAGAGATGAATATGAAAGCGACTGAAACCTTATATTAGTCAATTAAAATTAAAGTGTGTACACTATCCCAAAAGTGCACATAAAGAAATACTAGATTGACGATGGTGTTTATCGTGGTAAATAAGAATAAAAGTTTCTTGTGTTGGGTTCTGTTAATTTCTTTAATAAAATTAGAATACAAGGATAGCAAACTGACTTGTAGTAAAAGAACCCAACACTTTTGACCCGATAAGATAATAATTTTTATTAAACAAAAGTTGTAAATTAAATTAACTTTCGTCACAAAAACTAGGCATCGTCTCCAGACGAGAAAGCATTTCTAGAAGCCAGTCGTCAATATGGGATAATTTATGAGGGTCAAAATAATGAAGAAGAACTTGAAATCACATTTACATATCCCAAGACAATTAGAAAGCGTTACAAAGTTTTAGCAGTTCTCGAATTTGATTCTGATCGTAAACGAATGTCAATAGTCGTTGAAAATGAAGATGGAACCATTGATTTACACTGCAAAGGAGCTGAAACAGCCATGATATCACAAGTAAATTTCATATCAAATAAAGTTAATTCAATTGCGTTTTCAAGGCAAGAACTCATCTTCACGCAAGTAGCAATAATAACATTGATATCGTAATGCAACATGTTACTGACTATGCAATTGATGGATTACGAACGCTGGTCATTGGTACGAGGAGGCTATCTCTCAATCAGTACGAAGACCTCCATAAAAATTTTATTGCTGCTCAATCTTTATTGAATAATCGGGATCAGGAACTCAGAAAAACCTATGATGCCTTTGAAAGTGATCTAGTTTTGTTAGGGTGCACAGGGGTTGAAGATAAGTTACAAGATGAAGTAAAAGAGACTTTGGAAGATTTAAGAGCAGCAGGAATACAAGTAAATGTTTATTTTAATATTCATTTTTATTTAGCAATTTGTCACAATGCATAATACTAATCAAATTCTAAATAATGACGACTCACGATTTACCAATAAAACATATTTACATAATCATAATAATGAGCTTCACTCACCTCGAAACTGACAAATACGATATGTAAATATTTACTTTCATTGTTTTTAAGTTGTATCTAGGATTTATTAAAATTTTGCTTAGTTTTCTACATATCTCATTTGTAGAATTATAGAAAATTCAAATAATTCATATTCATTTTTTAATTGATTATTGATTTCTGAATACATTTTTATTGATAAAAATTATTTACAAATATGTAGTCAAGTTTAATTGTGAAAAATAAAGAGCAATATAACATATTCTGATTAACCTCACGGATGTGGTTGGCATGGGTAACCAGTGGTATCAGTAAGCACTTAAGAAATAATTGTTAGATATTTGGTTAGCAGGAGTTTTTTTTTTATCTCTGTTGCATCAAGTAAATAAGTAACTCGGAAATACAACTTTGTTCCTGTGATTTTTCTCTGGCGTTTTGCCAGAGATTCCGATTTTTTATTTTCGTAAATTCCATTAATTTCTTATAATTTTAATAGTCTTATTTATCAGAAATATCTTATTATAACCCAATTTGAAATTTTTAAGCTTCATTTGATTTACTTTCATTTACAATTTGGCTTTTTCTCATTTCTTTTATACTAAATGTAATTTGTTATTTTTTCTATTCAACGCGAATTTTCAGGAGAATCAAAAACCCTATATGAAATAAAATATATATTTTGTGAAAATGTTTATACATATTTCTAACTCATATTTCTTTGCATTCTCTTTAATATATTCTTATAAAATAATTGAGAAAATTTCCTCAAAGATCACTAGAAGTTTAAAGTTAATAATTGGAGGTTTGATCACATATGCCTTAACCATAGGGACTTTGTCCATTGATGGCTTATCATACGTGGTTTGACCATCGTTGGTATAAATAATATGAACATGATCAGTTCTTGGAGCATTATATTAACAAATTATAAATTGTGTAATTTATTTCTTAAGTTGTGGCACCTTATCAACTGCGTCATGTACTGTGCTTATTGGACGCAAATAAGCATCGATAAAAACGAGTCTTTTGATATGAATGCATGTAAGAAGGTATAAATACAAGTCATGTAGCCAACCCAAGGACAATCTTGAGACAATATAACTTTATTGTATCGTGTACATGAATTCTGATTTCATACAGAACTGAAAAATGGGTCATGCATTTAGAGCTGCGGAGAATTGCAGTTTTAATTACAAAGCTACTATGTGGCATGTGATTTTGTAGTTTGGGAAACAAAATTCCTCAGCACTCATATGAAAAGACAGTTCTTTATTGGCAAACTTAAACAATCGATTTAGTAATAAAACACTCATGGTCAAATCCACACTTCTAAAAGACAATCATTTTCTGTTACCAAAAGAGAAATTGTGAAGATTGGATTATCTAAATAGAGCATCTCTTTGTTTTCTAAGATACATATTAGGTAAGAGTTAACGTTAAAAGAGTGAAGTCTATGATAACTACTTACCAACGGATAAACTGTTCATACACATATCTATATGATCAAATATGTCTTAAATTTCTCCAATATTTGATATATTCAAAAGTAATATTGAAGTTATTTTATGATATAAATAGAACATGTCGCCAGATACTTAGAAAAATCTTTAAAATATTGAAGAGAGGAATTTTAATGAAATCAAGGTAAAATATTGCGGTATTGGGGAATGAAAATAGATTTAGGTGAATAAGATCTGTATAAACGGTGACTTCCTAGAATTTGCACATATTGCTCTGATTTCAAAATTGGTGAAGTTCCATGAGAGCTCGGCCGTTTCTGATATTATTTATAGAAATTTTAGGATAAACGTAATATAATAAGTTTTTCTTTAAGTTAACTATAGTCATTTGTATACATTTTGATTTTTTAAAAAAAATTCTTTTAGAAATTTCAACATGTAATAAAATTTATTAAACAATAATACTAATACAATAATAATAATAATAATAATAATAATAATAATAATAATAATAATAATAATAATAATAATAATAATAATAATAATAATAATAATAATAATATAAAAAATAATAATAATAATAATAATAATAATAATAATAATAATAATAATAATAATCACATTTATAAATCATATCATAAAATGCTAGATTTAATGAAATATTTAAATAAAGATAAAACAGTGAATTTATTATGAAAGAAAAAACAACAATAGTCTGACATTTTTCTGTCACATGTGCGCGACACGCTTTTTATTATGAAATTATTTGAACACGTTACAAAAGAAACATTACATTTCTAAAATTGTTTACTTGATTAATTTCGACTGTGAAATGTTTATTTTTGTTTTTGTTGTTTGATATTGCAAATGAAACCAAAAATATGAATTTTATGAAGCATTATTATTTATTAATAAAGCGTATGATTACTTTTACTAATAATAATTAAATTCGACTTCCTAATAATGAAAATTGTAAAAAATTAATTTAATAATAAATTAGAAAATATGAAAGTATTTTTTGTTATAAAATTACACGATATAAATTTCGAATAGCACTTGACATGAAACAAATCTTCAAAATTCATTTAAAAATATATTTAAAAATGATTTCGATAAATAAAAGCTGAATATTCATAGATGAAGAGATCTCTAAAAAATTCATCTCGATATTTATGTTTAAAGTTTTTTGAATACTTCTAAAAATATCTCTTAGTTAGATTGTTTGAATATTAGTATTTTAATTAAGTAATCTTCAAAAACTTGAAAATTAAGAAAATACCCGATTAGAAGATCAGATTATAAGATCAGTTAAATTTTGTTTTTAACTGAAAAGATTATTTATTAATCGAAAATTCCCAGTGCATGAAACTCACAGCAAAAGCTCGCAATTCACATACACAAAGATGCACTGAGATATATTCCCGATAATATAAAATAAAAATATAATAAGAATAATCTTATAACATAGATACATACCAACTCACATTGATGTTGTTCTTTGAGCGTGCAGTGAAATAAACCCTACAGAATCATAACTAGCTTTTCTAATGCCCTGTAAAAGATTTCATTTTTGGGTCCTAACCTAATCCTATTTTTTTCCACCTATAAATGTAAATTTTCACCGAGATCCGAATTTTTTATTTTATAATAATTTTTTCTGGTTTACCATTTCACGGGTCACTCAGATCTCTGTGTCTATCGGGCCTATTTACGGTGCTGCCCTACACTATAGAAAATTAAAAAGTGGTAGAAAAATAAAAAAATATACACAAACACAACACGTAATAAAAAATGCATGCAAACTTTCAACATGTTGTTAGAGAAAAAATGGCGGAAAAACTTTTAATTTTAATTTTGAGGATTCTTCTCGGAATTTTCGTGTGAATGAGAATATCTCTTTTGTAAGATTTATTTTAAAATTAAAATGAATTTAATATTACATAAATTTTCAGACATTTATATCGAAACAATACAAAACCTGAGACCCGAAAAAAAAATTAGAAATTGTAAATTTTATTTATAAGTTTTAAAAAGAACAATACTGAACATATTCGGTGATTTTTTCGAAGATGTATAAAAAAATACATATTGATGGCGATTAATTATTTTTATTAATTAAAAAACATTTAACTCGCTTTATTTTAAATTAAGTTCGAATTATAATATATAATTTACATTCCAGACAACTAAATAACAAGATAAGCTAAAAAATATATAAAATAAATGATTGAAAAAAATTTATATATATTTATATATATTTTATTATTTACTAGTCTGAAATTTTAATTTATGCTGCTACCAAGGAATCACCGTTTTATATTATTATTATATTATTAAACTTTCCCTAAAGTATTAAACAGTATTGAATATTCCTTAGAATTCCCTGAAAATTGCCAGTATAGTGTCAATAGGAGATGTATAATATTTGCCATGTTAATAAATATTTACTGCTTGAAAGAAAAACAGTTGTTTAAACACATAATAAATTTTTTCAACGTAATTATTTTCAATGGAAGAACATTTGTTTATTGGTTTTATTTACACAAGCCTTAGCAACAGTAATTTCCAGTCAAAATTTCTTTCTTTTATTTTCAGGCTCATTCTTAATAGCTAATCTTACTTGTCCAATTGCAGTAGACCAGTTGTTAGTTTGCCAGGATTATGTAGACTTTTTACAAAATTTTACATTCTATTTTTCATTTATTTATCATATTTTGTGATATGAAAATTATGATTTTTTAATGCAGTTCCGTTATCTCAACCTCTAGATGGCAATTATAATTTGTTTGATGGCTAATATCAAAATGGAACTTACCTACAATCGCAACAATTTGTATAATTCTTTCTTGAAGGCAAGGCGCTGTTTTTGATATTTTCTCTTTTATGTTAGTTACTTATCGGGAATGCTTTCCAGTGTTCCTCAACTGCATTGAACGCTAAGCAATTAATAAGATGCGGTTTATGTCCTCGCAAAGCACGGGGTGTGATTCTGTTTATATTTATCATGATCAACTAATATTAATATCAAAAGCAACAAAAGCAATAATAATAATAATAATAATAATAATAATAATAATAGTAATATAAAACGGTGATTTCTTGGTAGGAGCATAAATTAAAATTTCAAACAAGTAAATAACAAGATCAGCCTTTGCTGTGAAGTATATATTAATTGGATGAAAAAATTTTCGATTATAAAACAATGCAATAAGTTAGCTTCTTGGTCATCACAACCGGAAAAGAGAAATATTGAATATAGTTCAAATTGTTGGCAGTTTTTTATATAAGTGGTTTTTTGGTGTTATAACGACTAATCTTACTTATGAATGTTTAGAGATTTTGACCACCAATAACTGATTGAACCGAAACTTCAAACTAGCGCTCGCAAAGAAGCTTGTTTCTTCTAATTTATGTTTAGAAAATCACTCTAATATGCGTGCTGTTATGATAAAAGTAGGACTTTCTAAACTGGATAACTAACATTTATAAATATTAAAAAAAAATCCTTATTGGTTTAGAACCGCTCACCGTTACCATGTTTTGGAATATTTATATTCACTTATTTAGGGAATTCCAGAAAATGATTACCAATGGCACAATAAAAAATAAAAATTAGTTAACCAGTCGGCACAATTTACAAGTGTAGCAAAATACTTTTTCAAAAAACTGCTCTAAGGATCCAAAGTTTTTAAATAATTTTTAGTTCATAACCTTCTGATTAGAAAATGGAAAACTTGATGCAAATAATATTTTAAATTCATATATCATAGTGAAAAATAATATAGTTCACTACTTTGACAATGAATCTTATCCTCTCATGGTAACATTATTTATTAGGGAATTTTTCGAGAATTAGATAATTCGTTATAAAAAAAGGGGGAGGGGTAAATATTAAAATTAAAGATCAACAAAAGATTATCTGATAAATATAAAATGACAGCAGCTAGCTACGCTGCTATCTAAAATCACAAAAGGAAAAAAACGAAAATGAAAAAGATGTTATTACTTTTTAACGGAAAAGATGCAGACTTTGACTTAGGATACTGTATTGGCGTCGACCAACTTCAGAATGTATTGAATTTCTAAATAAAAAGACAATGGTTGAAATATCATTGAAAAAATTGTAATAATGTGATCTTTCATTTATTTTCCTTATATAAAATAAAAAATTAATTCTGTCCAACACTGATTTTCGATTTTGCCCTATAAAGTTTCTCTATTTTATATTATAACACTTGATAAAGGTAAAACAAAAAATTTGTGTTACATCTAATTTTTAATCTTTTGTCAAAAGGAAAATAAATGAAATATCATCAAAAGAAGAAAACAGATCAAAGGTGACCAAAAATATAAAATACTCTGATAATTGACTTTTTCACTGATTCCATTAATGAAAGCCAAAATCATAAACTCTTTCAACCAACGTTACTAAAACAAGTTAGAGTCTACAAATAATTTAAACTTAAATTCTTTTAATTGAAATTACATATTTTTGTGTAATGGCTAATATTAAAACAAAAAAATTATATGAAAAATCCTTGTCTCAGACACACTCAATAAATCTCAGTCAACTGTTTGTATTAATTCAGAGAATATCTATGAAACCACTGATCCATGAATCTCGGCACTTATTTTTTATTATATATTTTTCTCTGAACCGCTTCTGCATCTCTCTGATTTGCATTTATTGATAGATGGAAATATAAATTCGGATTATTATTATTACAAATCAATTGAAATGTTAATTTTTATTTGATATTTACTATTGATATTGAATTGTGAAGTGGTTTCGTATGTAAGACTGTAATCGTCATCAGTCCGTCATGAAACCATGACCAACGTAGCATTCGTATTCAAACCAATACTCGCATCTAAATAATGTGCCAAGTGAGTCACATTGATAAGAATGTGCACCGCTATTATAAATGGAAACCCCCCAATTCAAACTCCAGCACAGATTGTATGAACATTTATTCAGGTCAATAAAACTGATACGTTTTTGCACACATCGAAATGAGAATTGATTTTTCTCACCGAATATTACATAACTAATGTCAATCATGACGCAATCTATCGAATTAGGCACATTTTAAAATTGAAATGAAATATTTTTTTTAAAAATCTACCGGAAAAAAATCCCATCAAATCATAAAATTATGGATTCTGATTATTCATTTCCATTTATGTGAAAAATAATTATTTTATAGCCATAAAATATTTTCGATTTTAATTGTTTAAATGCTCTCAATTTTGCTGACAATATTTTCTGGAATGGATTTTATTAGTGTCCTATGAAAATGAAAACAAATTTCATATTTTGATAAATGTTTTCTGAAAAGGTATTTTATGTTTCCCAAATGAAAAAAATAATTAATCAAAACGCCAAATAAACGAAATATATTTCGAGGAAATTATCTTCATCTTCAGTCTGCCATCATTAAAATCGATGTCTAATGGTATATAAAAAAAGAATAATGATGTAATAGTCATTTATAATTAAATTTTAATTAAATAATCTCAATAAATCTGTTGCTGATTGAACCTTTATTTTAGGGAATTGTGATTTAGTCACAAATGCCACACATAAAATCCTTTCCCACTTATTGATAAAGTTTTTATAAAATTTTAAAATCTTTTAAATCAGTTGTTCCTTTGCACATTTTTATATGCTCAATAATATTATTCACACCTCTCAATCGACTTTGTTTCTGAACTCGTGCATGGAGGTGATGGAAAGTCTATTAGAATAATAAGATAATTATTAATTACATTATTATTAATATTATTATTAAATATTAATTTAAAATTAATCATTAAGTGACGACATTCAGTGAGGTTCTTTTAAAAAATATTCATTCAATAATCAAAGGAAAATAATTTTCTATTAATAGTGAAATTAAAAATTATATTTCCAAATTATTATATTATAAATTACAGTAAAAAATATTAATCTTGGAAAGTAATTATAAGAATTAACGAATTCCTTAATATTTGAAATTTTCGATTAAAATTGTTTTTAATTGAATATTTCTGTAGCGATTCTTGGACTATTTCCCAGACAAAATTTATGATTCCTCTTCTTAGTTGGTAGAGCTGACATGTCTGTTTAATTGATAAATAGTGCATTTGTATTCTAACGTAAATGCTGATTTATTAGAAGAATAGATAATATTTATCTTAATCAAATTGAGCAATAACACGATTTGTGATACCCTTAGATGTTCGATAATACCCGCACATTATAATTTCAATAATATCGAGCTTATTCCTAGATAGAAGTAACTGGGGAATCAAGATAATAAAGGTAATAATTTAATCAAAATTCCTATTGAAAGAATGTTGAGTCACTTTTATATTTTCTTCAAAGATATTAAACGCTTGCATACATATTTTCAAGTTGATATTGGTTCATATATATGATAAGGAATACGCGATGAAAGTCGAATATCAAAACTTTTCTTTTTTCGTGCTAAAGCATACATAATCTTCATTAAGAAGTTTTTAGTCCTTTATATATTTAACAAAATCCATGACAAAACCTTTATTACCGAAATTGAATATTATTTTTATATTTTATTTTATTAATTGGCGAATATATTGGATAAAACACGTTTTATTTTTCGTTCACTTTTTGTATTTTCATTACTTTCCCTCGGCATTCATGGTATCCTTTTTACCATTTATGTAACATTCATTTATAAATTTTGATGGACATATCACAGCAGAATGTTATTTTTCTTGTAAAGACAAATGAGGTAAAAATTTGAGGTAAAAGTAATTCTAAGACTTCAAAAATTATTCTTACTTGTTTTAACCAATACGCCTAAATTATTTGCAGTCGGCAATACAGTTTCCTAACTTACAATAATTAGAAACAAAAATACACTGTAAAGCATAGAAAATATTTGTCCACTGTATTAGAAATCGGGCCTAAAGAGGTCAAAATGGTTTAAAATTATATTTTGCATTTATAAATATATTAATTTAATATAAATTAACTGTTATTTAAACTGTAGGTATGGATTCTGACAGGCGATAAAGAAGAAACGGCTGTCAACATAAGTCATTCAACCGGCCATTTCCATTCGAAACTGCAAGAAATACGAATCACAAAACAAAATGAATTAATGTCCTGTTTAAATCTCCTAGAAAGCCAGTTGGAAAGAATGCTCATAAACAAAAACAATGATCCCAATATTCAGTTTGGATTAATTATAGATGGGCAATCTTTGAGTATTGCATTACGTGTAATTTCTATTCTCAAATCTAAATCAAAATTAATTAAAACTCATTTAGCCAGTACTAGTGGATAAATTACGGGCGCTCTGTTTGGAATGTATAGCGGTGCTCTGTTGTCGTATGACACCACTTCAAAAATCGGAAGTCGTTTCTTTGATTAAAATGTCCAAAGTTCCAGTACCAGTTACAGCAGCAGTCGGAGATGGAGCCAATGACGTTTCTATGATACTCGAAGCTCATATTGGAATCGGCTTGTTTGGTAAAGAAGGTCGACAAGCTGTTCGCGCCGCAGATTACGCTATTCCTCGATTTAAGTTCCTGCGAAATGCTTTGCTGGTTCACGGGCATTACTATTACGTCCGAATCGCCACATTAGTCCAGTATTTCTTTTATAAAAATACCGCTTTCATTGGACCACAATTTTATTTCACTTTTTTTTCCGGTTTCAGTGCGCAAACAGTATATGAGAGTTTATATTTGGTATTATATAATATCACTTTGACTTCTTTGCCGATATTCATCTATGGTTTGCTTGAGAAGCATGTCCCTCCTAAAGTTCTATTAGAGCAGCCAAAACTGTATCAAAGAATCAGACAAAACAACAACCTCAGTTGGTCTTCATTTGTCAAATGGAATTTGTTTGGCTTATGGCATTCGTTAGTGGCAATGTTTGGGCCAGTACTTATTATTTATCAAAACGATATTGTGACAAATCATGGGAGAAATTTACAGTTCTATTATTTCGGAACTATTATCTTGGCAATTGTGTGGATTACAACATCTTTAAAATTATGCCTAGTCACCTACTATTGGAACATGGCTACTTTATTGGGATTTTCCGTAACCGTAATAGGAAACTTGTCACTCCTATTAATGTATCAGGGATTTATTTGGAATTCTGACACTTACGATGTTTATTGGACTTGGTTCGAGCTTTTCCAGCAGCCTTTTGCATGGCTATACATTTTCATATTTGTTTTAATCAGTATTATCCCGGATGTCATTCACAGATTGATACAAGACCAAGACGTGTTTAGAAAAAATAGCGTAGAGGTAATTTATGTATTTTTGCAAATGTGTAATTTTTTATCTTTGTTAACCTTCGAGCGGGCGCGCAGCCGTAAAATTTACGGCGAACTTGTTTGTTTATTAATAGTTTTGCAAATAAAATATTTTTAAAGCTCAAATACATTTTTTAAAATTATTAATTATTACCAAATTCTATTTTATCACAAATTAGTGAATATTTGTGCAAACTGTATGACGTGAAGTTTACGGCGCGCGCTAGCTCGTGTTAAAATAAAATGCGCTCCCGCTCAAAGGTTAAGAGACACATAGATGTACAATATTTATTCTTACGACAAACCTACAACACGCTTTTATATAGTTTTTCGTTGCATAACATCTTAAATGGAATTTATTGTTTTACTAATTATTGATACAGAATACCTTCAGACACACAAACAGCCAAACATTCCAAAAACCTCTGATCTTGAAACTACAATTTTTACATATTATTAAACAACATACTAATTTATTTTGTTAAAAAATGTTCATTAATTATCATTCCTTACAATCTTTATAATTATCATTTATTACAATCTTTATAATCATTATTATTATCAGTATAAAACGATGATTCTTTGGTAGCAGCATAAATTAATATAACAGATAAGTGAATAACAAAATAAGCCATTGCTGCGAAGTAATAATTATATCGTTCAAAAAATTATTACTTCGCAGCAAGGGCTTATTTGTTATTCACTTATCTGTTACATTATTATTATCATTATAATATTCATTATTATCATTATATTATTATTATTATTATTATTATTATTATTATTATTATTATTATTATTATTTATTTATTTATTTATTATTATTATTATTATTAAATAATGGCTTATAAACAGTAGCAAAATTAAATTGTTAAATAAATAAATAATAAGACAAGCCTTTGCTGCTATTATAATATAATCTTTTTTATCTGACATAATTTAGCTCATATGTTCAAATCTTAAAAGATATGCTTAAGTCTGGCATTTAGAAACTCTTTATTAAACTCTTTATACCAAAGTCAAAATGATTTTATTACATCTGTGTATTTAATTTCCATAATACTTTCAAGAAACAAATTCGAAGGTCTTTTCTTATGTAAGATTTTTACGATATCCATCGTTAGTATATTTTCCCATTTAGAAACAATTCTTCCATTTCTTTTTCATTTTAGCCTTAAAAATTAAATTTATCATCACATCAAGAAGCTGAAGATAATAGGTGGTGCGAGAGGGAATAAAGACTGATTCGAAATGGTTTTTCTAAAGCAATGCCAAAACATCTGACCTATAGGAAGCCCATAGGTTTCCAAAATCAACACTGACTTCTTAGAATAATTAAAGAGTCCTGTATCTTTTAAGAACGCATTTATTCATGTCTTCATAATATATTTTAGCCCGACTTAAATGTAAAAACCTTTAAATTTGTTTGTATGAGACATTTCGGTGTTTTCTTTAGTCCCTTCAAACACTAACATCGATTTGGGGATTTTCTCGACAAGACATATTGATAAAACCTTGTTTTCTGAAGACCAGTCCTCTAGCCCAGTGCTAGTGTTTTTTCCGAACTGAAAAATCATTCCTCTTCATAAAACATTCAATTCAACCGTAAGTTATTTATTGAGAGGAGTGACAATTTTAATTGACTGTTCAAGTAGCGTATTGTAAGTAACCAGCTGTTTGTTGGTCTTACGCTCAGCAGTTAATTAGACTTTAAGCTCTTCTTATAGCCATGGAAAGAATGCTGATATCTCAGCTCCTATTCGGAGGGTTGTTGATTTGTTTTATACTTCATACATTTTATTCTGCGGTTTTTTACAATCCCGTAGCATTTTGTTCGTTTTATCACGATCTCTTGCTGCTTTACAAACATTATTGTTATTTTACCTTAAAAGTTCAAGTATCTTAAGCTTTTCTTTTGTACTATATGACTGTCTATTGATGGGATAAAAAATACAGAAATATTCAATCCACAAAATTAATAAATCTATAAATTTTAAAATGTTTAAAAACATGATAGACCTACAACATATAAAAAAGTAACAATAAAACAAGTCAAATAAAAAAAAACAAATTTAGCAAATAATGCTTTTAAAAATTGAATTCGTTTAATGATATGCTTTTGTTAAGTGAAATAAATTAATACTGAAAATTTTAGAGCTCTAATTGGTCTAGAAGTTGATGACAAAATCGATTGCGAATTTTCTCGACAGGTATAAAATACAAAAACCCTAAAAATAATTTACTAAAAAAATTGCAAATAAGACTCCTCATAGATAATATTTCTAAATAATATTTCTATTTTTACAAATAAGATGGATATTTCTATTTTTCGAATTATAAATTACTTATTTTTGGATGTGTATCGAATGCACTGCACCGAAACGCGCGAATATTACTGTTAATTCTTTTTTGTTATTTTCAGTTCAGTGCCGTTTGTTGCATCTGCCTAATTACGTAAATGAGTGACACAATCTAGTTAAACGTAATTTACATTTAAATATACTATGATATACATTTGTATATTATGTACATTTCCACAAACCTTACCCTAGTATTGGGTCACAAAATGAGTTACCATGAAGCCTGGATATGAATGTAATGTTCTAAGGAATCTTTTAGGAGATTTCAAATTATTTTTTATGAATGGTTTTAAAATTGAGTTTTTTATTCATCATTAATGAAATAATTTTTTCATTTCAAAGAGATATATATATATGTGTACAGTTTTATCAGGAAGGATCAGCCGAGTCTAAAAATTCTGAGAAATCCGATGCAATCGCAGATATTCACTACGAGCGTGAGAGAGAAAACAATAAAAATCTCCATTTCTATAACGGAGGATTTATTGCCGAAAGCTGCCAAAATGAACAAAATGCCTCTCACGATGCTGCATTCGCTTGCTCCTATGTCAAGCCTGTCCACTGCTAACTAAGATCCCAAGATAAATTATAGATGAAATATCTTTTTTAAATTCTATCAAGAATTTGTTGATTTTTTTCATATATATATATATATATATATATATATATATATATATAAATATATATATTTTCTAAAAAATTTCTATTTTAATTATAAAAATTTTTTCTATTTTTACAATTAGAATTTATAAAAAATATCGTTGCAGTAATATTGGACACAAACAATATTTTTCAACAACTTTATCTTATTTTGTTGGAGTTACAAAATAATTAATATTAAATAATTAAATTAAAGGGCTACAGAAAAATGCTATGAAATATTCAAATATCAATTAAAAAGTAATTAATTGAATTATGTGTCGAAAAGTCGGTTTAAGGACTTATGGTCATAAGCCAAATAGCCATAGCCATATGGTCATATGAACTTTTGGTCATAAGACAAATAGTCACAGAACAAATGGTAACAGGGCAGAGGTTCATAAAATAAATAAATGAAAATAAAACTATGTATAAAATTATGTTGAAAAAATACAAAATTTAAGATGTGAGTCGCAGTTCTTAAACACCTCCTTTCCTTCGTCACACATCGCCACAAATGTGTGACCTCCCTCCCCTAGGTGCGTGACGTCATTTATGGACGGCCCTTATACCTTTATATATAAACAGTATTAAATTAAGACTGAAATTTATTTATTTTAAGAACATCTGCCCTATGACCAAATGACCTGGAAAACATACAAAATACAAATTACTTAGTTAATTAAAGATTATACTATTTCATCAACTGTTGAAAATAAAAAATAAAAAATTAAATATTATTAAACATTTTAAAATTTATTTTTATAATCACTTAAAGTGATTACAGATTGCTTTCCTTAATTACCCGAAAAATAAAATTACCTCGTGATGATTGGTGAGGCTGGCGCATAATTCAGATTTTCCTATTTGATCGAAGAAAATAAAGCACACGCTGGTTCGTTTAAAGCGCAAAAGTATAGAACATCATCTACCAATTACATTCCAAACCAAAATGATAATCATCCATAGAAAACTTTTCCTAAGTTTTATATAGGTAATCCGTACCGGAATACCGGTGAATTTTGCCCGGTATTTAATGCCGATATCTAGATGAAAACGAAACATTTAATTCGTAGAAAGAAATTAATTTAATAATAAATGCATTTTAGTATTTATTTATGCGAAAATACATACTTTATTATCATTTTCTCACTCGTCTCGTTTCTATAAATTAATTTTTATTACGATTTCAGTAATCACAACACATTAGTTTTTTATTTTTGATGAAATGAAATAGAAGGTAAATTTGGGGTTTTCTGGATTTCTGGTAAATTTGATTTTAATATTGACTACTCTTACAGCAAATAAAAATAAGGGAATGGCAAGAATTTGAAGACAAATATTTCAAGGAACGATATACAAGACAATACGTGGGAAATATAAAAGTCAAATATCCCATGAATCATATCTCCACAAATGACTTCTCCATAGTGGCCTACTACTGATTTAAGTGTTTTTGGTAAGATCCAAAATCTTAGTGGTTTTATCTTAGTGAGAGAGTTTAAAGTTTTTTCAGTGCTGGGTACTGATTGATGAAAATATTAATTAATACCGGTAAGAATGTTCAACAAATCCATATCCAGTACATACATAACAAGATTCTGCCACTAGATACTCGTTACAAGTGACATTAATAATGTACACTAGCGGGTGGAATGTCGGCATAGCGTGAGTGTTTCTGCTAAGACTGGAAGATCAAAAACAATTGAGCAAATTTGAAAGTTAGTTAAATTTGAATTTCAGGAAATACTGTGTACCAACTATTAAAATGTTTTCAAAGAGACACTATAAAAAGAGAGTTCAAGATGAGATGAAAATATTGTGCAAAGTGCGGCTAAGTAATATTAACGAAGTATCGAATTTAGTTGAATTTAAAATAAACCAAATTTAAAACTATTGTGCCAGAAAGGTGATTACACATTGGGCAAGCAACCTCACGATAATTCAATAATTATCATTGAAAGAAAAGTGAAAATCAGTTGACGATTTGTATTTGTGATAAATTTGTGAATAAAGTCTTTCCGTGTTGGGTTTGCTTTTACTTCGACAACATAGGTATCATCTGCTGGGAACAGTTACGTTTTTTACAGATCCAACTTGATCTGATATTTTGTCTTCAAGGTTGCGATCCCACAGATTTATTGTCGTATTTTTATCTTATGCGCTTTTGAAAAGGTGAGTTCTTCTTCATATTGATTCTTTAGGTGAGTGGAGTTTTTTAGATGTATCTTGGCGAATCTACGTCTTCTCCCTTCGCTCCCAATGGCGATCTACTATAATAAAGATTTTAAATTAATATTAAAAATTAAAATATTGAATAATTTTACTTAAAATAATAAAATAATATTAATATTTCTTAAAAATTTAAATCATTTTACTTAATATAATAAAAAAATAATTTTAAAAATTAAAAAATTTTTAAATACAAAAGAATATCAATTTATCACAATTTTACATAATCAACTATTTTAAAATATTTAAAACATTCGTAGTCACTGCATTTTACACATTAATCTTTGAATCCAATAACCTTATCAACAATGCTTCACATATAACAGGTTCCCAAAAATTCTTCAATAAAATTTTAAAGTCAGATATGCCTATTTTTATTTTGCAGCCTATATTGTGCTCACTAATATTAGTCAAACTATTCAATCGACAGTGCTCTAGAACTCGAGTACAGACATGATGGGAAGTCTCTCCAATGTAGGTGTACATGTAAATTGATAAACGAATTTTTGATGTTTTATTAAAAATATTGCGTGATTCTACATATGATACTTGAAGCAATGCAGCAGTTATGGGAAAGATTATTCCAACGCTATGAGAACGACTTAATTGGAGCAGTTTGAACGACTCTAAAGGTTTGAATGAGACTCCATTAAAGCCATCATTCAAGTGTTGGTCAACTATTATATTCGTTGCAAAAAAAAGTATGAAAAATTACTGCACAATGAGAAATTGGTAAAGACCATAATTTACGTGGAGAAATATTTAGTAAAATAAATAAATATTCAACATTGGAATCCTAAATTTTCCGTTTTTGTAGATTTTTAGATAAAATCAATTAATTACAGACTTCATTAAATTTGGTGCGATGTACATTTGCAAATAAAATATGTGTGGTTATAAAAAACTCGCCAAGAATTTTATAAAAGAAATTCGCCCAAGATGGAAATATATTAATAAAAAAATCAATATCATTTATTTCTAATTTAAAAAATTAAATTTTCAATCTATTAATTTGTTTTTTACCCTTCTAGTCTGGGCGAGTTGCCGTGAAGCCCCGCGTACTGAATCCATTGCCCAGGAGACGAGATTGATGGGTCCCAAATACCTTGTATGAATACGATTTTCTAGCAAGAGCTTTCTTTGAAAAACAGTAACCCCTTACCTTTTATTTTTAGTTGATGACAATCCAATACATAAACATTTATTAAAATGTTTGGACGTTTTTTACTTATATATTTCAAACATACAGACGAAACACTTTCCAAAGTATTCGTATGTCTTTCGACTGGAAATCAAACACTATCAGTTGAGGTCAAAATATTTTCAAAATTATGGATTATTAGTTTTTCTAGAATTGATTGACCAATATAACTGAGTTCATTAAGACGTACTGAGTCTGGATTTATCAAAACAATAAGAACTCTGTGATATTCCTATGGTTTTGATTGTTTAAGAGCATTTTCTTCTATTCAACCCTTTAAGTTTTCCACAGTTTTCCCAAACAAATAGTTGTTTAATTATGTGTTTTAAGTATTTTATTAGTAGATTTGGTATATTTCCACATATCATTAGAACATAGAAGCCCCTGTAAAACATATTGCTTGATGAATATTCACTATTTGCACTCCAAACTTAAGGTAAATCTTTAAAAATAATTAATAACATAGATCCTGTTTTGGATAGTCTCCCCTTTCGGTGTGCTTTTGAATAATGTCAGTTATAAATGTTGTGTATGGCGTATGGTGTATGGATTGTTTCTTGAGTGCACTTAAATTTGCCCAGTGTATGAGTGTGTGTAATGAAATTTTGTTTGACATCTTTGTGATATTGGAGTTTTTATTGATTACTGTGTTTTTTTTAATTTATGAAATTATTGCAAGCTACACAAATATGTTAGTTTAGAATATGGATTTTATTGGATTTATTAGTGTTCTTTAACTATTGAAATATTGTGTAATTGTTGAGTTAATATTTTGAATGGTTAGGTAGGAACTATGTCCTCTGACTCCACGGGCTCTTTGAATAACACTGAAATGACTCAAGACAGGATAAATCTTTATTGATACCAACAATTGCACAACGATTTATACTTCCAAATTATTCGATACTGGTAGGGATTCTTATGGGAAGCCGATTTTTAATCTATTATATTCTAGATCTCTAAAATTCTCATTGACCAAAGTGTGATTCGTACCGTTTCACAATAAATTTTTGTTACTTCTAGGTTGCTTAACTTTTGTCAGATTTTGTAGCACCGTTGTTGATTTGAGATTCCCTTACATAGGAATTTCTCCTCAACAACTAATTCGATTTAGCAAAATTTTGATTGGACTCCCGCTGAACTTGTGAAATAATTTGTTTTATCTTTTGGCCGCTTCAGCCGTTCCCCGGAAGAAATCTTCAACTCAAATTACATTATAGAATAATTAGTTTCTTTAGATAATTAAATTTAAAATCGGAGAATTTCTCCATAATTTAATTTATTTGTTTTCGTCATTTTAATTAATTTGTAATTTCTTAATAACTTTTCCTAGGGGTCCCAAATTAATTATATATTATTATTTTCGTACTCGACTCATCAATTAGCATCGTCACATACCCATTTCCCTCGGAAAATACTGATATTTGATTATTTTATTTACCCATTTTTTTCTATTTATTAAAATTTTATAAAATTACACAACCTCAACATAATAATAACCCTTTTGGCTTTGCAGGGATCTACTTACTTTTGATATTAATTACTAGATTCCGCTTCTACAAAGTATTTTAAAGAAAATAAATGCTTAGTTTCGACAACCATTGAATTTGACGTGTGAATGACGATTATTTTATAATTCTACGAGAATCCTGGCCTGAAAGGATTAAACTCTAATTTATTATACTTTATTTTTTTGTCCGTATTTGTTTATTTTAACATTTCACTATATTTTTCTACGACTAGATTAAATTACTTTCCATGTAACAATTTTAAAGAAATGCAGTAGCAAATATCATGTTACACAGCAAGAAAAAATTTAATTTCTAGTAGTAATTGTGATAAATAAGGAAACCGATTTTAAGGTTTTTATTTACTAAAATTCAAATAAATGAAATGTGCTTTATAACACATTTAAAAAACATAAAATAAATTTTATGTTCTTTTTTTTATGTTCTTGTCAATTAACCTTCGGTTTAAAACAATATACGAAAGCTTAATTGTTATGAGACTATAATATACGTACATAATATAGGTTTCAATATCTGAATTCTTAATATTTTTTTTACTTTAAAATACATTTGTTCGATAGGTTGCATATTCCTGATAAATCTTGAGAATAATTTAAGTAAATTATACAATTGAAAGTATCACATCAAACTGATAAACATAATATAATGTATCAAGATTAGGAATAATGCTAAAAGCAGAGGGTTCCAAACATATTTGGATTAGCGCCACCTTTCTTGAAAAACAATTACCCAGGACCCCATGTAAAATGTCCATGTTACAATATGTTACACAGCAAATGAAAATATATGAACAAATTTTCTAATTCTTCTTATCTTTTCTGTCGTTGATTTTATTCAGCCACCCTGAATCCCCAAAGGCCATTTCAGGAACCCTTAATGGGCAATATCGCCCACCTAAAAAATCGCACTTTTTTATTATTTACTCACTTCTTTAATAAAACATTTACACATGTTTTCATTTTATTTATTAATTTAATTCATTCTCAACATGTAAATATTTTCATTTTTCAAGTCAACTTTCTTTCACATTGTCACAATTGAAAACGGTTCATTTCGGGTCGGATAAAATGTGAACGGAAAACAAAGATTTAATTGCGGACAAATGAAAAAACCTTTGTTAAAATGCTGTACTGATTGTCTAAAATTCCATAAATAATTGTAATAGCCATTGCCGCCGATGTCACAATGAATCCAATCATGGCCAGGCTCAGGTTATCTTTCGTTACCATTACATATTCATAAAGAGGTTTCGATATGAGTACGTATTGGGCGATCATGACGAGAATATTAAGGAATAGCGGTAAAATGATAACGGACAGAAATGTTAAAATGGACCTGAAATCAAATATTAAATAAAGCATTTTTCTTATTGACTATCTTTATTTTTAGAAATTGATTTATTATGCTATATTTATTTGCTTTGATTTATTTCGTAAGCACCGTGGACTTTCTCTTCATAAAAACTAATTGTTAAATTTTAATATTATTATTTAATTTCAAATTCAGATTGGGTATATATGAACTAAAATTCAAAATAATAGTTAAATCAAATTATATATTTTGAGCATGGCTCATGATTTTATCACTATTGAATTTATTGGGTTATTAATTTCAAGTCGGCTAAATCTAGGACTACTCAAAATAAATAAACATACCCAACACAAAATAAATTTATTAATTTCGATCACAAAATTTACGTTTTGTCAAACGATTTGCAGTAGTCAATCAATTACAGATTCACAACTTAGAGGCAGATATCACAATGGAAGATCACCTAGCCTGGCACGTAAATTTAATTAAAATTGAATCAAATTATTTATATTCCGTTTCTGACCTCGTTTGGTTTCCAGTGTCACCAATCTCTTTTAGTACTTTCCTTCGAAAAACAGGCAATTCGTCTCATCTCACACTCTCTTTTTTTATAGAGTTTCTTTGAAAAAAATTTAATGGTTGTTCCAAAATCTTTCCAGAAATTGAAGTTAATTGTCTGGTTTATTGTTTTCGAACATCCACTTAGCTTTGTCTCTTTGGAGTAACTTTCCTCAATCATTTAAATTATTTTATTTACCCCTGGGCTCTCTGCACAGCTCGGGTCTTTAAATGTCTCGGGTTTTCCATTAGGGGATTAATTAATTTTAATTAGTTTGTTTTTGGCTTATTACTTTCCCTATGGGCCCCTCACTAAATTTTTATTATTATATTTGAGTTTGTCTTTTGATTTTGCATTCAACCATACCCGTTTCCCTCGATCAATATTGGTTTTCAAATTTTATAAAATTTTAATTCATTTTTGTATTTTTATTATTTTTGATATTTTTTGTTCACTCATTTTACTTCCATGATTTTTTAACAATCCCAACAAATTCATCTAAAATACAACTGTCCAACAATGCGATGTCCGGAAGCTGCAGTATCTTCGCCACAATACGATTTGTCAGCGAGTGTTCGACAAGTAGACACGTAAAAAATCCAATTTTCATAGTTTTTTATATTTAATTAATCTTAAAATTTTAATAAAAAAATATAAAGTAAAAAATATATTTACACTATGAATTACAAAACATATCATACAAATTTTGTATTCAAAAAATTAATACATTTCGTTGTTTTACAATGTTTAAATGTACTCCAAGAAGGTATTTTTATCAAAATCCGTTTAAAACAATAACACATGTTGGGCTGAGCAGTCGTCCTTTCATTGTAATTATGAATGTAATTAATTAAAGAATTTAAAAAATGCAAAATTTATATTTGTTCGTTCAAAAGAACAAATGTTTTGGTCCCTGTATAAACGCCAGGTACGAGCCACCATAAGCATACTGAACGAAGTGACGACATTATAAAGGAAAAATGCAGAATTCACAATATTCGATATGGAGTATAGTTGCTTTTTAACCTTTTTTATGGTTACCGCCGATCCTCCACTCAGAACGCATAAAATAGATTTGACAATAATTCATATATGTTCATATGCTCAAATTGTTTTTTAGTACGCCTTTAGCAGTTTATAAATATTCTGATTTTCCTATCGTGATTTCACGGACAAAAGGTACATGCACTTGTATTTTGAATAGAAGAATTTAGTTCAAAATCAATGTGTTCATGCCATCTAAAACGTTCATGAGAATTGTATCAATACCACCAACAGACAACAATCTATTGTATATATGATCTATTTATTTGTTGTTTCATCGATATTTTTTCTTGTAAGCACATTTGTTTTAGAAAATTCTAAACTCAATTGTATAATAAATATCTTACGGCAGAGGTTCAGGATGGCTCACAGTTCCCGAATAATCACAAAACTTCGCCTTCAATTTTCGAAAATTATCTATGTATAGAGCCGAATATTCTAAGAATATTGTTCCATGGTAGTCAAACAGTAGAATTTATGGTTCTCTACTGAAAAATATTTTAAACTGCATTTCATCATTTTAGTCTAAAATTTGAAATGAAAATTATCCACACAAAACATAGTGCTCACAAAAATATTTTTATAGGACCATTATTTCTCATGACTAAGGGGTCTTTGTTCCAGATGGCTCACATAAGTTACATGCAAACCAGATAAGATTTTTAAATCTTTTAAATTATATCATATATAAAATATGTAATCCGGAAAATCATACCCAAAAGGTTTAATTAAAATTATTAAAAAAATTTTTACTTTTGAATCACTTTTAAAAGATTTTTTAAAAATTAAAACAAAATTATTTTCAGAATCGACATGTTTCTCTCTGCAGATCTGTTTTACCAAAAACTAAAATACAAATATTATATTTTTAAATTTTTTTTTAAAAAATGCGCAAAAAATTTAAAATAAAATTTATCAAATTTGAATTCTACACAAAAATTGAGAAAACCCAAAAAATGAGCCATTCCGCGGGATATCTTTATTCCAAAATTTTGTAGAGAGAAAATTAAACTACAAAAATTTAATTATTACAATTAATTTTTTCTTTCAATTTCTGGTTTTAAATTTAAAGTCATCTTGTCGGAAAGGCGGTTACATTTTAAAATCCAGAGAAAGAAAAGTATATTTCAAGTAGTTAAAAACTATGAATCATAATTTTATGAATGTTTCTAATTAAATGTAATACATAAAAGCGTTTGCTTAATTAAATATTTAATCATATTATTATTTTCTTTTTCTTTTTTTATAAAGACAAAATTCATTAAATTCAAAGTGTTGATAAAAGAAAGAAAAATAAAATTGAAAAAGTTTGACCATTTTCAATTATTATTTTTATTCAATTTTCAAATATTTATAACCAATCACATTTTTCACATGACTTATGTTGAAGCATTTATTTTCTCTATTTCTATAATATAGAATCTAAATATTTTGATTTAAATAAAAATTATTTTTTTTGAATTTTTATTTAGTTTTCTCACATTGATATTGTTGTTTATTTGCTTTTTTATATTATTATATATTTATTATATATTTACGTAACTATTGGAGAAATTTGGATTGAAAATTTAACACTAATCCAAGAATTAGATCATCACTTATGGTAAAAATAAATAAAAAAACAACAGGAATAAGATCTAATATTTTATAGCTACACTAAATTTACATTTACATAATTTAATAATCTAAATTATTTGTTTTATCAAACTAATAATTACACAAAATACTCCCAATGTCGAAACAGTCATAAGGTTTGCTGAATTACAAAAATCACCTTCACAATAGCAATAGCGGCTTTTCAATTTGTAAACCCCAACTCGATCCGTACAACCCAATAAAGATTTCTCAGTGTTGAAACTACAATTGCGTTGAAGAACACTGCCGAGTTTGTCAATTTGTTGGACGATGGTCAAGCAATAACCTTTGTTCGTTGCTGGACAGGGAAATTTGAATTTCTGTTCGAGTTTAGCACTGACCTCACAATCTGGATCTATCAACGAGTTGCAAATGTAACAATTTTCACTGGCAAAAACTGAGCTGGTCAATAGGCCACAGAATACTGAAATTAACAAAATGTTGAACTTCATCAACAAAATTCTGAATCTGGACAAGAATAAATAATAATTTATATTACAGTGTATATATGTGCAGAATACGCATCTTCTGAATGCGGCTTGTTTATACATATGCGTGTGTATGATAATTCTTCAGGTTTGTACGCGAATGATTTATGCGTTTGGTGCGCATTCGTCGGTTCAACTTTCACTGGACTCTCATTTCCGTTTTATGACGTTTTCAAAGTTCAGTCTTAAATCCGTGATTTGAAGGTCTTACTAACTGAAACAAGGCCAATTTTCGGATCTATATATCACTTATCTTGCAATTCCAGATATATTACTGACTACAGATGAACTTTGAATGATGTATTTGACTGTTGGCTATGATTAGCGGATTTTTAACACAATTTTGCAAATTATTATTTTCATTTATTATACAGCCTTGCAAGATTAGACATTACTATAACTAAAATGATTTTGTTTGAATAAAGTAAATTTATTTTAATGCATTATTACCAACTTTGTTATGTGTTGTCGGTTTAAACAAAATATTAGTTTTTATTTTAAATATTGCGTGATATTCATAAAATAAACTGAGTTATGAGTTCTATTTTTGTAATACAGTTGCGGCAAAATTATGAAAATCTAACTTTAACTCAAGAAAGTTTAAAAGCGACTTGATTATTTAATAAAATGAAGCGATCTTAAGAAAAAAAGACGCGATGGTAATTGTAAAAATAATTGCATATATGTTAAAATAAATTGTATAATAAAACCCATATATAACCTTAACCTTTAGGTTTCTGCATCATCTTCTCTCTTTCGATAATTTAGTAAATTTTCAAGATCCTTAGGTAAATCTTGATTTTCTTCAAAAGCTAATCTTAGCCTTTTCAAATAATCTTCTTCATCGGGAATTTTGTCATATTTGTTGCGACAATTTTCATCCAAATATGCTCGGATAATCACTTTTCTTTGGCTGTTGTCCAATTGAATTATTAAAAAATAGGATTCAATTTTCTCGATAAATTCATCCAGATCATCTCCAATTGAATATGTCTTCGGCTGTGGAAGGATTCGCAGTAATTCTTGAGATGAAAGCGTGGTCGTCAAGTGAGAAGATTAAAATAACAATATGTGTGAAGAATCTTTTAATGACAGGCAGACAACATATATATATATATATATATATATATATATATATATATATATATATTACATGTGTGTCTGCAGCACATGCCTCGTTGGGACAAATAATAAACAATTATGCAGTCCAAGGAACCAGACATTCAAAGTAGTCAATCAAACACGCAGGCAATCAGAAACATTAATTATAATGGTGTACATATAGAGGACAGGGAAATCAATTATCCCAATACAATTACATCACATAAATGTTAGAAGAATATTTGAATTTAATTGCGTCTAATAATGGATATAATTAAAACTAATGTAAACAAGCTTATTTCAAAATTCTATTTTCCATTTACAATTGATTATTTAAACAAAATAATCTCTTTTATTTCCCCATTCCCAGGAGATTCTTACGAATCTTCATTTCTACGTCTTATATCTGCTATGTGCCGCATTCTACCAGTACTTTGTGAGGAGACAATAACTCTATGATTTTTCCTCTGGTTCATGAAGATGTAAATGACTGCATATGAGAAGGTTTAACCCACGCTTTATCGTTTATTTCGAACCTATTACCTACACTTTGATGTGAATTTGTCTTTTTTCCGTAAATTGAAGTTTTGCCTCGTATGCGTATATAAGGTTTGCAGTGGATTTGAACGAACCATTTACTGGAGTATTGTTGTAGCAGTAGATTGCTTCCTGAATCTGACATTTTGATCTCGTACTTTTATCGTTTTGCGATTTCTTTCAAAGATACTATTCCCCGATGGTCTGTTTGCGCATCTGTATTCAGTTTTAATTTTCCATTTTTTCATCAATGATAAAAAATGTTTTCTATCTAAAAGATAAATTATATAACAAAAATTCACCTGGTGGCCCTCTTTCCAAAAACTAGAGTCGCCCTCTATTATGTTGAATTTATCATTGGGTGCATTTATCTCTTTTCCTTTTCCCACCTTGCAATATTTAGATTGGTGTCCGATTCCTTCGCAATTAGCACATTGAATCATTTGCTTATTAGAACAATTGAGGGTTAAATGATTTTCGTTACAAACAAAAAATTGTATTCGGAAGGAATAAGCTTTTCATAAGTTAACAATATATCCAATCGCTTCAGTTGTGGTTGCGCCCCGACATCTAACTTCCCTTGTTATCTATGTAGGCAATGAGTTGATGATGATATTCATAAGTCAAATCTTTCATCTCTGATAGATGAATGTTGATATTCTCGATAATTTGGAATGATTTCCTCGCCAATCTGTTGAAACAAAACTCTAGAGAATCACTAAACATTCTGATTAAAACTTCCTTTGCTTCTTCATATAATATTTCTTCATTTTGGAATACTTCTTTCCTTTTCATCGTGGCAAGCAAAATCTCCTTTTTCTCATTGTGTTTATGCAATCGACATAATAGTTCAAATTTGTCTAACCATTCGATTATCTACATGTTCTCTCCATCGAAATTTCCCAGGAAGCCTAAGCAGTACACATGCTCACCTTTGGCTAGCATCTATCCATCTAATATGTTGGTTAAACTGCTAAGCAATGAGTACCACGTGGCAGAGAGAACACTACTTTGAATTTGAGAAATGATATCAATCAAATTAAAGGTGACGTCAAAATAAGGTCAAGACAGCAATATAGTACATGATAAAGATTTACAAAAAAATTAGATGGATAACAAAAGTTAAAGTTGAACAAAGAAAAGGTTTGGAAGCAAAATATATTGGACCATCTGAAATAATGAGAAAATAAACTATTGGACTTTAAATTGTAATGACAGTATGCGTATGTAGAGTGAGGTTCTTTTGAATTTAGCAAACTAGTTTTATGTAAAAATGTAATTGTTTTTTTTTAAATGGCTTGGTAATCTCATTATTTAATTTGAATAATTTAAAACAAATTTTTTAAAACAAAGGAGAGGAGGACAATTAGAATTGGTTATGCCATTCAAGCATTTAACTTCATTTATGAACATTTTAAAATTATTATTCCATTGCTTTGGGACTCACCGTTTGAGGACCCCTCTCTAAATGAGTGACCAGTGCCGGCCGATGTAATCATAAATGGCACTGGAATTTGAAATTTGATTTTTAAATGGATATTGATAATTAATAGTTTATTAAAATTTCAAAGAATTAGCATGATGCCGGAAAATTTGTACAAGAAGAATTTATTATTTTCTTCCTTCAAACAACCAACCTTTGAAATATATGAGAAAAAAGAAATGGGTAGAAAGGATTGGCGGTTGCCATATCGAAAGTGCTCTTTTCAAGTGAGCAAATATTTCAGATCAAAATCAAAATTCATAAATAAGCCGGTATGGGCACATTATTTACGTTGCAACCTGTCAGATCTGATGCCTAAAACCGGTCCGTATGTACCCAAGCTATTTCAGTACTTAATAAATCGAATTGAAAAGGATTTATGCTTGGGACAAGTTACTATCAATGAATATATTGCTCCGATTAATTTCAACCATCCGTCCGCAGAATATGTTAAAGCGTATATTTCTCAAGCTGATAAGGACTTATTACCGTTGGAAGAATATGATAGTTTTCCAATTTCATGGATAATTAATATGCTGAAATTGATATTAAATTTACTTAAAAGGAAACCGCTAATTATTCCTCGAGACGCTACAGATCAGGTCATAAAACAGCCTCTATCTGACAAATATCACAGACCAAATTTTAACATCAAACCTATTATATCGGACGTTTGTTTGAAGTCCAGCAAAGCATCTTGTGATACTTTATCATTTTTAATGATTCACATCATCCATTTTTGGAAATATGACTACGCACCGACCCCTGCCAAGGTACAGTTGGCCGAAATATTTGGAACTTTGCTATTAACCTTTGAAGTGGAAGATTTAACTACTGACGATTCCACAAAATGTCCCGAAGCAGCGTTGTTAGAAGTGATCTTGGAAGTTTGTGACTACAATTTTTGGTATCAGATATGCCACCACAGTGTATTAAAGTTATTTACAAATATTTTAACGGAGAGCAACAAAATCCCCGAAGAAGGATTTAGTAGGCCAATCCATCTTTCTCCAATTACCTATTTTATTGGTCCCGTCATCAAATCAGATTCTAAAAGTACAGGTTTGTCTTTATTTTTTTCACATTGCTTTACATTTACTCCTTAACACATTCAACAAAGTTAACTTGAATATAAAAAAACTGAATATTTTCCCCTCACCTGAGTTAATGAATGCAAATTGAAATTTGATTTCACATGTGTAAGTATACAACGCTTCCAGTCAACGGAGCACCGGAAATCGAGTTAAAACTCTACAACAAGATTTGAATGTAGCACTCAAAGTGAGTGAAACATAATGTTAGCCAATCAAAATTAACATGGATATAAGGAAAGGTAATCTACTGTGGGTGGACTTGATCTTTTCACAAAGGGTCCTTTATTATGACAAATACGAATAAAAGTTTTTTGTATTGGGTTCTGTTTATTTCATTTTGCAAAGTAAGAACACAATGAGTCAGAAAACTGTTAGGGTTATAATAAAACATGAATAAAAATAAAAATTTTTTAAAAAGTTTCAAAATCAATTAAAATTAATTAAAATTTTGAAAAAAGTAAAAATCAATATTTTTTTTTGGGGGGGGGGGAAGTGGTAACCGGTGGAATATTTGATTTTGAAGACGAATAAAATTCTGTTGGGCCAGGACTAGATTTTGTTTAAATGAATTGGAAATAGCACGCAAACATAGCAATGCAGATTTAAAAATCGGACCCATAAACATCAAATAAACAACCTAAAATATGAGGAAAATATAATTAAATATAAAAATCAAAAACATAAAAGTAAATTAAAATAATAACAAAGATACATCAAGATCCGCACGAAATTAACATAAAAAGAACAAGATAACATAAAGATTTGACCAAAAAATGAACAAATCATAAAAGTTAGCAATTAACGAATAAAATGGAATACTTTCAATAAGAAATAACTTATTAAAAAATTAAATAAAATAAATTGTTCATTTAATATAGAAAATTGAAAATATAGGAATTAGATATTACAATTAAAATCAAGGTCCAATTTTTTTTAAATGCATCATAAAGAACACGCAAGGTTAGGTTCACGAAATAGGTTCCTAAATCGGTTCAAAATCTATGACACCGAGTAGTCCAGTGGAAACTCAAAAAATCTTAACATCAATATGTCTAACCTTAGGATCAAATAAAGGAGGTGAGTGGGGACAAAACCGAGTGAAATCTTTGCAACGATGAAAAATTCAATAAATAGAGTAAAACCTAAAACAAATTAGAATCATCTAATAACCGTAAAAATATAGTGGCTAGACTAGAAAAATTAAAGTAATACTATAGAGAATGTCTAGAATAAATCCCGGACTTCATATCATTTAAAATCATTCAGTGAATAGTATACAGAACACCACCTAAATTTGTATAATTAAAAGTTTGCAATACTGGCAAGATATGGGTTGAACAAGTCGTGAATCCCAGAGAACCTTAAATTGTATAATGCTCGCAATAAAGGAGGAATAGAAATAAATCAATGACCTTTATGAATTAATAACGATAGATAGGAAAATAAAAAAAGTTAAAAGCCCCGAACTAATGGTCATTTAAAGTAAAAGGTGAGCAAGGATTAATGGAGATAGATTAACACTACTTGGTGCTTAAGAGAAACTATAAATTTAAATCCATGAATAAAAATATTTAACCATTGTAATGAGTACCCAAAATGAGAATATACATGACCCAGTAGTACCAGTAAGTGATCATTTAATAAAATTCGTAAACTATGACACGGTAGTGAAATACCTTCTTAACCTGAATATGTAAATTGACCATAAACCCGAGTCATAATCGGTTCAATTCAGTCACTGCACGAGACATTTAAGATCATTCATTTTAGGAAAAGAGCAAATAAGGTACTGCCAACGATAACCCACAAGTTCACAACATAAACGCATTAAACAAACAATAAATCACAACTAAAATCCAGTTATAATTATAAAAAATTATGACGATTAATAAAATGATCAATCATGACCCAATGTGGACGTTCTGAATTACAGATCAAATCAGAGAGGAGCTTTACCGTTTACCACTATGCCAGCCGAGACCAAATAGAGGACTGAAGAGACTCGTCACCGACCGATAAGCTAGGGAGAGTTCGATAAACTCAATAAATTAATCATCGGGCTAATAAGTTATTTAAATCAAACTGGACAGGACCATTGACATCCATCATCAATAATTTCGGGTACTTCCGTCGTCCATAGCTGAAAATGTAACGAGAAAAATAGACAGTCGTTAATAAAACTGAAGAGAAAAATTCTAAACTAGTTAAAATACTATATGCCAAGACACACCAACGGTGACTCATTGACCTCGCATTACCATCACAAATCGCATGCGAAGGCGACTAAATTACTTTAGTAAATAATTTTGGGTAAAACAAAATGTCAATTATAACGATCAGTGAGGAGGAAATTTTCATCGATTCGGCATTATAAAATATCAAGTCACATACGTCATTTGATTAGAATGATATAAATAGCTAGGAGATGAGAGAAAGATCATTCCTAGTTATAATGAATACACAATCGAAATAAATGAAGAAAGAAGAGATTCTCATCACCCCAAAAATGAATAGTGGACGCATGGGACGGACCAACTCCGACGGGCGACAAGGAGCCAAACGGAAGACAACATCAGAGGAGTATGATCACTCAAGTAATTATATAAATTTATACATGACATGTTATAATTTTGTCATTGATGAGGGAAATCGGCTCAAAGGCCGTCAAAAGGACAAAATATCTGGATTCTTAATATACATTCACAGAACCCTGATCAACGACGACAAATTGCGAGGAAAACCCAATGTTATCAGGAGCATAGATCGAATTTATGATTCACCCTGTGAAATCACATACCGAGAATTAAATATAAATATTAGTTGAACGTGATTTATTTCTTTTTATTAGTCATGCAATAGTGATCGTCATTAACTCTAAACGACCTAAAGTCCTCCCTTTGACGGACTCCTTACACCAGGAAAGATCCCCAGAATTTGACACACCACTATGAAGTTAATGAATTAGCAAAGAATTAAAAATCCGCCAGGCATCGAGACATTAAGCTGAACGTTGCATGGAGTAATAATCTTACTAGGAGTATTCACAATGAACATGTACGAAACTTAAGCACTAAAGTGACGGGAATTGATAAATCGCGACGAGACTATTATGGGGAACAAGTCAAAGTGAATCGCTAAACTACTCTCCCGATCCTCCTACCATCATGAACAACGGATTTATCTATAATATTATTTAGCCAGGAGCACCAAACTCGCGGACGGATCCTGGAACGATGAGATTCGAGGATCACAATCCGATTCCTGGAAAGAACAGCTGCACAGTGTGGTATGTCGGATACTCGGTATTCACGGTAAGAGGATCGAACGGACATTGCCTCTCTCAAAATCGCAACGATGAAATCGAATTGCCTTATGTCGAGATTAAGCGCGAACCAGGTTGGAACCATGCACGAAAAACTCGGCCGAGTGCTGAGTTTACGTTGGCCAGACTGAAGGAGCACCAACGACAAACGAAATGGCAGATAGTTATGGCCAGACATCGTTTAAGCAGAATCAATGCTGACATCGCCGCTGATGAATCCTGAGTACCGATGGGTACTCGCCGAGTTACTTGGTCTCTAATTAGTTAGATGACGCGTCACTAGAAGAGATGGAGGCCCCTATCGACGTGGTGGTGCCGAGACGCCTGGTTCGGGCAACGGCTCTAGACCGTGTCGGAGTACCTCACCAAGATAAAGAACAAGCCTATTTCAGCCATAGGCCGAAAGACCAGTCGAATTTTCGGTATTACGATGGACAGCGGAGATAGGATCTTCCACGAGAACAACAAATGTAATGTCAATAAAATCAAAATTTTCGATTTATGGAAATATGTTGAATAAAGTTAATAGTTAATGTAATAATTAAATAAAATAAATATTATCATAATGATAAACATACGACAAAATAAGCAAAAACTAGATTTTACAAACGCGAATTAAGCCCCTCTTAGTCCAACGTCACGGAATTTTATAAAAGAACCGTTTATTATTAAATAATTATGATTTATGGAAACCCAAGCACTGACTAAAGAATTGATAAAATCCCGACGAGAAAATGCAGATTTGCACGCTCAGTTAATACAGATGAGCCGGGAGATACAAAAAATCAGGGCAACGTGGATCGAACCGTCACTAGCCAAATTGACCTATAAAAATTGACCGCCGCTCAACAGAGATGGGCGGAAGAAAAGCATATGGTCCAAAATCAACGGACTCAAATTCAGAAGCCTGGAGGTAGCACTGCCGGCTTGTTAGAAAGGCAACACAGTGACCTACCGCTGGTATTTGCTCCCGTACAGATCGCTACAGAGATTCGAATAACTGACCGGGCAATACGACGCTCACAGCAGGCGATAGAATCGAACCCGAAATAATAGACCCACTTGAGAAAGACTTGTGATTTCTGTGTTGTAGTTTGAATATAACATCTTAGTCTTACCTTATGAATTTAGTAAAACCGGTATCGTCGAATTAATACTTTCCTGTAACAAGTAATGAAATAATAACCGGAAACAGAATTAGAATAATGTTTAAGGTCGTACAGAAAGGACCAAGATTGTAAACTTTCGCATAGACCTTCTATCGGTAGTGCGTTGAACCCACCATGAGGCCGGCCAGTGTCTACAGTTCCAACGTTACCTAGCAACGGGTAACCATTGGCGGGCTAGAAAGGTTGTATGTAAGCGGGTCAAGACCATAAGCCAGTAACCCCACAATACTATTAGATTGAGATGAGATATATTGAAGGGTCGGGAGACCAAAAAAAAATTAATTAATTAATTAAATTATTTGCAGACGAACCCATTAATCAACTGCCGCCAAGCTGAACGTCAGCCTAATGGGTTTCTCGGAATTAGTAAAATGGGCAAAAAATTTTCCGACTGTGAAAAAATTGTTTCCTTAGCTCCAATCCAAATTAATGCCAAATTTACGGCAACAACAAAATAAGTATCCAGTTGGTCGAAGAGAAAAATCTAACGAGTTTGAGAAACGAGTTGAAAGTAATAAACAGATAAAGAAGTTAATCAGATTGAAGTGACATATTACGTGATCCCATTAGGGTGTTTACGAAAACGCAAATAATTGTATCCTGTGGTGAATATTTGTGAATAAAGATTTCTTTGTTGGGATTTTGTCTTATTGATTATTGAACGGATCGAGAGATCTATCCATCGAAGAATATTTAATATACCAACCAAACAAACCGAATAGCATTAAATAAACTCAACACAGGTGACGTTGGTAATGCGTTCTAGTGAATAGAATGTTAGTAAAATGAGTTTTTCGGCAAAGACTACTTATATCTTAACAATCATATTGGTTCATAGACTACAGCAGAATGTTTCGTGTTCTAATCATTCTTAAGTCCCCTTTCTATGATGAATACAAACATTAAAAATAATTTATTTCAAACAAATAAAATGAAATAAATATTCTTATATTTAAGTTAACCATCTGAATTACGTGATCCATTACTGATTTGAAATTATCGGGTAGTGATTTTGAAACCAGAGCTTCTTGGTGAATCATGTAGTGAATGCCTGAGATTTTGGAGTTATTCTGTTGTTTAAAAGAAACAAATCCTATATTTCTTCCAATCATTGAAGGACATACATCAGTGCAAATGCTCACACAAGTTTTCTAGTGCAAATTAAAAATCGGAAGATTCTCATGAATAAGATCGAAAATATCGTGTAATTTTGTTGTTTCTTTCAAATCTTTGCAAAACAGAAATTCATTGAAAAGCTTTCCTTCTTTCACAGTCCAAACAAAATCCAACTGCGCTTTTCCACATACCAGTAGATTCGTGTACCTGAATAGTCCATAACCTAGAAATGTTTGTTGTTGGTCTTATCAAAATATTCGCGAAGTTGATCTTGCAAGCGTCCATATGTCTTCAATTCTGCGAGAAATCGTATTATTCGAAAAGAGATTGTCTTCATTTTCTCTGCAGCTTCAGATCCAATTAGAGCTTCAACACAGCTATGTAAAGCAGAAAAAAATAAACATCAACAAAAGATTAAAGATACCTAAAATGAAAATGTTATTACAAATAATGAAATTTAATTCTCTTACAGTTATAAGTTTTACAGCGAAAGGTGGCAAACAAATTCACAAACATATTTAGAGTTTTGTATATCGGATAATTAATTATTTATTAAAATTTATTTGTAACTTCATATTTCAAGGTTGTTTATAACCGCATTTTCTCTTAATTTTGCCATCAATTCTCATTTAACTTTACTTTTTTATTCTTACTTTATCTATTCTCTCGATTTTGTTTGAAAATGGCGTTTTATTTTGACATACAATTTAATTTAAAAATTGACATTATTTCATTTAGGAAGTGATTTTGGACAAAGATTATGATTATAACCCATCAAACATTTGAATGTTTTGACACTTCAGATTATGATTTATAATAAATAATTTATTCTTTCATTTAATGAAAATAACAATAATATTATTACTAAAACTAATTTATTAGTAATGTCAGATTTCCATGTTGACAATATATTTAAAAATATTAATTACTAACCAGTTGTTTTAATGAACTGGTTTAATACATTTTTAACCTAATTGAAGCCCGACATCAGCATCATAGTTTCATGGTTCAAATTAGGTTTTAATAAATAAATTTCTTTTTTTAGTAATTTTTTAATTTGATTTTATACAGCTCATCGAAAACATAACGTATTTCCCAAAAACATAAGCCATTTTTAAATTTTAATAAAATTAATATTATAAGAACTTTTTTTAAAATTTTTATTTATTTTATTATGAATCAGTATTGATATAGATGTTTTTACGATATTCAGAAATTTTCGTCAGTCTTGAAAATTTATTCATTATAATTAATTTTATTCATCGGGTTATTAAAAATTAATTTCCTACACATCTGTTCATGTCAGAAGCACTCGTTGGTCAAATTCAAACATGAGACCTGGCGAAAAAATAGTTGAAAGTTGAAAATAGCACAATTAACCTAGCAATTACAGTCAAAATGGCATCTGCGAATTATATGCCACTAGTGTTCACGATTTGGGAAAATTTATTATAACAGACAAACATACAGACACATTTTTTTTGTTTTATAGTCTAGATTTCCTACGTTATCTATACTCAGACTGGCTAAATGATAATTCAGCATGATTTTTATTATTGTCATTGTCTCGGACTACAGTGTGAGTTATCGCGCACCATTTCGAATTTTAAATAACAAAGACAAACTTTTAACCAATAGCCGCTATAAGCACCTATTTTTTAAAGGCAAGACTTGAAGATTTATTAAATGAAATTAAACAACAAAAAGTTACTAATTAAAAGAATTATATGTTTTATTAATTAATGAAACAAAAATATTACTCTGTTTTTACTAGGATTGTAAATATCACAAATTATTGTTATATCTAAATTTTGACACATCAATCGCAAAAGTTCACCATCAAGGTTATAGAGCATCATGAGATGAGGACTCTTCATTCAGGAACTGACTGTTAAAACTATTAATTAAAATTTAGAGAATTTTCAATTTTTGCAATGTTAATTATGCACTTACATTTCAATCTCAATGTTTATAATTTGTTCTTGCATGTGGTCTGTCACTGTTAGTAACGCAAATCCTTCTTGAACATATTCTTGAATGTATATTACATTGTCCTTGACAATGTCACATGTATACACATGTTTCAGCCGAATAACTTTGTGGAATTTTTGCATCTGCCATTTTAATGACTAATTACCTTTTTAGGAATACATATATGAGATTTATTTCAAAAAATTCAAGCAAGACTAATTTAAATTTAACAAATCACATCAACACACAAGTAAGTCGGTATGTCCTATAACATAAGATTATTGATTTTTTATTATTATATATTTGTTATTCAGTTGAGACAGATGTATCGCAATGACTTTGTTAATCAATTGTGTATGTGGCACAATTTTATTTGATTTTACTTGTGTATGTAAGTTGCAGTACCTTCAATGGAAATGGGTCTTTCTAGATACTAAATAAATGACCTATCACCGAGGAGCATGTTTTCTGTGAACTGAAAAAGAAGTGAAGTTTTTCTGGCATTAACATCTCAATAATAACAAAATCAATTTTTGTTTATTTCTGTGATAAAAGAACCAAATTAATTTTGAAACAAACAAGACAAAATTATACACATGATTCTTACCTCACTCAAAGTAAATTCTGATTTTCAAAAAATACAGAATAGACAAAACAGAGTTTTATAACAAAATCAAGAAAATTCCCGGAAAAAATGTATCCATACTTATAAACCTTCTCTACTTTTATTAAATATTCCGCATCAGGGCTTCTCATTTCCTGCGATTTTCAAATCCCATTTAGTAGCAGTGCTCTTATTTCAACGTTTAATAATACAAATCTTGCTCGGAAATGTTATCAAAGTCAATTAAAGCTTTCAATATACAAGTTTCTAAGACCAAAAATCGTTCGAGCATTGCAATAAGGCTGTTCCCGCTTGTTTTAATATCCAGTATCTACTTAAGTTCCTTATTGTATTCAATTCTAATGTATTTTTGCCGAATCTCATTTTTTTTTGAAGTGGTGATTTACGGAACTACCGCATCACTTATCAGACTTTCTGAATTATTTGAGAAATACTAACGTTATCTTGTAGCTCATCATAGAATGCTACGTTTCTTAAATTAAATAAATCACCGTATTGACGTACTCGCTGTCGATCTTTTCATTTTCGTTCTCCCTTTTGTCATTTTCACTATTATAGTCTTCCTCCAGATTTTTACAATCAAATTTGTTATTCTCTCTATCTGATGCATCTAAAATTCTAGATTTTTTGTAGAGATCATCACAAACTAATAAATGTGTACCATGTATAAAATAATTGATGCTCAATACTGCTTAATCTCCCAATGTTTTTCATAACTGATGAACTGTCAGTTACTCTAGAAGTTATATGCTTCTTTGTATATAAATTAAATCATGAAAATTCATTTATTTTAAATATATTTTAATTTATTTTTTTTAAAAAAAGCTGCACTTGTTTACTTATTTATTTTTTTTATATCAAAACTGTAAATTTTAATTTTGGGTTTCTACTGAAGTAGTGTAACAATAAGGAAATTATATTTTTTAATTAGCTGAAATCCCGGGATTGCGGTATTCAAATTTACAACAGGGATCCCGTTTTAGAAGCCCTACTCAGCATGCACTTCTAGTTTTCACTTTAAAATATCTTTGCTGAAGTCTACAATTGTTTATCATAACTAGGAAGATAATTGGTCTTCTCAAACCAAATAATTGAGATCTTAAATGATTCCTCGCCTAGAAGATTGATAACGTTTTGGTTTAGGAATTAAAACAGCCCGTTTAGCTCCGAATTATTGAAATATATAAGTAGATGTGAGTCCACTGACGCGTATCGAAGTCCTCTTCCATAGCCATTTTATTTTCAAAAATGTGACTGCCTATTTAAAAAAAGTCAATGAGTCATAGCATGAGCCATACTTTCAAATGTTCTAGAACATTTTCAACAATTTATTTCGAAATCGCAGCTCACATACCCCAAAATACTTTGATTTTAGGTATTTGTAAAATGTAGAATTACTTTTCAAAAAATTTAAATACAACGCATATACCTCCATCCTTTCGCCATTTCGAATTCAAGTAGTTGTCTTTTTTGTTTAATTGAACATGTTGGAATTTTCAAAAAAATGTTGGAGAAGGGACGGGGATGTACGTTTAGCGCCAGTGGGCTCACATCTAAAAACTTATATTCTGAATGAATCCTTTACCCATTCATCCTTGGACAGTTGTTCAAAAAATGATCTGTTATTAGATGTGTTTTCATTAGTGAACTAAAAATAATTGAGCATACATTCAATGGAAATTTGATGAAAAATTGAGTTGAGAATAAAATGAATAAGCGGATCCGACAATGATGCAATCAGGATTAAATCATATCCTAAATCATATTTCTACTCATCTAAGACAAAGAATTGTGATAATATCCCCAGGAATCAATTAGAATGAACATATGTTATGACAAACTTCATTTGTTTTTCAGTTATAACTTTATTTAAACAAATGACAATGGACAACTTAATTCATAAAATTTGAATGATTTTCTGCGTCCCCTTAATATACGAATTGAATTTCAAAACTTACTGTTTTTTGGAATAAATTTTATAGTAAATTTTCTTTTATAAATAGTCAGTGACCTCAATTTAGTAAGGATATAAATGAGAATAAGTTGGTTTGCTCTCTGAATCCTCGTGTTCAAATTTTGCAACAAATTTTCACAGAACTCAACACAAGAAACTTTTATTCATATTTACCTCAATAAATACAATCCTCAATACAATATCTCTTTATCTGCATCTTTGTGATAGGATTAAGTCAACCCACTGAGAATCACTCTTTCTGGTTATCACGTTAAATTTAAATTGGCTAATATTAATTTTCATTCGCTTTCAGACTCACCTCTGTAATTTATATATATACATTTTTGCATGTTTCAAATATCTCGTACATTTTTACAATCTGTTCAATTTTCCGTTCTCTGGTCAACTTCAACTCATCCTTATATTACATTTTTTAAGTCAATAAAATAATCATAATAATGTTGGTGTACTGGGTGGAATTAATTTTTGTTTAAATCTGTGCTCATTTGTTTCAATCTATCTTGCTTCACTAAATCCTTACTTTCCTAGGGTCGATGCTATCTCACCCAGACGCTCCACGATTTTGACCTCACCACTTTATACCCATGAGCAAGCTCATGTTGGTACTGTATATAGCAGCCGAGAGTCCACGAGCAGGTGAGCCCCATTTCTAAGACTACTCCTCGCGATAATCTCGCTTTCGGGTTCCTGACTGCTGTTAGAAAAACTTACGTCTACTTAACTCCTCTGACTCCCTCGACATTAGTACTCGCATTTCCCATCCTTTATTATCGATCTCATGTATGCGTCTGTGATATCATTTTCCCATCAATTTTCAAGTTGATCGTTGAATACTAGCCCAAATTATAGTTTGAGGCATAGTAATTAAAACTTGATTACCCATTTATACTTAATAATTCCTTCTATACAGCATTAATTTAAATATCTAATTAATAATTTTAAATACTAAAATTTAGAAATTTCCTGAAGGGAAAATCTTAGTTAATAAGGTTTTTCGATTCTACTTTCTTCAATTATCAAAATTTAGGGTTAAATCCCCTGATTTACTACGAAAAGGAAAATTATATTATCAACCTAGAACTTTGTTTAAATTTGTAAATTTTTTATCTTAACAAACATGTAATAATTTGAAAATTCATCGAAATCATTAAATTCGCTGTTAGATCAGCTGTTTCTAAATTTATAAAATTTGTCTTTTTAATTTAAGGAAAAATAAGGTTGACTTAAGGTTTATATCTTGTCTTTTACTGACATTTACTCCTTTGCTTCCAAACAAACTCACACAAGTGTTTAAAATTAATTTAACGAGAACTATAATTCTTCCTAATTTAACTCCCTTAGTTGAATAAACCTTTTAAACAATACTATTTGTAGGAATTAGGCTCCCACTATCCTCATATCATACTCGGAGATGATTGTTAACATTAATTCAGTATTTATTTATAAAGAAAAACCAAAATTACAAGAAAATAAGAATAACTACTAATATTTAATTTTTGATGAAATTTACAATATTGAGATAAAGAAATATAAATAACACATAAATCGGTTTTTAGTCGAATAATGTGCATAAGTCGACAACGAAATATCGACTCTCTTCATCGATGTCAACGGGGAATTTCCGCTTTCGGGAGAAATTTAATTTAGTGGTTCCGACTTGAGGAACTGAGTGACAGAGCTCGTCCCCGAAATCATCAGTCCAGTATCCGGCAGAAGTTGATGAATTTCTAGCTTCTTCGACTACTAGTGGGGTTGTTTCTATCGAGGACACGTCCATGTAGATTTTCATCTCGTTCTCCTTGCTGGCACAAATTCGAGGCACTGATTTTTTTCGGGCAATTACTCATCCGGCTTCACGAATTCCGGGAATTGCTCGGAGACCCGAATGGCCGCTTCTTCAAGCACTTTGGCCGCGTTCGTCAATATTATGGCTCCCTCAGCTCGACGACGTTCACGGCGTCGCCGGTTTTTGCTGGAGTTGTGTCTGTTACTTGTCTTGTGAGTTTTTGCTGGACCAACTTCGTTCTTTTCTGGGATATGGGTTGGCGGAATTAAATTTAATTGTACGGCCAAATCGTCTTCGGCTATTCGCTTAGTTAATTCGGCCTCCGTGAATGAGGCAATTAGCACGGCGCTCTGATCATTGATGATGATCCTTTGAGCCCGGTTTTCGGAAATCAGATCATCGCGACATCTTGTCAAGCGATGGATCTGTTTGTGTAAGGCTTTTACAACTTCTGGAGCGAACCATGTACCTAACGTACCTTCGTGCTCCGCGAATAATTTGTCGAATTTTTATTGTCAGGTTATGTGGGACAGGCTGTCATTCTGGGTAGTGGATAGGACAGAGTGAGCTGATTTGGGCGGCGATATCCTCGGAATTTTATAGCCGGATTGCATTTTTATAATTTTGAGAAAAATTTGAGAATTAATTCGAAAAATTATTTTTCAAAGTTTGCCTGAAGAGGGAAGAGACTTAAAGAGGGAGAATTTCTCAATATGAATTTTTTAATTATATTAATAATTATAATAAGGATAATAATATTCAAATTAATTAATAATTTTAGAGGGGTCTGATATTATTGTCCGTACGTTACATACAGACACGCATGCACACACATACACACTTATTTTTACAGAATTTTAGTTTTCTAGACCCGAGTTGGTTGTCGTGACTGTGGGGCATATTACCGGTGACTCGGATAAAATTGAAAATATGTAATCGGTCGAGTCTGCAATTGCTCGGCACACAAAAAAAATAAATGCACGATTGTCATGGAATTGGTCAAATTCCAACCTGACATTCTATGCAGGGGTGCGCGTAATTTTTACGTTAGCATAATCAGTCTAGTTTCTCGGGGAATATTTCTGCGAATTTAGTCCGGATTTTGGCATTATTCCTAATCTGGGATTTACTCATAACCCGCGTCCCTCTTCTCGATCCCCATCCGTACTGGCGTTGTGCATTGGGTTAAAAAAAATGTAGCTGTAAATATTTCGTAATTAAATTAAATTTTGTTTTTTTATTAATAATAAAGTTATTATTAACTAATATGGCATTTTTCTTAATTAGAACTCTGTAATATAATGGTCGTTGGCGAATAATTATAATAATTTAAAAAGGAAAAACTGATGCTCCCGACTATACCCGATTCATTAAAATTATTTTCATATCTAATATTATATTTTTATTCTTCAAAGGATAAGATCCAAATTTCCATTTGTATAAATAAATTTTGTTGTCTATCCTCTTGTTATTATTCCTAACCCTAGTCGGTACCCTCAATACATCTATTTGTGACAGGAATTTTTTAAATAATAATTTAAAAAATATTGTCCTACTTAAACATTTACATAAATGTTGCCCCTTTAACTATAGCGCTATTCCCGTATTTTACCCTTTAACCGCTCCGTCCACTATGCATGGACGCCACGGTGAATTCCAACGGTGTCCTACTATGTGATCGATTTGAAGCCGACCAGTCTAAGCAGACTCCGAGGGATGGTAAATGATAAAACGCTACATCAACGTTCTGCAAATCTAACTACCGGAATTGAATATTGTTTCACCACTTAACCACAAACTAATAAATATAAAAACTGATTTTAGGGGGACCTGTCACGAATACTAAAAAGTATCGCGGCAATCCTGATAAAAATTAATCGAATTCAAAAATAATTAACTTAAAAATATATTTGTCATATATAATCGATGAAAAACCACTTACAATTCAAAAGATTCTTAAAGTCCAAGGGTTAAATAAAATTTGAAAAGTTCTTAAGTTTAAAGTTTGAACAGTTTTTTAAGTTTTTTATAAAGTTAACTTATTATGAAAATGGCTGCTGTAAATATAGTGTTTTCGTACATGGGTGCGACCAATCAGCGAATTTTAAACATTGTTTGGCCATTTTTCGGGTTTTTAATGGCTTTTATTTATTTTAATATTTTTTTCTTTTTCTATTTCTTTTTCTTAATTTTTTAATATTAATTTCGTTAAATTTACCTTTTTTATTTTCGCTGATTGTTACTTTTATTCTGGCGCCACTTCCACCTGTGTATTTTCTAAACCTTATTTTGCAAGGTTATAGGCGGTTTTGTGTTCTACTTTATTTTTCTGTATGCAATTGTATGCGAAATTTATTAATTATTTGTTTTTAATTAATTATGTTATTTTTTAATTTGTTTTAATTGGTGTTTTTATTTTATTTTGTTTTCTGCTTGCGGTGTATGCTCATGTTATAGCAGCCATTTTGATAATTTCCAAAATGACATTAAATTGTCATTATATTTTGTTTAAATTATGGCTTATAGCCCAACAATAAGTTTGTATCTAATAACTGTTTTCTTCTTAGTTGTCCTAATTGGATAGGCAAAATCTCACAACGAAAACTAATTTTGGTTTATTGATTTTGAGAGAGAATTAACTAAATTATCTCCTCAGGTTTTATACGCGGTTAGGGCTCTCCAGATGCCTCGGGTTTCCCATATGGATTTGGCTTTCTACATACCTAATTAATTTTTAATAATTTTTATTTATTGAATATCTCTTTCTGGGACACTCTATTGATTTTATATTAGCACATTTGTATTCGTCTCTTTATTTGCTATCCGTACATACCAGTTTCCCCTCAATATGTCAATTTTAATTTTTTTTATCAATTTTTAATTATTTTTTTTTATTGATTTGTTTTAAATATTACCTTTTTTATTAACCCATCAAATATATTAACCCATCAAACATCTCCTTAATAAATCTATTTTTCAATTTATTGTTTAGAATTCATTTTAATGATTCTATTTAAAAAAGGAAAATTAATAAAGATTGGATTATGTTCGGATCTCGTTTGTCAATTAGCATGTGTTAGTACACGGAAATTTTCCATCATCTCTGTACTTGAAATCTTGAACATTATCGACCTAAAGGATTGACCAATATTAGTACACACTGTAATATATCTGATTTTAAAGATCACTTTAAAAGAAAAAAAATGTTCAAAATGCTTTGAATGTGTGTTTTGAATTTTGTACAATAGTTTGGGTGTAAAATTGATGGTATTTATATTGTGTTTTGGTATAATCATTTAAATATTAAATTAAAGAACTTAAATTTTTTAAAACTGGTAGAGTTTAAAGATTACACTAAACCGATTAAATCGATTTCCCAAAAGGTATAATCTTATTATAAGTTTTGTTCCAAGTTCCAAGTGTTTAATGAACTGATATTTCTGAGTGGAAAGAATTTCTTTGAATAAAGTAAGAAATTAATGAGAAATTAAATAAAGCAGTAACGTACATGGTACGAATGTTTATTTCAAGTACAATCATGTTATACATATTTGGTATTGTAAATATGAACATATTGGATAGAAACAGAAAAGGTTAAAAGATAAAAACATATTAACATTAACATGATTTTTAAACATCTTCAAAAATATTTATATACACATCAACTATTCATAACAATCACCTTCTGTTAATTCTGGAACCGGTTAATGTTGAAGACCTCTACTTTCATTTTATAGTCTTTGATATGTTCTTCATGGAAACTGTTTGCAGTTTCCTTTCTGTGCCATTTGAACTTCTCACGTATCTAAAAAGAACTGTTTTTCTTTGAAATTGTTCTTATTGTCCGTGGCGTATTGTACTGATTTGCGTATAAGATATTCTTATCTTCTTGATTCATGGTAACTGATCGGGTCTTTTGATTGTCTTCTTTATGCTGGTGTAGATCTGACATGTTGATTATTCTGCAACGCTTTCATCTGCTCTCTCTCCATCAGGTTAGCATTTGTTCTTTGATTTTGTTCTAGTTTTGATAAATTCTGTTTTATTGCTTCCATTTTTATTACTGACAAAAATCTTCGCCAGGCCCTTGTTTTTTAAATCTTTCCTTCAATCTAGCACCGTGTGGTTTATTTGTGATTAGACCTTGAACAATGACTTCTTCTCTTTGCCCTGAACTCAGAACTTCAGCTAACACTTTTCCTAATCGAATTTCGAATGCTGAAAATCTACTTGCTCTAAATCTACCAATTCTCTGATTTTATCAGTCCCTAATTTTGGAATTGTAAACGTATTTAAGAACCACGTTTTGGCTTAGGTATCTGTTGTTTCTGATTCTCTGACGTCTCACCACAATGACTTAACTTCTACCATTAATAACACATTGAATGTGCTTGCAAACAACAATTCTTTTACGTTTCTAATTCATTCTTTTGCTTTTTTTAATCCTTGTCCATCATATCATGGGATGTTTAGTGCGCCATATCTTAGAATAATTTATTTTAGAATCATTCTTGTCCATTATTGATTTTGTTGCTTTTGAAACTACGTTAATATTCTTATTTGCGGCGTGATCGCCAGTTACATCCAATTCATTTTTAAGGTAATTGATTTCCATCATAAGATTTATTTCATAAAATATACCAAATCATCAATAATCTATTAATTAAACAAGATAATATTAATATCTTAACTTGTAGAGACATCACCTGGCTAAACAAATTTTATACTTTTTAAATAAATTACTCCACAAGTCTTAAGATTATTGCACAATTACCTCTCATGTTTGTTCGAGAATTTAGTTGATTTGAAAAATAAATTTTTTTATTAATTAATGAAATTTTTGAATTAATAACGTAATCTTTGTTAGATATTATTTAATAAATATAATATAGCATTTGAGTAGAGTTATTTGCCAATAAATAATAACAAATAATATTTTTATCAAGGAATTGTTATTTTATCCTCCCCTCCCGAAATCATGAATCATTGATAAGTTATATTTAAGTATATCTGAAGCATGAAATTTATGATAATTTGTCTATTTGTTTTCCTTTTTTACATGTGAAAGGAATATTATATTATTCTTATTAACATAAATTAATAAAAAGTAATTTGTATTAAGAGAATCACAAAAAAATCAATTTATTACACTTGTTTAAAACAAAATTTTATTAATTTTTTAATTACAAATAGTATTAATTTTTATTTATCAACTTTTGCTTCATTTAAATTTGGTGTTCAAAGATTTGGAAATTTTAACCCAAAAACTTATTTATAATAAATATTTTGAATTTTTGGTATTTATTAAATAATTTTATTATTAAAGTTTTTAAAATTATATCCTTTTAAAATAAAAACATGATTTAAGTTTTTGTGAATATTATTTGCCAATCAGCATACAAGGAAATAATTAAATTTTGTCTAATTCATTCCTAAGAAAATATAGGAACTGTCGAGTTTGCAATAAAAGAGTAACTAAAACATACTAATTCATCAAATTAATTTATTAAAAATTTGAAAATCGTAATTATTCTTTTCAAGTCCCTACATTTCAGTCACAGGACGAGTATTAACCCATTCTTCAACGTCAGTGTTGGCTTTTAAAATTCTTTCTCTCAATTCTTTGAGTTTTGGGAAATCATCATAAAGTTGCGGTAATTTAACCAAATAATCAGATACAACCAAGAAAAATAATTCAGCCAGAGTAATTTTTTCTCCAGCGAAAAATCCTGTTTCTTTAATGAAACCCTCAAGAGCCTGAATATTAAAAAATCATTTTTAATAAAATTTCATTAAAATTTACTTTTAAATTATCCCGACCAGAGGTTGCAACATATTCAGCTCGAAGTTCTTCTTTCTTCTCTTCTGGTGCAAAGTAGATTTTGTATAAACCTTCCAAAACATCTACCATCTATGATTATTAATATTAATCGTTTTAACTTAAAAAATAAATATTTACTTGACCAATGGCTCTTTCAACTAAATAATATTCTTTGTCATCTTCTCCCATGAACCCATGTTTTCGTGCAACAACTCGAGCAATAGCCATGCTTTGAGTTAGTTGTTTTCCTTCATATTCAACAACTGGTAACTTCCCAGTTGGAGTTGTTGGTTTCACTTCTGGCCATTTGTCTTTGGTGATTCTAACATCTTCAAATTCGATTTTACTAGCTTTTAGTACCAGTCGAATCAGTTCAGCTCTTCCTCTAGCATCAAAATATGTTACCTAAAAAGATAATATTGTAAGGTACTTCATTAACAAAATGGATATCAAACTTTAACTGTGCTCATGTTTCCAAATCGTGAAGATTTTAATATGTACTGTGTATTTATACTATAAATGATATGAATTTCGTGTACTTGGAACTACAAAACTGATGACAAATCTTGAACTTTGTGAGATAAAGTCTATCGTTTACAATTACAGACAATCTTTCAAGTCGTTTCAAGTGTAATTTTAACTAAAGTATTTGTATGATCCAAATTATTATTTTTATTAAAATTATTATTATTATTATTATTATTATTATTATTATTATTATTATTATTATTATTATTATTATTATTATTATTATTATTATTATTATTATTATTATTATTATTATTATTATTATTATTATTATTATTATTATTATTATTATTATTATTATTATTATTATTATTATTATGATAAACTTAAAAATGTTTATTGTCAATAGTGAAATCATTTATATAAACATAATTTACATATATAACAGTGTAATCCAATTTTAAGAAATGTGAATAAATCCGAATAAAATATTTTTAAACAGAATTTAACATATTTTAAAATATTTTAAAATCAAATCTTTAATATTTAAATAAGAGAAATAATTTTAGTAATACTCATTTTTAGATGTTGGCAAATTAAATTTTAAAATGTTTTAAAAATTTATTTTAATCTTATAATTTATTTAAAACATTCGTGGGAAGGAAAGGTCTATCAAAGAAGAAGCAGAAAGCGAAAGAATTGTTGAATTTTGTTTTATGTGCGATCAGGACCTATTTTAGATCGAAATATTTTATATTTCATTTTTAAATAAACATTGAGAAATTGTCTTACACAGTTATATGTATATAAATTATATTTAATAATAATGATATACTAAATAACGATAGCAATTTTTTCATATATTAATTAAAGGACTCTCATTACAAGTAGAAAGGATAGACTAAATTTCATCAAATATTTATTATTGAACATATCACAAATTTTAGTCTTTGAATATTTTTGAAAATACATTTTCGAAAACGATAAAAACCTTTAGCGAAACCAAAACCATCAGCTAAGGCAATTTTTTATCTTATACGAATTTTTCAATGCTGCTTTCAACGCTATTCTCAGCGCTATACTTTCTGTTTTATTCAGATGAACAATCTCAAGGAAATTAAATAGATCAGCAACCAGTAAAATTTTATTATCAAATTCAAGTTAGATGTTAAAGGGTTGAAGAAGTGCATCTTTAAGGTGTTATTTTGAAAATAATTGTTATGTAATTGGCCATCCATAGGTCAACGGATTAAGTTTACAATAATACCCTCAGATTCGAATCTCGCATAATCGTTTTTTTTTAATTTTTAAATTAAATGAATTAATGGAAATATTTATTTAACCAATTATTCGATTTATCCTAAATGATACCAAAGCAGATTTTATTAAAGGAAATATTCGAAAACGAAGAAAAGGCAATAGATTTTTGTTCTGAAAACTTTTTTGCTTGTCCTAATAACTTCATGCCAGATTGATGGTTATTCTCTTGCCCAAATAGCACCAACATTATTCAAATACAAAAAGAAAAGCCACCTGAAAATTGCTCTTCGTTAACTGAAACTGTTTTGCCAAGAGTAAATTAAAGGTACATCAGTTTCTTTCTGTTGCATATTTGTGGCTATGTAAAAGCTCGAACCAGACCATCAACTATATTATAGGTAATTCCAAAAAAATCACCTGCAAAGTTTTAAAGGTCAAAAGAATGTGTGTAGCGCTAAATTTGTCAGAAAGCGACACTAAAATTGGTGGACCTCTCATCATTGTGCAACTCGATCAGTGTAAATTTGGCAAGAAAAAGTACAACTGAGGCCATAGAGTAGACAGAGCATGGGTTTTCGGCGGTGTTGTAGTTCCGACTGCAAAAAGTGTTATTTACTGAAATTTGTTTCAATTAATTATTGTAAGTATTTTGGAATTTGGGTTTTGTAATTTTGACCAGTGTTGGAGGTTTAATTAAAAAGTTTGAATGGACTTCTTTTTTGTGGAGTTTCTAATTGCTGGAATTAACGATTTAAATATGTTCCCATAATAATGCTTAAAATGTCACGTAAAATAATACATCGCTTGTATATCTAATTTCATGCTTGCTCATTGTGCGTGAATCATAAGCTATATCTCTTTCTTTTCCATGTGATATTACTAAACCCATCCTATATGAGATATTTCCTTAAATCGGGATTCATAAGCACTAGCGTTAGTGATATTACGTTTTTTGATTATTAATACTCATCTGCATAATTATATAACAATATAAATTTTCTTTATGCTTTACTCACATTGCTTTCGATCTTCTATCAGAATTTCCATAATTTCTATATTTTTCTATAATAATTACATATTCCAAGGAAACTTCTCAACTTACTTTAGAGTTTATGTTAGTCGCGAAAATATCACATTCATTTTCACATAGTTTCACCATTAAAGGAATTCAAATCTTATACAAAATTTGTTCAACAAAAAAATTTCCTTTCAACTGTCTATATTAAAACAATCTTTTGAATATTTAAAAAATTCTGTTGGAGTTGACTACTTATTTAATTTTGACTTCGACCTAAATGCTGGTTAAATTAAAATTATAAGTTAAAGTTAATATAAAATCTTTAATTATTTAAATGTTTAAAAATAGAATATTTATAGAAATGTTTTACATCTTTTGATATTATGATTTCAATATATCAATTTATATACGTTTTATTTTTATTTGAATTATGCCCTCTAAATTTGATCTTCCATACTTTTGTTTAGCAACTAACTTATCCGTATCCTTTTGAATTCTATCTACATTCATAATATGACCTAGAAATTTCATTTCATTCTTCAAGAATACATTTTTCAGAATTATTTTTCAACTCAATAAATATAATTTCATCTAGAACATTTTCAAATAACCTCTCAATGCTCTTCTTTATTTTTTACCAAATATTAAGATATTGGCTAAATAAATGGCTGCTTCATTGTAGATCAGATCGCATCAAACATTGATCATCCATTTTTTGACAAATAGCAAGTACTGCTGCAATACGAAATAACATTATATTGAAAAATGCCCTATTTTAGTAGAAAACAGTTTTAATTTTCAAAGATTCATGAATTTTAACTTGATAATATGCATTACCTAAATCAATTGTACAAAAATATTTTGAAACATTCAACGTATCTAACATCTTTTCTATATGTTTTCCTTTCAGTAATTACATTCAGCATCTACAATTTATATTTAATTGAATAACATTTTCCTTTTTTTACCTTTATATAATAGTATTTGGCAAGGCATTTCATAGTAGTACATTTGTTTGATTAATTAATTAGACAAAAAATGTTTCTAAATCTTAATGTCCTTGATAAACAAACAGAATCTCTCGAATTCAATGTTTTAAGCTTCTTGGTATCCTAGTAAAATACAAAAGAATTGCATTAGCAATGTTTATTTAATTACAAATTATATCATAAATATAAATAGTAAAAAAATAAAGTAAAAGCTTTATAAGTAAAATATAGTGCTGATAAATAATTTAATTGCTATATTAATTACGGCTATATTTCGTTGAAATTAAAAAGATGTTTAAATTTCATTAATTTGTCGAAACCGGAAAGAGTTTTGGAGACAAATACTTATTCAGTTGAAAGTTCTGTTTTAAAAACTTTGATATTAAATTCGAATAAAGTTTCCATGAAATAATTTTATTTTCAAGTAATTTTATGTCATTTATAAATTTTAATTTAATATTATAAATATAATTAATTATTTGAAAAATATGACAGTATATCCACAATGTCTATCATTAACTATTTATTTTAACAAATTAAATCTTCTAAAATATTAATAGAAGTGGTTTTCATGCGAAATTTGGTTTCAAAATCCAGATTCAATTATCATTTAGGCACTTGACTTTTACAATTATATAATTCCATAACGTTATGAATTTACTTTAGTGATAAATTTTCACATTTTGAATTTTTTTATATTTTAAAATTTAAATTTTTGAAAAAAATAAAATTCGCATTTTTGGTAAATAAATTGACACATAAAGTGACACAAAAGTGATACATAAAGTGACACATGAAATGACACATGGCTCTTTTCACCAAAAAAGAAACAATCATCTTATATTAATTTTGAAAACGGTAAATGCTGAAGTCCTTTACTTTCGTTATATAGTCTTTTTGTTATGTTCTTCATGGAAACTGTTTGCCGTTTCCTTTTTATGTCAGTTGAAATGCTCCTGTGTCTAAAAAGAATTATTTTTCTTTGAAAATGTTCTCATTGTCCGTTGTGTACCGTACTGATTTGCGTATAAGATATTTATCGTCTTTTGATTGTCTTCTTTATGCTGGTGTAGATCTGGAATGTTGATTATTCTGCAGCGTTTTCATCTGCTCTCTCCGTCACGTTAGCATGTGTTCTTTGACCAATAGTTTTGTTAAATTCTGTTTTATTGCTTCCATTTTGTTTACAGACAAAAATCTTCATCAGTGCCCTCGTTTCTTAATTTTTTCCCCTCAATCTCGCACCGTGTGCTTTATTTTCGATGAGACCTTGAACAGTGTCTTCTTCTCTTCTCCCTGAATTCAGAACTTAAGTTAAAACCTTTATTAATCGAATTTCAAATGCTGAAAATCATCTTGCTGTAAATCTGAGAATTCTCTGATTTTATCAGTCATTTATTTCGTAGATGTGAACATATTTAAGAACCACGTTTTGGCTTAGGTATCTGTTGTTTCTGATTCTCTGACGTTTACCACAATGTATTAGCTTCTGCTAGTAAAAACACATCGAATATACATGTCAATCGTTGTCCATTTGTTAACACCGCTCTTTTATATCTCTGATTCATTCTACTGCTTTTTTAATCCCGTCCATCATATCGTCGGATGTTTAACATGACCATATCTTGAAATGATTTTGTTAAGTATTCCATTAATAATTTTGTTTTTGAAACTGCGTTAGTATTATTACATTTGGTGTGCTCATCTGTTACATCCAATTCATTTTAAAGAGAATTGATTTCCATAATAAGATTTTTTTCATAAAAAGTACTAAATAATCAATTATTTAAACACAAGATAATTTAAATATCCTAACTATTGAAAAATAATCGTTTCATAATCAAAATGAGTACTAAACAACTCAAAACCTTCGAATCTAAGCCTTAAATCATAATTTATAAATTATTCAACACTTAATTATTTGAAATTAGTTTAAAATTATATTAATATTTATTAATGAAAATTTAATATTTCAATAATAATACACTATTTTTAATTAATTACACGCTTCCGTTCGTAGTTATAAATTCAGCAAATTAATTTTAAGTACATTTTCATAGTTATTTATGAAAGTTTGAAATTTGTTTATTTAATCTATCACGATATAAATTGCGACTTTTCAAACTCATCGCTATGTCATATTTTAATAATGAATTTTTAATTGGTTTTTTATCATTTTTCCAAAATATTAATTTGCGTTTAAATTAAACCAAGCTTTGGTATTGAATTAATATCAAATTGTTATGATATAATTTTATTCTCAAGTAATTTTATTTAATATTTTTTATGCACTATTTTTACTTATTTTTGTCAACACATTTTTGAAAAATAATAATTAAAATATTTATTAATTTAGTCTTTTATAAATATAGATTAATTATCTAAAAAATATAGTTTACTTTTCATGATTTATGTTTATTTCTTTAGTTAATGCTTTATAATTTCCTAAAAATTGTGAGATGAAATAATGTTTATGAGGCCAAATATTTTCCTCCTTTGTTGAAGGAGAAGTTTCGTATACTTTCAAATAAGGCTGTAACACCTAGTTATATCACTGCTAAAGAAGTATAGCCTTTATATTATAACAAGCGACGTAAAAAGGCAAGAGATGTAATACTATGCTAGGTAAATGTTTTTTGACTTTTAAAGAACATTAATAAGGATTTGAAAGTAATATTAATAAATATTCATAAATAGCGAGCATAGTTAAAAATGTGTATTTGGTGATTGTTAAAAATGAATTGATTGTGGTTACTCTAATTCACCCTTTAAAATCTAAAATAGCTTCATCTACTCATTTTAAAAATGTTATAGGATATATTTACTGAATAATGTTTACTTACCTAACCGTATGAGTGTGTTTCAACCAGTATCTTATTGTACTAGATTTCTAGTAAATGTGATGCAATGAAAGCAAAGGTAGAGAGCGTAGATCTCAAAATCGACTAAGAGTTCACTAGTTTCACACAATCTATAATTTACATCTAAAATGTATACACTTATTTCACACTTACAAAAATGCTTTCTCTCACACAAGATTAAGAACGATTGCTCTAATTGAATAAAAAAATAGAATATTGCATTATCTTTGATTGAGTATGTGTAGAATTATTTTTACAATTTTCTATTCAAATAAGATTGATCGAGTATGTTTTTCATAAATTTCAAATATGTTTTATAATTGAAATAGCATTGGAATGTATTCCCACCAGATAACCACTGTTGACGTCATATTGTATAAGAATTGGCCTTTGACATCGTGTTCTGGTGTAATTACTACATGGCAACTACTTTTAGCACGCTTATATCACGCGCGTAGGCTTAAGTTATTTTATGTTAGCATCAAGGTGTAATTTAGATTGTATATGACAGTGTTTACCAAGCTTTTTTTGACCATCGCCCTCTTAAGACACAATTTGATTTGCCACCGCCCCCTAAAGATTATTTAATTGTATAATATACAAAATGTATTACATGTAAATAAATTTTAATGTTACAGAACAATTGCTACCGGATTGCTCCAATAGCGTTATTTAACCGAAACTTGTTACAACTTGATTGCTTACGGCGTGCGGGCTATCCTACGAAATCTATGTTAAGTATTTTAAGTTTTTATACCATCATACGGGTAGAAATATAAACTAATTATTCGTTATTGTGTAGTAGGTAGGTTTTAATTTTAGTGAAATTTAAAATATAAAGTAAATGAAATTCCCTATAAAATTATTAAAGATCTAATGGCATTTTAAATGGTTGTTTTATCAACATTTGGTTACTTTTAGCTTCCGTATCTGAAATTAAAAGTTAATTAGCAAATTCTTGATGAATGTAAATCTATGTGATATGATAAGCATGCCGCCTGTAGTAACTAAAGCCTGTTCATTTGCTACAAGCATACCAAACATTGTTGCCAAATAGAAAATAACCCGACATGTGAGGTTAAAGGTTACTTACATAATATAATATAATATTACATTATTGGGGGTGTGTCTGACGGGTACACGTCCTACTTCTAATTGACAGTTATTCCAAATATTTAAAAACAGTAAGATTATCTACATATTAGATATATCTTTTGAGAGTTTAAATCTTTTGAATTCAAATTTTTGGGTAACATTTAATTGACTTCAATAGTTGTCTGTTAAACCTTGAAAAAATTTTCTTTCCATTGAATAGTCTCAGGGCCGGCCTAAGGAATTCTAGCTCCCCGGGCAAGGATTTAAATTGCGCCCTCTGACTTATGCATTTTATTTGTAAGTAACTTGGTAGTTATTAATAAAACCTAATATGTAAAAATAAATATCGTTTTTCCTTTAAAAGGGAGGATTAATTAACTAAGAAAATAAAGGTCCAAGTACAAATCATTTATTTATAAAATTAAACAGGAACCAATTTTAAATTTAATACAATACTAAAAGTTAATTTTTCTAGCCTCTAAATCGGCAAAGTTCTTAATTATTTAGTTTATGTCTAATTGTGTTGCTTTTTCCTTTTCAATGGATAATATCGCTAAGTTATTCAATCGTTCGTCACTGACAGTAGATCGCAAATAGTTTTTATTAGCTTCGATTTGCTAAAAGTTATCTCACCAATTGTAACAATAATTGGTATGGTAAGCATTATTCTTAATGAAATCCAAATATTTAAAACTACATTTTGCAATCCATTGGATTTCATAAAGTTCAAGACTTCTAGAGGTTCAAGAATATCTTTAGGCAAATAGGTGGATGCAGATTTCAATTTGTCAAATAATTCTGCGCCATCAATATCGCGATTATTTTCCATTTTAAATTTCAAATGCAGATCTTTGCAAAACTTAAGCAAGTCATTGTCGGCAGGTAATTTCTTCTGATTATATAAAATTCGGGTGAATTTTCATGCGATTTCAAATATTCAGTAATGTGTTTCCAGTTATTGATTCCAACAGTGGCCAGTGATGATTTAGTTTTATCTGAATAAAAAAGCTTACAACAAACACAAAACACTTTATCGGGACTTGCTGAATATAGTAGCCAGGTTCGCAAATACGATTCACCGTTATTTAATTTTCTGTACAATAATGATTTCGAAAAACAACGATTGTTATGACCTCGTGGAAATTTAGTAACATTTGTTAGGTGAGATTCTACATCAATTCCTGCATAAATTATGTGATCACGAATTTTAGAATTAGGGGGAACTGGCCATAGTGTAGGATCATTTATATCTGTTTGAACGTCACCGGTACTGGTAGAGCTAGGAGACTGATGTGTTGTTTTGAAACTACTTTCTTCAGGCGTTTCTTCCATTTTCTTGACCAAAAAAGAATTACTACCAACTAATCACAAAGAACAACCAATTTCTTCACCTTGCTTGGATTATACTTGAAAATATTTCGTAAATACCTTTGGAGACTTCATTTTCTTGTTTAAATTGCAATTGTCTTTTTCGGTTTGTTGCACCCGACGGTTTATTTGCGGACATGATGGACTCTTAAATTAATTAATTCAAATTTATTCACAAGCAATAAATGTAATTCACATTTATTAACACTTAATAAAATAATTTTCAGTCATCATTATGAAATAAATGAGATACATGTAATTGATAGACGATAGACAACTAGTGAAAACGTGAAAATATACTCGATCAGTTCTCAGAAATTCAATTCATCAGTAAGTTAACGGGCTAAAAAGAAAACTTAATTGGTCATCAGAAATGTAGTGGCGGGTTGAAATATATCAGAGTGTAAAATTAAAAAAGTTTTTTGGAAATAAATAAATTATAAAATAAATTTTTATTTTGACCGCATTATGTACATTCTCCCTTCATTTTGCACTCCCTGTTTTTCTGCTCCCGGTCCGCCCGTAGCTTAGGCCGGCACTGAATTGTCAGAAATAATCAGAATTATTAGACATTTATAAATTTATTTATTCCAAAACTTAAAACTAAATAAATCTCGCTAATTTAAACAAATTAGAATAATTTCAAAAATCACTCGTTAAAATATTCCAATATTTTAAAATATTTTTAAAAGAACTTTTAAATATTAATAGTACCGTATATACTCGAGTATAGGGCGATTAATTTAGGATTAATTTTTTTTCAAGATTGTCTAGAAATTTTTGTTTTTGTCAAATAAAACATTTTGCTATTTATTCTCTTCTGAAAAATAATTTCTGCGATTAAATTGTTATGGTTCTTAGTGAATTGCATAATTTGAAATAAATTATATATTACCCAAAAAATAATTTCTTATACACTGGTCATTTATTTTGGACATTTTTTTCAACCAAATTTGTGGAGTCGGCTTAGTTTGTGAGTATTTACAGTAATTACTTTTTCAATCTGGTTTTAATGTTGTGAATACAAGTCAAATACAAGCCATTCGGTAATAACGGTTTAATTATAGTTCAAATAATTCACCTGTTAAACAAAATAAATGAGTTTACATTTTCTAAATGTGATTGTAAATATTATTTAGAAATATCTAAATCTAAAAATTATCAATGTCGAAACTTATCAAACAGACTCTACCTCAGCAAAGTCCAACACCACAGACAGTTCAAGCTTCAAAATCACCAAAGCCTACCTCACCATTAAATAAATCTAAAAACAAAAGTATTTCTGAAACTGTGAGATAATGAATTTTTATTTATTAAAAATTACGATTTCGTAAAAAATTATTTGTAAAATTAAATTTTGTGTTTGTGTATAATTAAGGAAATACTTTTTGATTATACTGTGATGTAATTGTATTGGGATAATTAAATTCCCTGTTCCCTATATTTAAACCCTTATAATTAATGTTTATGATTGCCTGGATGTTTGATTGATTATTTTGATTGTCTGGGTACTCTGATTGCATCCTTATTTATAATTTTATCCCAATGATACATGTGCTGTAGACACACATGTAGGATATATGTTGTATGCCTTTCATTAATAAATTCTTCAGGCGTGTTGTAATTTTAATCTTCTTACATATACAAACGATGAAAATATTATGATTTTTAATAAGAATTATAAGAAAACGCCAGTTTTACGATTTGTTGCAAGACTTTCACGGTCATCATCACGTATGATTGAAAAAACGAGATATTATAGATTAGTTTAAAAATTATATTTAATTTATATTTAAAAGTTTTATTTAATTGTAATTTATTATACAATATTGCATGTAATTCTAAATTACGTGAATTTACGTCCAATTAAAAAAATTATATTTAATTTAAACTCAAAATAATTTCAATTTTTATGATAAACCGATAAATTTTCAAACCAAACTTACCAATTTATTGTTTTAAAAACATTCAAAACACCATATTTTGCACATCAAACATTGAATTTCATGACCTCATCACCAACAATTCGCATATTGAAAGCTTTTAGTTAATATTAAAATCTTTTAATGAAATTTTAAAATCAAACATGTTTATTTTACTCTTTCAGTCTTTATTATGTTCAATAAATATTGGTCGATATCTTCAGTCAACAATATTCAAGTCTTTCCAATGTATGTGGCATTACACGCATTTCACATAAATTGATAATCGAGATCCGAACACAATCCAACCTTAGTTTTAGATTTACTAATAAACATATTACTTGCTTAACTTCAGTTAATAACCTTAACAAAACCTTCTAAGTATGGTAATACCTGCGCTCATATCCTTACATGTAATAACAATGTTGTTTACTTAAAATCTGATGTACACCCCTATTCAATATGGATCTCGACATTGTCAAGCATAGAACCTTTGGATTGTTAATGCATTAATCAAAAATAATCTCAAACACCCATTCTTCATCAGTAACCAATTTTCAACTTATTTTTAACTTATTTTCAAGTTCACAAGAACCTTTAGGAGAAGTGTAAAGTATCAGCTTGTTTTCTATAAATCTCTGCCTTATAATGTTTATCCTTGCGTTGTAATAACTATTTTTTTTGTGAAAACTATTCTTATAATACATAAAGGGCTACACATATCTGTAAATTATTATGCAATATTATTCACATTCCGTTTTTAAAAAATAGTTTTCTTAAATTTAATATCAACATATAATTTGTATAAACAAATTTACTATCCATTACAGGGTAGAAAGAAACCAAATTTATTATTCAATATACTTCATTATTATTATTAATATTTTCATATTTGCATTGTACTTCTCATATTATTATACATTTTGTCACTAACGGCACAGTTTTATATGTTTATATTTTCATCAACTTACAAATCAAAATATTCGACATACCAGATTAAACGTCAAAATACATAACTTGTGACATTTAAATATCGGGGTCTTACAGTTGTTTACGAAAAATATTCATAAAAGATCGGACACTAAAAATATGAATATGTTACAATTTAATGAAGTTATTATTGATCACCTTTTGGCCAATGAAGAAATATACCTTATTATACCGTCAGCGTCACATAAAAATTTCTTCAGTCATGCGAGGAATCTGCAAGAGAGTTGCGTAAGCAATGCAAGGAATAAAAAATATAAAAATTTGTCCAAGAAAAATTGCAGAGATTATACCACTAACAAAATTACAAGAGTTTAGACGTATTGTGGGAATGGCAAGGGTCAGGGCGCACTTTGCATGAAATGTTTTAACAAATTATGCAAAAAACAATAAATAATGAAGTTATAAATAAAAAAATATGGAATTTTTGTTAGTTTTATTGAATATGAGTTATATTTATAATACAGAATTATTATGCTTATGTTACTAAACAAAAGTTATGTTTATAATACGTTATTAATTACAAACATAACTTTTACATTAAATTTTCATTATTTTAATTATTTCTTTTTACTTAACACTTTGGCTGCTATGCCACCTGAAATCAAGTGATGGTTCTCTTGTCAGTGAATCAAATATTAAAAGTGTCGAAACGAGAGCGTGACTCTCAAGTCTTCTTTTTCGACAGTCAAAGTGTTAAAGATTTAAATATTTAATGTTACGTACAGTATAATAACAAAATCAAATACGCACCACCCGATGAGACAGGTTAGTGCGGGTCACCAGTGGTATACGCCGGCGTGAACGTTTTAATGTGCGCCGATCCAGACTTAAAGTTACTACAAAAGCAAAACATTCAGTAGCTGATAACATATAAATATTGGTTAAATATTAGATAAATTTTGAAATAAAATAAAGCTTTTTTATTAATAATTATTTTCAGTTCATAATGAATAATTTATCTTGAAACTGATAACTCATTTCATATATCTGTATTTAGATTTCGACTAGAAATCAATTATTTTTTCCTAATTTAATATTAATTATTAGAAAAATTGATTTATAGTCGAAATAGAAATGAAAATAAATCAAATTCTAAAGCAATAAATCGATCAAAAGTGAGCGAAAAGATAAATTATTTTACCAATAATTGAAATTATGAAATTCAGTCTATATAATATATAAATTTTAAATAAATATTAGCCATTTAATTTAGGTACGGGATGAGATAATATTTGAAACATTTTATCATCAAAATGGTAAATCTTATTATTGTATATTTGCCAATGGAGAGCGGCATTACCTTGATGGATTTGAATCAGGAGTAATTATTATTATTATTATTATTATTATTATTATTATTATTATTATTATTATTATTATTATTATTATTATTATTATATTATATTTATTAATTATATTTATTATGTGTAAATATATATACATATATATATATATATATATATATATATATATTTGATTTTATTCAACAAGTGTCTTTATTCTAGCAATGGATTGATTTTCCAAAAGATTGGTATGATAAAGGAGTTTTAGTTGTTGATGATATGGAAAATCATGATACTGAAGTTCGGTTTATTAATTGTTGTTAATATATTTTCAGTTTCTAAATTTTAAGACAATTGCTGAAGATAAAAATGAAGATAAAATAAAAGATGATCGGGAAGGAATGATAAAAATTCCAGGAAAAGGCGAATTTATAACGTATATATTTGAGGTTTAATTACGAAATTTAAAGCTCATATTATTATACCTATCTCAAATAGATTATTTACTTTTGACTATAAAAATTACTATAAAAGTTTTCTTAAATGAAGTTTTAGTTTTTCCAATGGTAATTCATTCGTGAGGTATAATAATAATAATAATTGAAATAATATTTTCTACAAAATTTGACTATGAATCAGATTTATTTAAGGTATTCACGAATTTTCAAAATCACTTGAAAAAGGATGTGCCGAAAATTCGTGAATACCTTAAATAAATCCGATTCATAGTCAAATTTTTTAGAAAATATTATAACTATTAATATAACTATTATGCCACTTATAAAGAAATCAGAGGTGAAACACATAAAAGTCCTTATAATAATAATAATAATAATAATAATAATAATAATAATAATAATAATAAATGTTTGCATAATTACCCATTTGTACCACTCATAATATTCTGATTACATTTCTGCTGACTATTGACATCTAAATAATATTATAATGCAATGTTATTAACCCTTTGCGGTCCTATGTTGAGTCTGACTAGACATCGACTTTTTCCACGCATGTCCTATGACATATAATGACTCATTATGTATATAAATTTGCAAATATTATTCCTATTTTTAAATTTATAAATTATAAATATTATACTAGAATATTTCTAATGAGCAATTTAGAGTATTGTATATTATTTTTTTTCGGACACCGTTTTAATTTTTAAGTAAATAATAATAAGTAATTTGTTGGGGGTCTTGTGAATAAAATTAATCCCTTTTTAGACAATGCTTCAAAGAAACAGGTAAAGCTGCTGAGACCCAGGATGCTGCTCAAGTTACTGAAGATGCTGCAGCACCTGAATAACTTCTTAATATTAAAATTTGCCTGTAACGTTATTAAAAATGTAAATATATGTAAATAATATACGTAAAAAATGTAAATGTATGGTAAAATGTAAAAATAAATAAATTTTTTTTTAAAGGTTGGTGTTTAAATATTAGAGATGATAAAGTGGTTTTTGAAAATGTAAAATAGAGAATGAAATGTAATTTGAAAAATAAAATTTGAATATATTTAAGTTTATATTTATTTGGTATTTTATTAAAAGTTCAAAAATCTTTTGATCAAGCACAGAATTAAATTTAATGTCCTTAATTTGACGTTCAATAGTGAAGTTGAATTCAGTGAACTTGAATATTCTTTACATTCGGTTATCAATTCATTGAGTTTAAAAGATAGATTTGATCAGTTAAATATTATCGATCATAGATTGTTTGGATCAAGATCTAGTGGTAGCATTTGTAGTCAATTAAGGAGATCCGGAATTCCATATTATCCAAGAATTCGTATTTCTGATGACAATGAAATTTCAGCCATCTTGAGTAATGTTGAAAGCAGTAATTCTATTTGTTCCCAAAAAGCAAATTTAGTGATTGTAACAAACAAAATGGATGATAAAGAGAATCCAGTTCGAATACTTGAAACCAAAATGCTGATGAACAAATCTAGTCAAACTCCACATCTTGAATTGTTGAATAAAGAACTGATTATTGCAAGCCAAATAGAAAAGAATACTGAAACAGTGTCTGATGACGAACCTTTTTTATATGAAATTTGATCAAATTGACACTGAATTAAAATTAAAAACCACCTCAATGGTCCTGTTCTCAATGTAACAAGATCTATAAGATTATAAAAGCCTTGGTAACTTATATTTTATTTTTTTTATATTGATGTTTTACCTGTTGATGAGAGGGAATCTGTTGAAATATCTTGTTGTAAGCAATAAATCAAACTTTACTCGATAATTTAAACTCGAGAAAGCCAAATAAATATTCGTGTAATCGAAAAATTGCGTTTTGTGATGATTGTGTCGCGGGTAATTGCAAAAAAACAATATTACATCTCTAGTTTTGTGATCTTCACGTAACTATATATCATTCGAACCAATATCTCTTTGTCTGTCAGATATGTCGTTTAGAATCTCGGGAATCTGCAGTTTTGTTTGAGCATTTCTGGAATCCATACAAAGAATTTCCTGAAGTCTATTTCAAACCAATCACTCAAACCACCAATTTTGTTTGTATATTTCTTTATTTCTTAATCCTTCTTTTCTAAAATATCAATATATAAATTTATAAAAACTAAATTAATTTTTTCAATCGAAGTTGCTGACATGATTGCTGGTCTCTCAAAATCTGCAGAAAATGAAGAAGTCAAAGCTACAGAACATGTCAAATCTAAAAAAGAAGCTAAATAAAATATTTAGGTTCAATAAGTAAAACATGATGAAAATGTTATACATTAAAATGGTGCCTAAAAATACTTAAAGATGTGTTGAAAATCAAATCAGATAAGGTTCAAAAATATTTGGATGAATAATGAGAACGATAGTTAAAGACTTAAAGATGTATCAAAAGAAAGAACTCCAACAAATACAATAATGAATTTGGACAAAATTATAAATGGAACTCTAGATAGCGAAGAAAGTTAGATTTTTTTTATGATTGTCTAACCGATGTGGTTGGAAATTTAAATCCATTTATATTCCAACAGAACAATTTACTAAATCATTTATTCATTTAATTTAGTTGAGAATATTTTGTAACAAAAGAATCAAGCTAATGAATGGACTCAAAAATGTATCCGATATCAAGCTTATCCAGTGGTTATTATGCTGTGAACCGCTACCTCAATTGAGGCCATAAACAGGTTTTATATGAAAACATTTTATTATTGTTATTTGATTTCGGATGGGTTTTCCAATATTTTGACAAAGTTTTAATAATTATTTAGAACGAGTGTTATGTGAGGCATTTTTGATAAGGTCATTGGATCCAAGGATTAATGTGTAAAATGCTAGGACTACGAATGCTTTTAAATAGTTTGAGTATGCTAAATTTTAAAAGATTGAAGTTTGAGTATTGTTTTAAAAAATCGTCAAATCAAAAATAAATTTTCCTTGAAAAATAAATCACAAAATAATTAAATATAAAGTTAATGAATAAAGTTTTATTTTCTATCCTCCACATGATATTTATGTACAATATATCACCATGTGATTTGATTTCCCATGGGACTAGATCAAAATGAATTTTATTGGTGGTATAAATGGGTGCAAACAATATGATCATACAGGAGTTATAGTTTTTTATTTTCATTCAGAGGAAGATGAATGTCCATTGTTACTATGACAATGTTGAGGGATCATGGATAAGTTTACCGATTCTCTGGGAATTGTATTCTAAATCTATAGTTGCTCAAATTAGAAAGGTTAAAGTGAGTGTTACGGTTAAATCATTGAAATAAAAATTTAAAATTCTTGCAAATTTTCTTTTAACTTGAAGATAAAAATATCTTCTTAACAAATATAGACAATTTAAGGTTTTAATAGGGTGTAAAAAAGCTCAAATATCTATATGATTCTAGTTTCTTTGCGAGTTACGCTATTATCCTTGGAATATTTTTAAATTTTATTAAATCTTTAAAGAGGTGGTTCTTAACCTTTTTAGCTACTAGCACCCTTAAAGTGTTTTAAAAAAATAGAATCAATAAAGAATTATATAAATTGAAAAAAACAATGCACAATATATTTTTTATTATTATTATGTGCATAACAATTTTTTAAAAACCTTAACTATTATCTAAAATTTAGATTGTAAAATAATCAATTAAATAAAATAAAACAGGGTTTGGTATAGGGTTAGATTAGTTCTCGACCAAAAAAAAATCCAGTTAGAGTTAGTATTTTGTATTTTTTTGGATTCGAACCCGCGAGGTACATGAGTGCATAAGTACCTATTAATTACAGTGAATTTGTAAAACTGTAAACTCGCACCTCCATATATACTAGATTGCACCCATGGTTAAGAACCACTGCTTTAAAGCCTGTAAAAAATAGGTGAAATAAAAGGATTCAAAAAAAAAATTAAAGTAAGATTCTTTATAAATAGTCAAATTTATTTTGTCTGTTTATTTCTTTTAACAAAAGATAAGGCAAATTCTTAATGTAAAAATAACATAAATTGAACAAATTCTAAAATTCAGTAACTAAAAATTAAAACTAGGTATGACGATGAAAACAATACAACTTTATTTGTTTGCGTTTCGACTGGCTCAAAGGTATTATCACCACTCAAGATACTTTGTAAGTCATTACCAAGTCATTACAAATAGTGAGGTTGTCCTTGTGTTATCTTAAAAAAAATTAGGATTGTGTATCTCTGAATTTAACCACAAATTCAGTTATTAGACGACTTGATTAAGTTTTGTATAGCTCTTATAGAAATCGTATAAAAACGGAATTGCATTTTATGTAAAACCAAAACCGTGTAAATACGGGCGAGTATTTTCCTATACGCTAATAAAACTGAAGCTTCAAGCTCCCGACACAAAATGCCCTCAAAACCCTTTCAATAAAGTTTTTAAATATTTTTTATACACATTGACGAACTCAGGAATTAATAAAACACAATTTTTATGTATATTCATATGTTAAAATGTTAACTTTTTATTATTGATTTTATTTTTATTTTGATGTGAATCCAAAACACTTATCGAAAAAAGGAAAATTATAACAGCTTCAAAAAATTCAAAATAGGAAACCTTGATGCTCAAAATAAAAGTGACCAGACATATCAAGACCAAGATCAAACTATTGAACTAGGACACAAAAAAAATTTCAAATTAAAAATGGAAGATGAGCGATGTTTAATAATAAGTGTTTTAAACATGATCAGTATATATATATATATATCAGTATATTTACAATGCAGTTATATATACTGACCAGTTAGATTTTAAAGTCTCTAATACTAGAAAATTAAACTAAAGCATACAATACTCATCTTAGCTTGGGCAATAGCATTAAAAAACATACAGTTTTTGGTATAAAACCTTTGGTGAAGATAATTTGTTGTTGGTCTTATGAATGAATGTTAAATATTTTATACATAAATAAATATCTTGTGAATTTTAGTTTTTACTCAATATTTCATTTGTTGTCTGGGACGCAAAAAACTTTTTTGAGGGCCACGAGTTTGACATGCTTGACTTAACCGATAATAGTACTTCCATTAGTTTTCTTAATTTAATGACGAAAACAAATTACAATACATCCAAGGATCAAATATGATGAATTTAAAATTATTATTATGGTTTGGAATTTCATTAACAAATAATTATAGTCAGTCAGCTTCGGACTTTAGGTATTCTTAATTATTTCAAATAAATGACAAAATCTCCAAACGTATATTAATGACAAAATAATTTCAACTGATTCCGAAAAGGTACAACGAAATATACACATTATGATAGTTTTCAATAATACCAGTCACACTGTTGTAGAGTGCCAAAACTCTGAGCTACTAACTTATAATAATAAACTATATATAATAAGTAATTTAAGCTTTTCTATGTATTTACTACAAAATAATTTCTATTATATTGTTTCTCACTGTCTTTTCTATTTGTGACCCATTTTCTTGATTTGAAAGAATTATCATTTTCGAATTCCTATAAACTCGAATTTTCGAGCTTTCCGTATTTAATTATATACTCTTATTTAGCTGTGTTTCCATTAAATTTCCCTTCACATTTCCACGTATTTATTTAATTTGGTTTCCATTCAATTTGATTTTAAAATATCTTCAATTTTATAAAAAAGAATTGCTATTATTTTATAGGATGTTTGTCCTCAATGGAAAGACGACACAGATATTTTAGCTGCACTTAGAGTAAATAATTACAACGTTGATAATTGCATAAATAATTATGCTATTACGACGGCAACCGATGATTCGAAATCTAAAAAGGTTATCGCTGGAAAATCTATTGTTGAAGAAGCATATAATTTACAAAATCTAGAAAAGAAAGTGAAGCATCTAGTATGTGATATTTCATAATCATTTATTTCAATATTTGGCATTATGTTTAAGACTGGCCGTCTTAATGACATGCAAAGTAAGTGGAAATTAGAAGCCGAACAAAAAGAGTTTTTTCAAAAAAAGGTTTCAAAGTTAACCAATTTTTTCGACTAAAAGATATGGTTTAGTGTACTGAAATTGAAGAACAATTCACTGCACTGAAAGCTACAGAAAACACTATGCGTGCACAAATCACAGCCATACAAAAAACTAAGCCTGTAGAATCAAAAAAAGTATTTTATTTATAGCATTTATTATTAATGTAATATTAAACTATTGTTCTTCAATCCCTATACTTCTTTTGTTCTTGACTTTTCTTTGGGTTATTATATGCCTGTCAACCAAATTCAATTGTTATAATCTTAGTTTCATTGGATAGCTTCCTCTGATAAAAGAAAAAAGTCAATAAGCTTGTATTCTAAACACACAATCTTATCAATAAATTTCATGATGCAGGTAACACACATAACGATTTTTTATTTTAAAAATACTCTAGTATGTAAGTATATTTTGTTTCATTACCTTAACGCTGTCTTCGTATTTCATGTAATTCACGCCCCTTACAATGTCATCACATGATGCTCTTATTTAGATTAGTATCACAATAGAAATAAATACATTTAGGAAATATAATTTCTTTGAAATTTAAATGAATAATAACTAAAGCAGTCCAAAAGTCAATAATGTTAATAAAGTCAATTTTTTAGAATATTTTGAAAACCAAAAATTCTTAATTACACAAAAATTACTCTTGCAATTTGAAAATATTTTTTAAGACTAAAGACAACGCCATTAGAAACAAAAAGATTTAAAGATTTTGAATCTATAGGGTTATCTCCGAATGTTATATTGACAAGGTTGTGGAGGGCTGGTCAAAGGTGCCATTTTACAGCGCTAATAATCTTCCACGGGTAAAAATAGTTGACAAATGGCTTGATTAAGGCATTTTAGTCTCAAACTGCAAAAAAATATTACAAAAAGCAGCTTATTTGTAGATCTAGTTTCAATAAAATCACGATATAGTGAAACACTTCCTTTAATCAAACAAGGTGAATCCACGAGATACACAATATTTTTTAAGTTGAACTTTCAAATGATATATGCAATGTTGCATCATCAGTTGAAAACCAAGAGATGAAACTGTTAGATAATAAAAATGAAGAAGTTCTTGTACAAGAGATTAATAATGATTGTTGACATGACACAAAGAGCACTGGTGTTATTTGATTGTGGGACTTGGCCAATTTATCGAAATATTAAAACTATAGACCATTTAAATAAAATTGGTCCTAAACAAATCATCATTGAAAAATATCCTACAGATGAGGCCGGTAGATATTTTTCAAGCTCATATTACAATAGGAAACTTTCAAACTGTGAAATTGTTTACCACAGATAATTAGTTTACTCCGTATTTAAAGATTCTATATTTTGTTTTTGCTGTCGACTTTTTGACAAAAATTCAAAATTAGTCTGTGAAGGATTCAATAAATGGAAACATTTGTCTGAAACGATTATTTTTTGTTTAATGTATAAACTATGCCTGAAAAAATCATCATAATGCCCAATAGTTATATCCGAATGTCTGGATTGCCATGAGAATTTTACTAAATATTCCTCTAACAGTCGCAAGTGAAGAAAGAAGTTTTTCAAAACTGAAATTAATTAAGACCTATCTAAGGTCTAAAATATCACAATACATACTTTGCAGTTTAGGTACTTTATTCACTGAAAATGACATCGCCTAAATTCTTAACTTTTCGGTTCCGATTAAAGATTTCGCCGACTAAAACACCCGAAAAGTTCATCTCCAGTGGTTATTTAAGTTATTACTATTATTGTGTGTTTTATTCAGGTTGAATACGTTTTATACTATTATTGTAATCTTTGATGTTTGTATATAAATATTATACACATTCTGCCTGAACACTGTGACATAATTAATCTGACCTTTGTCGCCAATAATGCTAAGCCCTGAGCACACCAATCCAACAAAATTATCGCGCATACAGAATCGACAACATTTTCAATCCAATATCAGGATTGAACAACGATTCTAAATTATTGTATTAATATCGCAATAATTCTATTTTTTCACAAAATGAAAATAAATAAATGCTAGCCAAAGTCTCCAAATTTCAATCAAAATACTTTTTTTGTAAATTATGCAAAATCAATTTCACTGTACGAGCTTGATTAAGAGTCTTTTTGATCTGATTTAGGGATTTTTTTTGTTTATTCTGACATAAATTGCTCTTTTCTCATCACATAAGACTTGTATTTGATGTTTTTACAGATAACATTTTAAATTCTTATTTTTTAGACATGAAAATTTTTGCATGGAACCTCATTGATTGTTACGCTTGGAAATTTGCGATACGCTTCCATCCTCTGTCTCTAAATCCTTACTAACTTTGTAGACCAAAGATCTTGGGACTTAAAAATCGAAATATATCTAAATCGCTATGATCAGCCTTAAACCCACAAACACAGTACGCCTTTTAAATGTATGTCTCGCAGTCTATTTTTCTATTTAATAGTAAATTTATTTAGTTTCTCATATTCATTTTTGTATTTATATCAGTGTCAATTTTAAGCTTTGTTTAAATTATCCCGTTCCCTGCTACCTGAAACCCTCGTATGATCTATGCCTGAAACCCATTTACTGTAGAAATATTTTTCTTATACCTTATATTTCTGTAAAAATTAGTAATAATCGTAAAAAAATATTTGTTTATCATTTCAAAAAAATTATAAACATAATTTTGGAAATTTAAATAAATAAGAATACCAATAGCAATAATTATATATTTCTAAAAGTCTAAAACTCTCAATGTTGATCCGGAAAGTTTCAAAAAATTATTGGCACTCATTACAAATTTGAAACAAATTCAACTTCAATCTCGATCAGAAATTAATGATTATAAAGTCCTTATAGGAGATGTTATGAATCAGATTAAATCAAGTGCAAAATCCATGACAAAGTACGTTGGTAACCATGGAGACGAAATGGAAGCACTTCGTGCACTTTATCGTCGAGAAGCATTACAGAGGAAATTAATTTATAATCAATTGCAAGAGCTCAGAGGAAATATTAGAGTTTTTGTAAGAATTCGAGCAGATCCTAAATCTAAAAGCTTTATAAAGGCTATAGATGATGACATAACTTTGTCATTGTCCAACGGAATAACAAAGCAATTTCAATTCGATAAGATATTTGCAGAGGACAGCAAACAGGAGGCTGTATTCATTAGACGTATATTATTGGAAATCGCAATAACGTAACATTTTAGGTTTATGCTGAAGTTAGTCCGATAATAACTTCTTGTGCCGATGGATACAATGTGACAATTTTGGCTTACGGCCAAACTGGTAGCGGTAAAACCTACACAATGCAAGGCACTTCTAGTGAAGTCGGAGTTAACAAAAAGTGAATTTTACAGAGAATTACTACCTTTTGTAATATTTAATTTTACTAGAGCTATTGAAGAATTATTGGAAATATGTAGCAAAAGGAAGAGCGTAAATTATGAATTATCGGTTATTCAATACATTTTATTATTTATATTTTTGATTATGATTTTCTCGTCCTACTAATATTTTTAGCATAATCTTTTACACAAAAAATATTTTTTTTGTTTTTAAATTACAAAAGAAGTAGGAAGTTAGGAGCACACTGCGCCACACACCAAGGTGGAGGTGGGTTTCAAATGATTAAATTACGTAATTACGCAATTAATCACAGTGTGTCTTGATTACACAATTACGTAATCAAGATAATTAACTTTTAAACATTTAAAAAATTAAAATATAAGTAAAAAAAATTTTAAATTAATTTAAAATATATTTTTAAAAATATTTATTTATTAAAAAATTAAATTAATAAAAAATATTTTGTTTAAATTAAATGTTAATTCATAATATTTTTAGTTGGTTTTGAGTACCTGAAGATGATAGCTGTGCTATCGAAATATATCGTACGAAAGGTTTTTTATTGGCGTTATCTTTTAATTAAATCGTTGCCAAATTTATTTAATTATTTATTAATAATAATAATAATAATAATAATAATAATTCAACCAATTAAAAAATAAATAAAACACTAATTCTGAACACAAACACATAAAATAAACACTTAAAACGTTCAAAAATTTATTTAATTTACATCATAACAAATGATTATCGTCCGCAATTAGTTTTTTGCTTTGCTGTAACCGTAAAATAAGTATTTTATTGGACTATTGGATAATAATGGGTTTTCCAGTATAATATATAAATGCTCATAGAATTGTTCAAAACCCTTTAACATCCCCTTTAGTATTGGCAAATTGTAATAACTTCATTTAAAAGTCATTCTTCAGTTTCATAACCAAATAAATCCAAATGTAAGTTATCAAATAAGTAATAAAAATAAATTTGAAAATTTAATTAAAATGGAAGATATTTCATCCATCGGCACATGAGTTAATTTAAATAATAAGCTTTAAAAATTATTATTATTATCTTGATAATCTTGATTATATAATGTAATCAAGATAATTAATTTTGTGTGCGCATCTTTTTTTATGTGTTTATTTTGGTACTTTAAATTTTTTTATGTAATTTGACCATTTAAATTATTTTGGTGTATTTAATTTTTGTCAATTTTAATTTTTTTATGCATTCAAAATTTTGAAGTATTTTAATTTTTGGCAAATTTACATTTATTTTTAAATAAATGTTAATGTGATATTAAAGTAATTTTTAATATAATTTTAGTTTTCGAATTTTATAATTTTAAGATTGAAATTTATTTTATAATTATTTAGAAATTTTCAAAATAATATTTAAAGTAATCATTTAATAATTTTAAAATAAATGTTATTAGTTAAAACTTAATCGTTAAATAGTGAATTTTTTGAAAATAAATTTTAAATAATAATAATAAAATAATTTCAACAATCAAATAAAAAGATGCATGATATCAAACGTTAATACCACCTAGAAAATACTTAATAAAAAATTGATACACATAAAAATAAACTATTAAAAAGATGAAGATCAAATAAAAAAGTTATTTAATTAAAATCTTTACAAATCAGTTTATAATCAGCTCTTCTTAGCTCAGCCAACAAAATATGTACAACTTCTTTCTTCTTGTAGTCCCTGCAACATCTGCATCTAAATGGACAAGTCAACATTGAGGGATCTTCATAAACAATGCAGTCATCTAAACATTTCAAACCAGTTCCTTTAACTGATTAGTAGTGCATCCGTACAATTTCTTCGATGTTGATTCCTGTCATTTGATAGATCCATGTAGCCAAATATTCAGGAGAACAATAAGAAAGCTTGTTTTTCATATTCGAAAAGAGTTCTTCCATCTTCATCAGAATTGTTTCGAATATGTATGCTTCTTGCTTGTCGATCATTTTTAATTTTTACAATCGTCAGAATTCAATCTATTTAAACAAAATCAGTGCTTAATAAATAATCTAGTATTTCTTCGTCGGTATAAAGATTATTAATTAAAAGTTTTATAAAATTAAATATTTCTTGAACTAGACTGTTGTATTCCAATGTTTCTATCCCCATGACAACGACTTTTCTGCTTGCAAATACACAAAAGTGGATTATACTTGACAAGTCTTAATGCTGGAAACAGTTCCGGTTCGTAAATGTTTTCTGTTTTGGTATACAAATCATACAAGTTGATTCGACAACCAATGTCAATATTCAAAGATAATGATTGAATTTGTAAATCTTGAATCTGATATTTGAGATCCCCTTCCTGTAATGGTCTCTTGCATCTCATTATCCTGCTTTTTCCGCTCTTTAAGAATAAGATTGGATATTTTCCACTTCTATCCACTACATCAGGGTTTCTTAACCTGTGGTTCATGGACCTCTTGGAGGTCCATGGATCATATTTTTGGGGTTCGTCGACTGATCTTAATTTCTGCTCCTAATTTTTAAAATTTCTTTAAACAAAATTTTTTTTTGTCAAAATTTGAAAATTTGAAACACTGAGTACATTTGATTTTTATTTCACTTGGAATAAAGTGCGTTAGAATCAGTTCCGCAAAGTTCTTGCAAATTCTTAAAGTGAAATATTTGTTCGTAAAGTATTGTATTTACTAGTATTTTTTTTTCGAGTGCTTTTTTGTATCATAGTTTTTTCTAGTGTTTTTTTGTGTTGACAACGATGTTTTCAAGTAAAGGTGAGTTCAGTCAAGTAATTCATTTGTGAACAATTTCAAATTGAATTCTTAATAATTTCTTGATATTTTTTGTAGCCGAAAATGTCCAAAAAAAGGAAGTACGATGAAAGTTACGTTAAATATGGATTCTGTTGCATGAAGGAATCGGACGATGTTGAAAAGCCACAATGCTTTCTGTGTGGAAAAATTTTGGCAAAATTGATAGAGCATCTCAAATCTTTTCATCCTGAAAATGCATCTAAAGATCTAGAATTTTTTACAAAGAAGAAAGCCCAGTTTTCGAAATCTGGAACATTAACCAAACTTGGATTTGATATTCAACAAAAACTTTTGTTTGAAGCATCTTTCAGAGTTGCATATCGTATTGCCAAAAGTAAGAAACCGCATACTACTGGAGAGACATTAATTAAGCCATGTGCGCTAGAAATGGTTGAATTAGTTTTTGGACTGGAACAGAGAAAAAAACTTGAGGCTATTCCATTATCCAATGATGTGATACAGTCAAGAATAGTTGAAATTTCTTGTAATATTTTGAAACAGGTCATCAATGAATTGAAAGCATCGCCATTTCCCTTTAGTATGCAACTGGATGAAACTACAGACATCTCGAATTGTAGTCAACTTCTGGTTTTTGTTCGTTACGTGTCAGCTGATACTATCAAAGAAGAATTCATTCTTACTTCTTGTATACATATTAGGTAACCGATAACTAGTTACTGAACAAATAAATATTTGGTTACTTACCAACAAAATTTTAAATAAAAATAAATCAATAACAAGAAATACAAGTAAAAATACAAATTTATAAATAAAATCTTCTTCACTCTCTTTCACATCATTAATGCCTCTATATCTGTAAAATCACTTGGTTGTTCAATTACTGAGTAGTTAGCAAGAAAAAATATCTTTTCTTAATAAAATTTTGTATTTGATTATTGTATTTTATTGAAATCATTGAAATTATTTTGTAAAAGTCAATACGTTTTGTCAAACACTTCAACTATTTTTTTTAAAAATTTATCCAATGTTGAACAATTATTCTTCTATTAAATGTTATTTTTCATAAAAATATTCATTTAGATAGTATTTACCATTTAAATAACAATATTCAACCGACTCAACCCCTTAAAAATATCAATAAACTTGTTCCTCAATGATAATTTCTCCTTAAAATACATGGTTATTGACTATAAACCCAAAATGTTACCAATAACTAGTTTCTGAACAAATGAATATTAATGATAGGTTACTGACCAACCAATTTTGAAATAAATCACATAAAAGTTTGAACAAAAGAAATAGAAGTTGAAATTTTATTAACTTCTATACTATTTTATCGATAATTGATGTCTCCAAATTGGTAAGTTTTTTGGTTGCTTAGTTATTTTGTTGTTATCAAGCGATAATTAATCAAATTCATTGAAACAAAATCCATTGTTATATTTACTTGGTATCAACTTCTGAATACTGATAACCCATACACAGTGAATAATTCATTGATTAATAACTGAACTACAATCATTAGGTACTGTATACAAATAACTGAGTACTGTAGAACTTTCTATATACATACTAGGCATTGAATAATTTACTTATTCATTAAAATGCCATATTTAAATAATATTTACTCTTTGAACACCGATATTCAACAACCAACTTAACCCACTTAAAAAATAAACATTTTCTCTCAATCATTTCCCCTTAAAATACTAGTTTATTCACACACTCACAATATGTTATCAATAACTATTTACTGAACAAATCAATATCAAAAAATTGTTTACTGACCAAGAAAACTTTAAATAAAAGCACATAAAAATTTGAACAATCAAAAGAAATACAATTTCAATTACAAATTTTATTAACTTCTCCACTCTTTTATCGATCATTGATGTCTCCAAATTGGTAATTTGTTTGATTGCTTAGTTACCTTATTGCTATCAAGAAACTATTGATCATTGAAGCTTCAACATGGTAGTAAATTGTAAAGAAAATAGTACTTATCAATTAAAAAATTAATTAAATTAACTAAGTTGTAAAATAATTGAAAAATTTATTAGGTCATTTTTTTAAAATTTTATAAGATTGCTAGGTAATTGTTCTAGGTACTTGTTGAATGAAAATTAGTGTATGTTTTCGACTGCTCACAGTATTTAATTGTACAATATCCGGATAAATAATTATTAAATTCTTGATTCCTGGAAATAATCGTAAATATTTAAGTTATTCAGAAAATTGTCAATTAAAACATAAATAATAGATAACAAAAGATTTTTAAATACTAGTCAATTTTAGTTTATAATTTAATTACAAATTTAATAATAAAATCAAATAAATACTTACTTGTATACAAATAGTTACATGAATCAATCAATTTCTTAGAACTGAAATCTTCTCGATATATTCTGAGTAACTTAAATTCAATGAAAAAAGTAACAATTTTCTTAAGTATTTATAAATTCAACCAACTGAATCCCCTTAAAAATACTATAAATTCGCCTCTCAACCAATCATTTCTCTTCAAATGTCATTTTTCACTCCATTATACCAACTATATTCATGATTTTCATAAAAACCTATCAAGTAGATAATATTTACCCTTTGAACACCGATATTCATCCCAGTAAATTCCTTTAAAAATATTATAAATTCTTCTCTTAACCAATCATTTCTCATCAAATAACAATATTTCCAGCCATATTCAATATTTTCATAAAAATTATAAAATTACCCATTTAGATGATAATTACCATCCAAATAACAATATTTAACCAACTCACCCCCTTAAAAATGACAACAAACTTGTTCTTAATCGATTATTTCCCCTTAAAATATCATAAAATTTACTCTTAACTAATCATTTTCATTGAAATAACATTTCCCCACTACACCAACAATATACATATTTTTTGTAAAAACCTAGAAGGTAAAATTTCTTTATAAATCTATATTTAACCGACTCTACTCCTTAAAAATCCATCATTCGAATCATATTTACTATAGGTATTCAACCAATCAAATTCCCTTAAAATTATCATAAAAAACGGAATTTTACCAATAAAAATAAGTTTTCCTTAAACTTTAAGGCTTAAAGTATTACAAAATTGTTATCGATACCCAACATTTTCCATCGAAAATCACCATAATCTTATTCTGGCAACAATTTCAAGCAATTAAAAATTCATTAAAAATTTTCACTAAATTATTGTAAAATCACAAAATATATATCATATTGCTCAAATAATTAAAATTAATCAGTAAATCAAGTATAAATTTAATAAAAATTACCAGTCAACCTATAGACATAATTCAATGATTTTCACAAGTATACTGATAACCACACTGAGCATCCCCTTAAAAATCTCTAAATTATACTATTTCTGTGATTGATATCCATGAAATCAATAAAATTGAAAATGAAAGTAAATAATCGACCCATTATCTCAAAGATATTTTATTCTTTCTAAAATATTTTTAAAAATCAACTGAAATCGATAAAAGTTTGGTTTAATTAACAATAAATCTTAATTAAATCTTGTCTGTGTATTCCAAAAGTTGATTGTAATTTACTGTAAAATACATTAATCACTGCCCAATAAACCTCTGAAAAGCTTTTCATACTTTCAACTTTTCAATTTTTTAAAATAAATCATAAAATTATAATTAAATATCATTTACTATTCAAAATCTATCAGTCAAATTGGATTCTAATTGGTAAATAATTATCTAAAATGTTTCATAAACATTTTGTTTAGGGCGCAATTTGCTCCTAACTACCTACTAGATATCAATAAGCCTGAATAATGACAAATTATCAGCACAGCTGCTACTATTGTTGGGTCAACTAGCAGAGTGAAGACTGTTCCGAATATTTGTGTAATAATGAAATATTTAACCATTTCACTCCCAAAATCATTTTCAATAAAATTTCACAAATTATTATTTTAAAATATTATTTGACAAATAAAATTTGAAAGAATTTTCAAATAAAAAAACAAAAATTTAAGTATTGTTTGTTGTTTTTTTTATAACTTTATCTGATAATTAGTGATATTGACCAATTGTATAGAGTGAATTATTACTAAATACTAACGTATGACTTGGCTTATTTGAGATAGTGAGTTTAGTCATTGACCTCAACTCTGATTGAACCGCATCCTAAACGGTATTTGTCAACTGTCATACGATTTTCGAAACCTCTGGTTACTCATAATTCGATGATATTCTAGCTCAGCGATTTTCAACCTGGGTGTCGTGACATACTAGTGTGTTTTCCAGAGATTCCCAGGTGTGTCGCGAAAGATTTTTAAAAATATTAAAAATTGCTGGGTTTTGAGACATCGAACAAATGTTCGAAAAGATACGAAAAGTTTTCAAAAAGAACATAAATCTCAATCGTAAACGTATTTTTAACGTATTTTAATTAAATTTTTTGAATGACAGAATATTTAAACTTTTCATAAAAACGTGGTTGAATACTAAAAGTGAAAAAAATATCAGTTCTTTTTCTGCAAATACTTAAAATGCATGACAGAAAAAATATTTTTGGATTGGTAAATGAGAACATTTTCCTATTCAAATTTCAATGGAAGCAGTGTGCTAGCGTTTGCATCGATAGTTGTCTTTTAATGTTAGTGAAAAGGAAAGGATTCATCACCCTTGTGCTCCATGGAAATCCGAACGTGATAATTGTTCATTGCATGATCTACAAAGAAGTTCTTGTCTTAAAGTGTTTGTCAAAAAATCTGCAGGTCGTCTTGAATCAAGTTATTCAAATGGAAAATTTCATCAAGTCTAAACCACTTCGCTCTCGACTATTTTCTAGGTTTTGTGATGCGATGAATTCTGACTATAAGTGCTTGCTCTATCACACCGAAGTTCGGTTGCCATCTAAAGAAAAAGTCTTGAAGCGTCTCACCCATATCAAAATTGAAGTCATTTCATTCGTTGGCATTGAAGATGAAAATCTTGGATTTGATATTTGCAATGAAATGTGATGGTTGAAAATTCAATTTCTGTCTGGTTTGTTCAAAAACTTAAATTCTCTAAATTTAAGTCTTCAAGTATCATTTCAAAATATTACCACTGCAACATCACAACTAAAATCGTTTGATGAGAAGTTGAAGCTGTGAAGCGTTGAAATTTCGAAAGGAATTTTTTTTGATTGTTTTTCTGTTGTCAATAAATCTGCTGAAGCACAAAATTTTCCCGAAAATTATGAATACCCTGAGAGACCTACAGTCAGCATTTAGACACGATTTCCATCACTTGATACCGACGAATTTAGATGGCTGCTCAATCCATTCGGAAGCAACGGAATTAAAAGTCTTACAACCGAAAAGAGCAGTTTATTGACATAAGAAACTACAAGTTGCATCAGTCAACGTTTCACAAAAAGAATTTGGACGAATTTTGGATTTCAGTTAAGAAAGAATTTCCATCGCTTAGCTTTAGATCAGCCATTTGCGTCTTCGTGACTGTGCGAGTTCGGAGTTTCAGCAATTACAGAAATCAAATGCCAAAAAAGATAAAGACTACTTAGAAAACGACTAGGAAATGAGAGTTTTTCCCGACTTTTGAACCTCGTTTCAATTTGATATTTCTCAAAGACAGACACAGCCGTCACATTGAGTAAAATTAGGTTTAAATTTCAGAACTTGAATTTTAACTATATTTTACTGGAATTAGGACTGAGTTTCATAAATAGACATTAGATATTCTGGGTTTTGGGTTCATCTATCTTTCGCGAGAAATCTAAAACAACTGCTAGTGTGTCGTGAGCCAAGAAAGGTTGAGAATCACTGTTCTAATAAACTTACAGTATTATTATTTTTTATTAACCTTAAATTTTGATCTTAAGTGATTTTTTTGATTTTAAATGACACTAAATAACCTACAGTCTTCGTATTTGATCCCTATATGACTGTAAAAGGATTTTATATGTAACTTAACTGAAACTAAAACTAAAATCAATTCTAAATGATTTAAATTATATCGATTTTGTCGATTTTTTTATCCTAAAAGGGCCAAAATTGATCGTGAGACCCTTATTTGATTTTGATGTAAAAACGACACCTGAAAACGGTTTGCACATTTAGCTCGTTTGAATTTTTATTATCCTTTCGTCTGTTCGGGAATAACTTTCTCCGATAATATGGCCTAGACATTTTATTTCATTTTATGTTAAAAATGACTTTTACTTTAAGATGTGACAACTTATTTTTTTTGAAATTCTTTTGTGATATTGTTAAAGTGTTCACCGAATACCTTCAAAAGGATATGAATATTATCAAGGCAAACAATTTATCTTTTACAATTTGAAATATAAATGTTACAGTCTCTTACAAAAATAACATTTTTAAAGTATTATTGCTTGTTTTCCTCTGAAATGCTGTTTTCAATTTTGCAGCTTCATTAAATTCAATTTGATAATACGCATTTCCTAGACCAATAGTCGAGAAATATGTAGCCCAATCTAGAACATCTAATTATTCATCTGTATTGGAATATAAAACCCTTACCTTGATAATCCAAAAATATTTTTATATTGCTGCTAATTTGCTTTTAACATCGTAATAAATGGAGAATTCCAAGGTTATGTGAATTCCGATATAATATTATAATTCAAAATTTTCTGAAATTCTTTCTTAAAATTTTCAAATGAAATATATTGGTTGTCGTTTAGGATTTTATACAATTTAACTATCTTTAGTGAGTATTTATTTATACAGTATTTGTTTTTTAGGGTAGTTAAAATTATAATGTGATTCTGTAACTAGTTTATCCACACAGAATTTATTAATTATTCTCTGTTTTGTAGTGTTGAAATAATTAAATTGAAATACCATTTAGTTTTCCTAAAAAGAATGTAAACGGCGTAACATAACACCTAAAGGTTTTTAGTCACAATTTTACTCAAGCCCACTTGCCCATCTTAGCAAGCGTTCAAACTCAAAGAATAAAGTAAAAGGTTAAACGATTGGACCAGAAGTCTTTAATGTCCATTAACATTAAAAGATACAACCTATTACCAAAATCTTTCTAAAGAACTCATTTTTCACAAACGAAAAACTAAAAAACCTACTTCCAAAAACAACAAATAACACCAAGAACAACAATAACAACAAATCGGATCATATCTTCACCAAAGCACAAGAAAACATTTTTAGTAAAAGGCCATCTTTCATTCCAGCACCAAACCAAAAATATCGAAATTATAACCAAAGCTACCCTAGAAATTATTGCTGATATCCTCAAAAACCTTTTAAATCTTGTCCCTTGTCATTTTTAATGCACAAAACAATTTATTTCAGAAATCTCAAAATTTTCTCTTTCTACAACATCAGAGCAACAATATTTTTGGGGATCCCGTGACGTCTCCAACCTTTACGGGTCCATTCCTCTTAGTGGTGAAAGCAATGTTTTTACTGTCCCAGCTTCCTTCTTTGAAACTCTCAAAGTGGAAACAGATTTCACAGACTTGTCTGAACAAAACTTCATAGAAATAATTCAACAAGCCATAAACTCAAACACTGTCTTCATTAAGAGGAAAACGTTCAACAAATTCGTGGTTTTTCTATGGGTATCAATGTATTTCAAATTTCAGCAATCTTTTTCATGAAATATATTGAATTCAAGATTAGGTAATTTTTGAGGATAAAATTCTGTTTTGGAAAAGATATATTAACGACATCTTCATAGTCTCCACCAAACCTTTCAACTTCATCTTATCACATGCAAACTCCACCATATTCGTAGACGGGTTCAGAAACACAATTTTTTGTGAGACATTGATGATTATATCACAATTCTCTACAATTGGCATTCAATCAGCAATAAATTTATAGAGATTATTTAATTAAATCATAACGGTTACAGCATTATGGTTTCCGTATAAAAAATTTGACAAAGATTATGATGGCACACTGATGATGAGGATAATTCCATGCTTTAGTTATTTTATATTCGGGGGTTTTAAAACTTAAACGTTTTCTGTCACAAAAGCCATGAGGCTATTCAAATGTATTTAAATTATATTAGGTAGTGTAAAAAGTTCCCGGGCAGCCTGTAAAGATCAAAATTGGTATTTTAATCAGGTTCGGTTGCTTGTGGAAAGTAGGCAGCTTGTTATAGACAATGGAGGACTTTACTTTGACGAATAAAACGGTTGGTTAATCATATTTGCTTTCATTGTCATTCTATATGTTGAAATTGTAATCCAAAACTGCCCGGGAACTTTTTACACAACCTAGTAGTCGAAATCATTAAAATCTATTTCTTTGTTGTGTTTATATATATATATATATATATATATATATATATATATATAATGTGACTCGTGAAAAATTATTGTTAGTAAAACAAGCCAAATCTATATTTATAACTTTATGAATCTTATCCTACCGTCATGAACCGACTTAGTTTACTAGTATTTTTGATTATCTCTATTTTCACTTATAGCTTTTTTATATATCGCTATTTTGTCACCATAGTTTTAAAGATTACAGTTCTGTGGTTCATTTTGTCAATTCATCCAACAGAACTACCTATATTATTCCCATTGAGAAACATTGTCTATTACAAACTATAAAATATCTTAGAAAAAATTGAAAATTTTCAATATTCAGGTAACAATGGTTGAAATCTATAACGAAAATGTGCAAGATTTATTGAGTCCCAAAGTGGAAACAGTTGAATTGAGAGCAACAGGAACTCATAGTGTCAGTGTTATGGGAGTCACAAGTCTACCAGTTAAGACTAGTAATGATATTATTAAAATAATGAATCTTGGCAATTCTAATAGGAAAGTAGCTGAAACAAAGATGAACTCTTCAAGGTTACTTTTATTCATATACAATCGATCTTTCCAATCTAAACTATAAAATTATTTTATTTGTTACTATCGAGCTTTGAGCTCTCATATCATAAATTTGAAACATATTACTTTTGCTGAGCTTTCTATATTTTTCTTTTGTCAGTTTAAATTTAATTAAATTTTTAAATGATTAGAGATCACATGAATAAATAGTATAAAACTACTATTTCAAAATAATATAGTTTAAATGTTATAAGTGGATTCAGATAGTTGAAATAACTATTTGTGTTAAATTTGTATATTAAAATCGAAGCAGGGCGTTTTGGCACACTCCTGTCTAATCATACGTGCACTTCACATCTACAAAAGTGCAAGTGTGTTCTCGACTAAATCATAAATTAAGTAGAATTAGATTAATGAATTATAATTGTGTTACCCATTAAAATGGAAAATGTTCGGTCGAAGCGTAGTAAATAAATGTTGAATCACGAAGGATACTTTTATATGTTCGATAAGCTGAGTGCAGAACATTCAAAGAAGTTCTGGCGATGTGAGCTGAAAAACGAGAGTAAGGCCCGTTAACATACGACTTTAGATAATGGTGTAATTTTTTAAATTTAAAATATTGTACAGGATTCATTGAACGGTTTTTTATTTATAAAAATATGTCCTGCGCCAAAACGTTACATACCTTATTAAACTTAATATTAAATTATATCATACCGTAATTATCCGAATATAAGACGCTTTTTTTTCATCACTTTTGGGGATGATAATCGTGGTGCGTCTTATACATGGGTATAACAGGAAATATTTTTTCCTACTCAGAAAATTTTCTGAAAAACCGGTATGGGCAAGGGAAATAAAGTATAAATTAATACAAAATGTTTATTTTTAGTTACAGAATGTTTTTTTCATTACAGAGACCATTATTTTCATCTTCATTTTCCATCAAATTCTCAATCTCAATGGACTCGTCCACTTCTCCAAACATTAATTCATTTTCCATATCATCAATATCATCTTCCACATTCCCTACACCAGATACATCGTCCTGCCAAATAATATCGTCTTCTGATCCACCCATAGCATTACTCAAACAACATTTCTTGAACCCTTTGATAATAATTGCCTCACTAACTGCAAATAGTTTCTAAACCAACCTTTCTTCTGTTTCCAGAGGCAGTAAATGATGGAGCACTAGAAAAAAACCACTCATTCCATCTCTTTCGCATCTCTTGCTTAAATGGCCTATTGCAAACTACATCCATAACTTGAAGTTGCCCGGTCATCCCTCCAGGAATAATCACAAGATCTGTTTTGTTTTTTGCCAAAATTTCCTTTACGCATGGCATACGGTGGCATCTAAATGCGTCTAATACCAGTAACCTCCTTGAATTTCGAAATTCATCTTTTCTATCATTACACCAAATAGTCTTAATCCAATCCTTAGTCAACTCCTCATTCATCCATCCATTTTCTTGTGCTTTAACAATCATACCAGCTGGCCAATGAATGTTATTTGGTAAAGACTTTGTTTTAAAAATTACATAAGGTGGCATCTTCTTGCCATCCCCATAAGCTCCCAACATAACTGTAAACCGATTCTTTTCGTTGCCTGTAGTTTTAATAGGTACAGACTTGACTCCTTTGAAATCCAATGTCTGAAATGAAGGTATATCAAAACTTAGTGGGGTCTGATCCCCATTCCCTATGCAACTAATTGGATATTCATGCCTTTTCCTTAAATTTATTATATATTTCTGTTAGTCGAGCAGCTTATTTTCTACATCATCCGGCAGTCGCTGTGCAATTGAAGTCCTTCTTCTTATAGAAATATCATTCCTTTTCATGAAAAGCTGGCACCAGCGCGCTGAGGCTTTAAATATTGAACCAGGATACATCTCCTTGACTAACTCTAAAGCCTTCAACCTAACTTCTACAGTGGATATTGAGGAACCTGAAAATCGCCTTTCATGAACATATTCAACTAATTTTTTCTCCACATCAGGAAAAAATAATTTCCTACCTCTGCCTTTGTAGAGGATCTGCACTCTTTTAAAGTATTTTTATTTTTTCTCCAACGCCTTACATTAGCTTCACTGAGTCCATATTCTCTAGATGCTCCTCTATTTCCAATACGTTCGGCTGCTTCAATTACCTTCAATTTGAAACCTGTCGTATAACTGCAGCGTTTTAAATACATTATAGGGAAATAAAAATTTTAACTTGAATTTAGGTAACTGAAATTTTAATTTTAAACAAAAAATAAATTTAATAATAAATTTAATGTAAGGTAATAATTATACATGCGTCTTATATTTGGGTTACTTATATTTTCTTGAATTCAGTCATTTTTTAATAATGCGTCTTATATTGGGTGCGTCTTATATTCGAATAATTACGGTATTTAATTATATTAAAGTATTTTACATTAAATTAATTATATTCGTGACTAATAGTTAAATCAAAAATAATAATTACCACGCCCTAGCTGTTTAAATTTTCCGATTTTGAGAGAACATTTGAATTTGTATTTTGTAATAAATAAATATATGTTAGAAGATTTGAATTTAATTGCGTATGATAGTGTGCAAAGGCTATCTATCAGGTAATATTTGTGTAAATATCAATTTGTTTCATTGGTCTTAGGTAGGTAAATTGATTTTTCACTAAATTTTGAGACAATTTATTGTATTTATCATCCAAATTGTATTTTATAAAAAGGAGAAAAAATGTTTTACGATAAGCAAATAAACATAAGAAAATGTTTACAATTTTGTTTCAAATTTAATTGCGCAGAAACTGAATATATCATGAACGGTCAAATACTGAGATAATCACACTATGAATGAGTAATTTGTGATGATTGAATTAATGAAATTGATTTGTTTGGTATTTTATCTTTCATCAAAGCATCAATATTTATATTTTTCAGTAAAATAAATGGAAAAATAAAATGAAGTATCTAAATACTCGATGGAGTCGGGTAATAACAATGAAACATTTTTAATGAAACATTTATTGATAATTATATTTATGTTATCATTTTAATTCATTTTAGCTCTCGTTCGCATCTTATCGTTACAGTGAATTTAACAGGAATTGACAACTTGTCGGGTCTTGTAACGAAAGGTCAACTGAATATGGTTGATCTGGCTGGATCAGAAAGAGTTAGTAAAACTGACGCTTCTGGTGCTCGGTTAACTGAAGCTGCATTCATTAATAAATCGTTAACATCTCTTGGACAAGTTCTTTTTCGTGTAATTTAATATTCTCTTTAATTTGCTACAGGTTTTTCAAGCACTGCGAACAAACCAATTACACATTCCATATAGAAATAGCAAACTCACTCACATCTTAGAGCCAAGTTTAGGAGGAGATGCCAAAGTAACATTTTAGTTCTATTAAAAGAGTTTAATTAATCCTCTTAAAATGGAATAATCTCTTTAGTTTCCAAAGAAAACCTTTGTTTTAAGTTCCAGTATTTACTTCGTCCGATTATATTTCTCTCTTTTCCAAAAAATAAAATGTGATTGATAAATTCAAATGTCTTTAGTAGAATTAATTCTAAATGAACTACTTTATTCATATTTTTCTTGTAAAGAATAAAGCAATTTATGCAATAGGTTTCTCCCTCGTGTAATAATAATTGAGAAGGAGTAAAATTTCAATTATTTCTATAATACTTTACTATGAATTCTCATAACTATTTCTCTCAGGCATGTCTGTTTGTTAATATTAGTCCCGACGAGGCAAACATTCAGGAGAGTCTCAGTTCACTTCAGTTTGGATCAAATGCTAGACAGGTTGCATTAGGTCAAGCTAAAGCTAATGTTCAAAAAGCAGCTCCTGTTAAGTGAGGATGAATTATTAAAAATTTTATTTACTCTTTCATGAGCTTATTGTATTTTCAAATAAATTCCAAATTTATTATATTTTCTATTATGAAAATTGTTTGAAATGAGTTTTAATGGTAAAAATATTAGAAAAATGGAATTTCTAGTCCAGTAATTCACGAGAGGGAGCTCCAAATTATTTTGAATTTATGTCTATTATTTACGATTGAAACAGTGAAAAAATTGTTGATAATAATTAAATGTTTATAATTCTTTTCTGTGAACGTTTGCTAACCTCTCTGCTTGAGTTCTCAACTCTTTGACGGAAGACAACTCAGTGACTGCATTATTAAAATATTTGTAAATGTAACAAACTGATTTAAATTTAACAAGCAGAAAGTAGTACTGAAAAACAAAATTCTATAAATTGTGTTTTGTTTATTTAATTTCACAAAAAATTCTGATAAAACCAATTGTACAAAGGTTTCTATTCACTTTTCCTATTGAGACGTCCATTAATTATGTTAGCAATTTTTAGGCAATTTTCAACCCCCTTACTCCTTGTTCACGATTTTCAAACTTCCAGCTACCCTCTTTATAATTATGTCAACCAATTTTTAACCCCCCCCTTTCAAACTATTAACATTTTATAGGACTGGATTGCATGTTTAAAATCGAAAATTTAGAGATTAACGGACAATACGTAAGAATTATGAATGCCTTTACCGATCGAGGTAGCATGTTATCAAATTTCAAAGACTAGTTAAAGAAAAGCGGTGGAAATCTGCGCAAGTCAATTTGCGATTAATCGTTTGGCATCCATTTTTTTTCATGGCATTTCAAAAAAAAGTATTGTTTTGTTCTTATATGGTGTTTGCAACAATCTTCGTTAAATTTTCTATCTCCAATTTACTGTATAGGGTGATCCAAAAATAACTTCGTTTTTTATAATATAATATATATATAATAACAGTATTCATACAGGTTTTACACAGTAACGATATAATTTTAATATATGACATGTAAAATGAACAACTAATAAATGTGACTGAGAAATGCTGTTATCTTCAAGTCGAGCCTCTCTTGGTCGTCCAGATCCATATTTCCGTCAAAATCCTTCTCTTTCACTTGAGGAGAATTTCTTTGCAATGCTTTGAACTTGTCGTACTGAGCAAATGTTCTCAGGGCCCCACGCGTTAACTAGGAGCTTGTGAATTTCAATGGCTTTTCAGTTGTTCCTTTTCATTGTTGCAACAAAAAAAATCACGTTCTCTGTAGTAGGATTCATAATCAAACGCCCATCCTAAGAATAATGAAATAAAGCACATATATACGAAAACCGTAATACCATGTCATACGGATGGAATAATAATCAGAAATAACTGTAAAAAGTATTGAATAATACGTACTATGAGTATGCACACTAATAACATAACATATATTTGGTCGAATACTATATTAGAATAAACGAAGTTTTTTTGGATCACCCTATATATCAGGATTCTCTGCACAAATTTGAGATAAGGTGTCTTTTCCATTTTTTTCTAAATATCTTCTGCTTTTCTTGGTCATATTTCTTTTCAACAGTATTTTTCTTATCTCTTCAACCTATAGTTTCTTTTTTGTAAGCTCTTTTTCCAGGTCTAAACTTAAAACACCAATACCTTTTTAACTTCATATTACATATTTCAATATATTACATTTCACCTGCTAGATAAATGAATTTCTGCATAAAGTTTATCATTAATAATATTTACTTACTTACATATGCTACGGCCCACAGGTAATTGGCGCTATTTAGAAATCAAAATCTGGCGTGTAAATAAAATATAAATATTGAAAATAAAATAAAATAAATGAATAATTTTTAAAAAGTTGACAGATTTGTCTTTCTCAAGTTTTATATTTTCAAAAAAAATATGTCAATCTTCCTAACTTTTAATTCTCTATCTGATACCACTTTAAAAATTTTAAAAATAGTTGATGGATTCAAAATCAAAATTAATATTAATTAATAATTAGTTGCAGTAGGGGCGGGGGCACACTGCAACAGGTTCGCTTAGAGAACCGGCCCTGACAACTGGTGACAGTTGGGTTTATCCATTCTTGATCTAATAAAAATGAAAATAAGTTATTTAAAATATTATTGTATTTTAAATGTTTTTAAAGATTTTACTTTTTAAATATAATATCATTTAATGATTTTAATAAATTAAATTACCAATATTTTTAATATTGTTAACTTTTTTTCACTCGAATAAGGCTGTTCTGAAATTTTGTGAATATCAATAATACATCGATTTCATTACTGATTCATGGTTAAATATTAAAATGAAAAGATATCAAAGGTGAAAACCAAAAGAAGTTCTTATAATGATATTAATATAAGTTTAGAGCATGAACAAATTTATTCAACTTCTATTACTATTTTTATTTTTTGAAGATGGTTTTATTTAATCTCAAGAGTTCAACTGGGTTTCCTATTTATTTACTCTTTTTTATTTTATTAAATTTATTGTAAAGTAACATTGTTTGTTGACAATTTATTTTGAACCCCCTCTCCTATGTCAACATTTGTCAAACTTCTTCAAACCCTTCCCTCCCCTATTTTGTTGGCATAATTTATGTACGTCCCCTATCCATTTATGACATGCATGAATAAATTTAGTACATCTTTTATATTTTAAATTTCGACGAATCTTCGCCTTTTCACAAGTTTTCATAATTAGATATATTAAATTTTGCACCATTATTTTTTTATTTTATCTATTCTGTCTCACAACAGTGACCTAGATTGCGTAATTAAGTAACCGTTGAGTTAATGGTGCTACTAATAAATAATTGGGTGTTGAAGTAAAATAACCAATAAACATAAAGTTGAGGTTTAACAAAACTGATACAAGATAAAAATAAAAATTGTTTGGATAAAGTTTTAATTATTGTGGTAATTCTAAATAAACGCTCGGTTGTTATATTTGTTTAAAAAGACACCGAGGAGTAAGAAATGAGTAGTGACTTATCTTAAATACCCAACAATAAATTAATTCTATCTAATGACGATACAACATACACTTCAAGTTTCTTATTGAACTGAACCTGGTGCGATTCAATAGATATGTTTACCATAAATATGATATGATAAATTATTGCGCAATAAAAAATTAAATTTTATATTTTAAATGGTTTTTTTAATGTTTTAATGTTAGTTATTTAAATAAAAGCTTCTTATTTAATATGAATTAAAGGTCATTTATTAAAAATGTGAGATTTATTATAATTGAAATTTTCTATTATTTTCTAATGAATGATTGCTTTTCCATTATAACATTCGTCTTCTTCGTCATAAGGTTCTTCTAAAACATTACCGGTGAATGACGAAACGATAACTAAAAGAATTCGATTATATAATCGTAAAGTTCTCTTATTTCAGGTTCGAGTGGTCGAAGTTTTACTGTATATCTAAATAGACTTAAAATATACAAGTTCATATGCTCTTTACGCAGTAATAATTCTTCTCGAAAGAAGGATCTCGGTTTACTTAATTAAATTTGTGAAAATTTTAATTTATTACAACTCTAATTTTTGTTGTTTTCAATCTTCATTTTTTGATCAAAATAGCAATTTATTGTATGCAAGAAAAAGTCTGAAGAATTGTGGGACCAGAACACAAACGGCCTTGAAAATTGTTTAAATGTATCAGTAATATAGCAGGAAAACCCAGCACCAAGATAACTTAAAATACAACATCAGCTAAGCACCCTAAAATTTGAGAGATGATAAATAAAGATGAAATCAAAAAACATAAAACTAAAATAAAATAAACACAAACCGCACGAAATTTACATAAAAAATAACATAATAACAAAAAAATTTGACCAAAAAACGACAAGTTATATAAAAGTAGAAAATTAATAAATTAAATGAGTTAAAATAAAATATTTTTGGTTGAATAAATTCAATTAACAAATTTTAGAAATAAATTGTCAATTTAAATTAAGAAAATAATAAAAAATTAGATTTAGATAGCACAAATAATTTCAAAGTCAAATTTTGTTTTATCGCAATAAAAAAACACGCAAGGTTAGAGTGAAATTCTAGATATATATACTGATGTGTTTTGACAACTTTTCAGTATTATTTTTCAGAAAAGATTTTCTGTCTGAATTTTTAGTTGGTCAGTGCAACAAGCTGAGAGCCGTGTATTCAGGCAATTAACACTGGTAAGTGTTTTGTCTGGACACGACAACTCTCAGTTAGTGTGCATTGACTTTTGATTTAAAATGAATGTGTACCTGACTTCACTATGAATTTATTGATCGATACTAATTAAATGATTTGTGATGATGCGTATTGGTAATGTTTATTAGAATTTATGAACTTCCAACCACTATGTGAGATGTGACATGCCGAATAAATGTTTACGATTGAAATTTTACATCGAAGCTTTTACCTGAATGAAACTTGGATTTGCTTAAAATGCTCTTGTTGGGGTATAACGAAAAAAGCACAGTAAAATCAATAAAACACCAAAATGTTAAAAGTGCAACATAATTAAAAAATTTACAAAAATTCGAAAGTAGTATTGATCGGGGGAAATTGGTATGGTTGAACGCCAAATTGAGAGACGAGTTCAGAAATAATACTAATAATTTAGTGAGGGGTCCCTAGAAAATAATATAAAACAAAAAAAGAAATTTATTAAAGAAATTAATTACCAATGGGAAGCCCGAGTCAAAGGGAAACCCGAGAGATGAGGAAAACCCGGCGTGTAGACGGAATAATATAAAAGGGTAAATTGGCTTAAACAGTATTATTTGGGCGCCACTGATCTATGGAGAGGTAATTATTTCCTAATTTGTAATTTAGTAATGTAGCAAACGTTGTTGACAAATGTCGGCTAAGGTGGTCTGTAAGAAGTAATTATTTTTAATAATTTAGTAATGTAGCAAATGTTGCTGACAATTGTCTGAAAACAGTCTGAGCAGGAGTATAAAAGGAAAAGGAAAAACACGAAATGGCCCGTGGTGGAAGCAAACGATTAGTCTAGTCAGGTCAGTAAAAGAGCCTAAACCCAAGTAAAGTCAAAAGTTATCTATTAGAAAAGGTGATTTTCCATTGTATAACCTACCTTCAGGTAATCAAATTTATTCGGTGGTTGAAGGGTCCAAATAAATCACAAATTGTAATTACAAAACATTGGAATAAATCGGATTAAGTTGTAACAGTGGTAAAGTGCAAAAAAAGTGTGTTTACTTATTTGATTTGAAAAGGACACGAGGAGTCAGAAGGAACCGACTTCCAATAATAATAACCCAACAGTATTATTTATTTATTTTCTGGCCCACAGCCAGCACATATTGCAAGTCAATAAAATCAGACACACTATCGAACTGTGTAAGTGCGGTTTTTCCGCCTATAGTCGTGCCCGTGAGAGACTAGTCCCGCGTAACGACGGGCTAGAACGTCAAATCATAGAACTAAATAGCGAGAGAAGATAGTTCGAGGGTGGGTCTTTTGGCTCAACTTTCTTGCACCCAATTTCGATAAAATCGACATAAACATTTGAACAACATTCGGATCAAAATCACTAACACCGAGTAGTCCAATGGGCACTCATTAAATACAAATAGATCTTAAGGACAAAAAAAGGGAAGGAGTAGCGTGGAAATGGCGAAATCGTTCCTACAGTTAAATTGAAAAGCTGTCGGAAAAAGATTAATCCGAACGACCAAAATCATAAAAAAATGAGTAATTTAAATAATATTTAATAACAAAATAAATTATACTGAGTTGAGATGGAAAATATGGGCGGAACGCTGAGCAAATATTCCGAAATAATTAAAATACTTTATCGAAAATAGTAAAATAAGAGTGGAGTGCGGCTCAATTGTTTATATTATTAAAATATTCTAATTAAACTGAGAAATAAGGGCGGATCCCTCCTAAAAATTTACTAATAATAATAATGATAATAGTAATGATAATAATAATAATGTTGGGCCAGAACACATACGGCCTTGGAAAATGTTTACATGGATCGGTAACACACAAGCAAACATAACATGCAAATTTAAACTCAAACCTATTAAAACATCAATTAAACCTAACAAAATATGAGAAAAAGATAATTACATATAAAATAAATAAACATAAAAATAAATTAAAATAATAACAAAATGCAACAAGATCCGCACGATACAAATACAAATATAACATGAAAACCCAACAAATTCGACCGAAATATGATAAATCAATAAAATTTCATGAAAATGAAATTTAAATCAAGAATTTGAATTAGAAATAATTCAATAAAAATTTTAAATAAAAATTATCAAAATAAATTGAAAAAATAATAAAACTAAAGATTAGAATACACTAGAAAATAACAAGGTCGAATTTTGTTTTACTAAACCAAAATTAACACGCGAGGTTAGGGACAGAAAATAGGTATAAATACCGATACATTTTCGCATAAAAGTTAACCATTTTTCAAACCATTTTTTGAAACCAATTTTGAAATAGAATTTTTACGAATTTTAAAAATCTACTTTGAATTATTTTTAGGTAAGCAGTAGTTTTATTTGGAGACTCTCTCTCCACGTCCCGTCCTCGCAACCTCGGTAGAGCTCTGCTTGGATGTTGGCGTGGGGGAGATGTATTTTTATGATTTATTGGATTGACTTGGTCACGTAATTTTGTACTTTGCTTTTAATATATTAATAAATATTTATAATGTTAAAAATCGAATTTGTTTTTCATAATTAATTTATTTGTCGAAATATTTCCGGCCCACAGCCAAGACACATCGCAAGTCAGTAAAATCAACATACAATTCAGATTCGTGTAAGTGCGTGGAATATCGCCGATGATCTGTGCCCGTGAAGACCCGGCGTGCGGAACGCAGGGATTGGAACGTCAATATTATTCCGTATAGAAGAAAGGAGAAATAAGGAAGGGGTCTTTTGGCTACTTCCTCGTTCCTCGTTTTCTGTAAACTCGACCTAAATTACTCTACATACGGCTCAAAATCATCACACCGAGTAGTCCAGTGGGCACTCATTAAATATAATATAAACATAAAAAGCGTTTAAGGCCTATTAAAGAGAAAGGGTACGGGGAATAAATTAATTGAAATCGTTGACATGAAATGAAACAAATTAATAAATTCAACTTAACCATAAACTATAGATTTCTAATCTTTATCAAATAAATCGCTTCAAACCCCTAATAAAGTAAAGAATTTAATCAGATTCTAAGTCCGAGATTAGACGCGCCCTCCGAACACCCCGATAAAACTAAAATCACCGCCACATAATTAAAGTAATTATTTCTCATAAATTTAAATTTTATATGGAATTCCCAAATTATAAATTAAAGTTACTGATAAATAGCTATTGGGAAACCCGATAAGGACCTAATGGCAATGATAATTATTAAAACCTAAATTACCATGCGAAATCAAAACAACTTTTCCACCCGTAACAAAATTAACTAAGTTCTCTAAACCCTCATTATAAAATTATACCAACTATAATTTATCAAGTACAACGCAGGCTAAAATAACCCCACAAAGAATTTAAAACAAAACTAACTAATTGATATAATAAAACTCCAAACACAGGTTAGGAAGGAAAATTCCAATGATAAACTGCATGTCATTCCAGAATTGGGATCAAATGGATAACACCTCCATAGCTCGACCAACCATGAAGGGTTTTCTGAAACTGTCCAATCATTTATGGGAAATCGTGATTTAAGCCAACATCGGGACTTTCCTGGAATGATACCCGATTTGCTCGCCTCCAGACAAATCCAACCATGAGAACGTAGTGGCAGTAGGCAACAACTAGAAGGTACACTAAGGGAATACGTCGACATCAAATACATAGCAAATAAAAAAAAATCAAACCTGAAAACATTCCGAATGTGGGCTACTATCAATCAGGAATAATGAATAGAATCTCTTCATGTGTAGACTGATTCGATCATCGAGATTAAGCCTTTCGTCGGTAAAGCTACATAAACAATTTACCTAAAATAATAAATATGGATTAAATTTTACGACCATTAACAAAAATTCTCTCACACAAGTGTTCATCCTGGTAGGATTGAATTAATCATAGTGCAGCGGATGTGCACACCTCGACACCGATTTGTATAAAGTGCTACCAACCGATCATTTCGTTTTTTTTTCTTTATTTATGCAACCAGATCTTGGAAATATGAATTCTACAACCGCGGCGCCGAGAGGAGAAGCCCCAAGGGAATCGAGTCCCACAACCCATGGTAATTTATATTCAAAATTATTAACTCATAACTCATGATTACTTTTATTTCATAAATTTTAAATGGATAATTATTTGTATCTCATAAATTTTAAATTGATAATTGGTTCTATTTCACAAATATTAAACTGACCATTATTTTTATCATATCAATTTTAGTTCGATAATCATTTCTCTTACTTAAATTTTAACTGATAATGATTTTCTCCCATAGATTTCAAATTGATAAATTACTAAATTACAAACCCCCAATTCTCGTAGCTGAACTTTAACTACAGATTTCTGCGAATCCCAACTTATTGAGTTCGAATAAGAACACTATTATTAATATTCTAAACGTTCACAGAAATTCAGGGACATTCGCGTCCGTAAATGGGATAGAAACAAATGAATATCGGACTCCAATTTTCCCACGCTACACAGCGTAAGGCCTATTTAGTGAATTTTCATCTCCAACAAACATTGTGTCAACTAATACTAGTAACTTCTATAATAATTGGGTCGATGCGAATGATGTCTCAATGTCAATAAGTAAAACAGAGGATTATGATGATTTAATGAGTAGACTTACCTTAAATTGAATTAAATTAATAGCTCCAAAGAAAATTTAGTGCCCAGTCAAACTTATTCCCGCGAGAATAAATATAGCAGTTAATATGAGATACCTTGAATTTACACTATACCTGTTCATATAATCATAATGGTATTTTAGAAAGACCAGGGTCTCTCGAGTGGATCCCCCCACATGTTGCAGAAGAATGGCGTCAGGCTTGGAAGCGAGCACGGCCTGCAACAAGTCCCAAGGAGCCCCAACCCAGAAGACCCCATCAGACCGCCCTGCAATTACTAGGAATGGAAAACGACACCCGTTGGATGAATAGACGAGATGACAATCAGTACCCGGCTGAGGAGATTCGATATCACGCGCGAAACCTCCTCGCCCGCTGGGAAGAAATTCAATGGCAGGTCGACCTACAGGTAGTTAAGGCCAGGCAGTACCTAGCCAATGTCGAAGACGACATCGCTGTCGGACGGATTGCGGACGTTTATCCGACTAGGCCGGCTCGCAACACGAGGCGACCAAATGTTGTCATTCCAGGTTACTCTCCGGAAGAAGGAGTCAGGAGATTTTTTGAATATCCCTGACTTCACGAGTTATTGAAACCACGGACATCAATTTGTGTTACTATTTAAATTAAAAATAAATAAGTGTCGTTCGTTTCTTCAATGGTTCATTAAGCTAAATTTCACAACCTATGTTTGATATTAGTCATAATTTTAATCATTCGAATTAGTAGCCAAGTTAAACGATTTTTATTGTAGCAATGGCGTCTACCCAACTATTACAAGCAGAACTTGCCCATGCCAGACGAGCAAATAAGAACCTTCTCGACCAGGTAATTCAGTTAACACGGGAAGTCCACCTGGTCAGACCCGAAAAAGACTAAGGCTCCTTACCTCAGACTCACTGCTGCTCAGAAGGGGTGGACAGATGAACGGCAACTCAATCAGAGTTTGAAAACCCAAGTGAGGGGATTAGAAGTGGCTCTATCCGCCTGCCAAGAAGGGGCCGCGGTAACATACCCCTTGTATTTGCTCCAGCCACAGTAATGACCGGTAGCCATCGACCTGGAAGGAAGGAGCGTGCGAAACGCCGAGCCGCTCGATTTTCGAATAAATCTGGATAAACAAGCCCACTTGTACTGAGTTGATAAATACAGCATTATCGAGTTGTAAACCTTATATGTGTAATTTGTATTCCTATAACCTCAATAAGCTGAAATGATACCTTTTTGTTCAGTTAGTTAATCGTCAACGTCACCGTAACCAACCCGCACGATACACCTGTGTAATCTATGGGTTAGGTTTTGCTCTCAATTAATATTATCGCACCTCCTTTGATATAATGATCAATTTGAACAGTACATGTACGACGTAAAGGGGACCGAATGGACCAAAGCGAGCCCAAGTCTTCTATCGACAGCTCGTTGAACCCGAGGGTTGTCCGGGCAATTACAGTATTAGCAATAGTGCTCACTTTTTGCGGACAATCCACACACTCGAACATATTTCCAACGTTGCTTAGCAACGGGTGCTGAGTGGTAGTTAGAAAATATTTATATGGCGTTACCGGGGTAACGACACAAGGATAAAACAAATGTCAAAACCCTGTAACCCACCAATAATAATAATAATAATGTTGGGCCAGAACGTAAACGGCCTTGAGGAATGTTTTAATGGATCAGTAACACACACGCAAACATAACATGCAAAGTTTAAATAAACCTATTGAAACATCAATTAAACCCTATCATATATGAGAAAAAAGAGAATTAAAAATAAAATAATAAACATAAAAATAAATTAAAATAATAATAAAAAGGCACCAAGATTCGCACGATACCAACACAAACATAACAAGAAAACCCAACAAATTCGACCGAAAATTACAAATTAATAAAAGTTCATGAAAATGAAACTTAAATCAAAAAATTTGAATTAGTAATAATTCAATAAAAATTCTAAATGAAAAATTATTAAAATAAATGGAAAAAATATAAAATTAAAGAATAGAATTCACTAGAAAATAACAAGGTCGAATTTTGTTTTACTGCATCAAATTTAACATGCGAGGTTAAGGACAGAAAATAGGTATAAATACTGATCCATTTTCACATTAAACTTAACCATTTTAACACCATTTTTGAAATCGTTTAAAACCATTTTTCAAATCTTATTTTAGGTGATAAATGTTTATTTTGGAGCCCTCTCTCCACGTCACATCCTCGCAACCTCGGTAGAGCTCTGCTTGGATGTCGGCGTGGGGGGAGAGGTATTTTTATTTTATGCAATATTATGCCATTTTTATTTTTATGGATTGACATTGGATGGTAATTATGTTTATTTGTTTATAATTAATAAATATTATTAATATTAATAAATTGTTTTTATATATTCAAACAAACTAAAACTAATTCTGTCGAAATTTTTCCGGCCCACAGCCAACACATAACGCAAGAAAGCAAAATCTACATAAAGCAGATTCATGTAAGTGCGTGGAAAATCGCCAATGATATGTACCCGTGAAGACTCAGCGTGCGGAACGCAGGGGTCGTAACGTCAATATTATCCCTATAGAAGAAACGAGAAATAAGGAAGAAGTCTCTGGCTGCTCCCTCGTTTCTCATTTCTTTAAAATCAACCTAAATTTATACTACACACGGCTTAAACATCATCACATCGAGTAGTCCAGTGGGCACTCAGTAAATATAATATAAACACAATGTGCTCCTAAGGTCTATTAAAGGGAAAAGGTACGGGGATAAATTAAACTGAAGTCGTTGTTATAGCGAATTCCATGGTTATAAATTAAAATAACTTGACCATAGCTCATTTCTAAAATAAATTAAAGTCATGTGGTAAAGCTTATTTTTTAACAGTAAATTAATAGCTCAAATTAATATTGGGTAAAACTTATTTTAAAGATAAGTTAAGGGCATAATTTAAATAAAATTAGATAAAATTTAAGACTAAATCAAATCAGGTTTAGATAAAATTAGATGAAACATATTGCTAATAACTCATCAGACATTAATAAATTCATGAATTAAGCCAAGAGCTTAAGTAACTATCAATTGTAAGCACCGAAAAGTAAAATGTTTTATAGTTAGAGAGTTTAAAGTAATTTAGAAAAATATGCAATTAATTCCTTAAGAAATGAACAACGAATAAGATAAAATAATAGAAATAAATGAAGTTTTAAATTTGTTAAGCAATTGATCAAGAATATGCAATCAAAGATAAAGTTATTCATTAACCTAATGACTAAATTCATAAGTTGGTTCATTATTTATTATAATGTTTTAGCGAGTAACCCATTGAGGAGATTAGAGTAATGCATTGGTATAATGTTGGAACAATCAATTAAGTTAAATTAATCCGGAATAAAAAACCCAGTGAATATTAATTAAATTCAGCAGTTCCGAATAACAGAATGAAATAAACAACTTTTAAAGTTCAGTAACCCAGTGACTAGGCGTAAAAATAATTCATAAATTGGAAGTGAGATGAGACGATTTCATTGATTAGACAGTTAAAGGTAAAAATATAAAGATAGGAATAAATTAGCAATTCTCTAAAAATGTAGCAAATTTGCGTCATGAATAAGGTTAACCACTGATCGAAATTTAGCGTTAAGAATAAATGAACAAATCAAAACTTTATAAATTACAAAAGTTAATCATAACATTATACATAGGGCTTACTGCCGATTTCATGGATGTAAATCACAATAATTCCAAATAAATCCAAAGCGACAAATTCCATAGAATAAATGCAGGAGGGATAATCCGTCATAATTTCTAACGATTGCGAGTCAATGATGCTAAAAAGTTTTGATAAATAAAAATACTAAACGTAAATAAAATGATGAATTACCCAAACCGATCCATTGTACGGCGACGAAATCAGTTATCTTGAAATATGGTGAATCGAAATGATCTATAAGTAAGGTAAACAGGATGTGACGTTAATAATTTAAGATGACATATACCTGCAACGTTAGGCGATTAGACCGGAAAATGCGAGCCGCTCGATCATAGATTTCCATTGACAGTGTAGATGATGCCAATCGCTAATAATTACAGAGGAAACGGATGCCCGCGTTGATTGAAAGTGTTCGTGGATATTCGGTTTGGAAGATGTGAAATTTATTAAATTATAGTCGATCATACGTAACTGTGAATAGTAAAATTAACTTAATTATTATTGCATACTAATAAAATTGAGAAATTTCGCCCTTGAATCGATCTTAATTTCATATAGACAGCGATCCTCACATAGACAGCACTCTGGAGTCGAGACCGAACAACATTATATACCACGGATCCAAACTACCCGCAAAACGAATAACCACTCTTAATACCCAATAGATTTAAATTTTTTAAGGTTGTACCTTTAAATAAATATTGATATTAACTGATAACCTACTATTGATAAATGTCGATGCTAAGCAATTATAACTTCCGACAATGGATGCTATCACTAACCTGATAAACGGTGACACCCAATAAATCGTAGAGTGCCGTTCGGTCGTAATACAATACTTAACCTCTTATAATCAGTGCCATCATTGAAGGAGAGTACATAGGAGCATAACTTCCCCAAGGACTCAGAGAAGCACAACCCATTAAATCTGCAGAAGATTGTAATAATAATTAGCATTCGATAAGTTTAACTTGTGATAGACCCAATGATAATAATAACCTGGTCGTTAGCGAGTCCGATACCCAATCCGAGCGAATTATTTAGATAAACTGTTTTTCATCCCCATACGCCAGTAACTGATTTTAGTGTGTTTTTAGAATATGCCGATCGAATGGACTGATACCCGAATGCCCGACGAACAATGCCGGAAGGAATCACACCCAAAAGCAGAAATATTCAATGAGATTCGACGACAGTGGCCGTATCCCACTACTTGGAGGATACTGGGCCTAAATAGCGACCCATGCGGACTCGCCGGACAACAATACCCGGCAGCGGAATCGTATATCCACGCGCGAAATCTCCTCACCCAATGGGAACGGGTGCAGGAACAGGTGGACCTACAGGTGGTCAAGGCGAGGATGTATCTCGCCAACGTAGAAGAAGACATCCTCGCCGGGCGGATCGCAGAAACCTACCCACCTCGCCCAGTCCGCGATACCCGACGCCCATACCCCGTGGTTCCTCCGAGAAAGAGCCGAAAGAAGTCGTTTCATGAAAAATAGAAATTCCAAAGACACTAACGATAATTACGGACTAGTTTTGATTTTTTTTTGTTGTTGAAAAGAAATGTTCGTTATCCTGTCTTTGCGTTGATCACTTGCCTGAGAATATCCGTTTCAATCGATATGTTTACGATAATTATAAAGATAAATTATATAAATTATTAGAGTCGAATTTAACGAACTTATCCATTATAGCTATGGCCACCAGTCAAATTTTGCAAGCGGAACTAGACCATACAAGGAAAACAAATACGGACCTCCTTCACCAAATACTCCAGATGACAAGAGAAGTCCAACAGATCAAAGCGACTTGGTCGGATCCGAAAAGAGTCAAAACGTTATATCACCAACTATCCGCAGCACAGAAAGGTTGGGCGGAAGAGCGACAGCTCAATCAGAGCCTGCGTACCCAAATACGAGGGTTAGAAGTCGCCATAGCAGTTTGTCGGGAGGGGGAAGCGGTCACCTACCCGCTCATATTCGCCCCGTCCCAGATGGTGCAGAAGAGTCCTCAACCCGTAGATCAGCCCACTACTCAACCAATTAATCGTCGGCCGGGACGTAAGGAGCGTGCCCGACGCCGAGCTGCACAACAATCAAAACCGTCCCATTAACTTTTGATAATCTCATATTTCTGTTATTTCAATAAAGTGGTTGTACTTACAGTTAAAGTATTTCCGAGGGGCACTTACACGCAGATGTTGTTAGGGGTACTCGCCTCGCAGCATTAGATCATCTCTCCACCCTCGAGCATGAATTTACTTACACATGGGACAGAGCTAAGCGAGCATAGGTCTTCTATCGACAGCTCGTGAACCCGAGGGTTGTCCGAGCAACTACAGTGCTAGCGATAATACTCAATTTTTGCGGACAATCCACCACTTGAACACATTTCCAACGTTGCCTAGCGACGGGTGCCAAGTGGCGGTTAGAATCATTTTGTATGGCGTTACTGGGGCAACCACAGGTTAATTCAAACAAATAACGAAACCCTGTAACCCACCAATAATAATAATAATAATAATAATAATAATAATAATAATAATAATAATAATAATAATAGTAATAGCAGTAACAATTGATAAGAACAATAGAGATATAACGAAGTGTGTACAGGCCATAGTAAAATCAATAATACGAACGACGACAAGGAGAGCTATGGGCATGGAAATAATGATAAATGATATAACAGTATAAATTAACATTTGAAGGAGATAGGAGAATAATGGGACCTTAACATCAAAATCGAGGACAAGTCTTCTATCGGCAGCTCGTTGGACCCATGGATCGTTCGGTCAATTATAACATTAATAATAGCGCTCACTTTTTGCAGACGATACTCCCACTCGAACACAGTTCCAACGTAGCCAAGCAACGTGTGCCGAGTGGCAAGCAAAAAATATTTGTATGGGGTTGTCTGGGTAACAACCATATAATTGCAAAAATTTCAACACCCAGAAACCCACCAGTATTACGGTTTAAAATTTTAAAATTTTTTTAATATTATTTACATTTAAATTAACGTTGTTTGTTGAAATTTTAATTTTGATGACGCATACATTTTATTGTAAGAACTTCTTTTGGTTTTCACCTCTGATTTCTTTTAATTTTTCATTATATATATCACCAGAAGTTGAATACACATTGAAAACGATAATCCAGAAGACAATGGAAGTTAATACACCTGAAATATATTTAGTAGGAAAATTAACATATCAAAATGGTATAGTAATAGTACTACAAAAAATGTACTACAAATAAAGCATAGGTGAAAATCTGAATGAATTAAGAAATCCAAAATAACAGATACGATACTAATAAAGCGCGAGATTCGAAATAAAGACCAAGAAAATGCCGTATGAGATAATAAAGAAGATACACGAAAGACACTACTTATAAAACGACGAAGGAAAAACGATAATCAGAAAAATTAAGAGGTCTGTTGTATAAATAGATTAACTTTTTCTAGTAGAAAAATAGACTTAGTGATTATAAGAGTAAAAGAACATTATTTTAATTTTTAAAAATTGAAATTTTTTTGATTTTATTAGTGCGAGGAGATTTATTCAATAGACTTTTTCCATGTATTTTAATGACTATAATGACTATTTGAATTTCATTAAATTATTACCGATTCTTAAAATGATTGTCTGAAAAATCAATAAATCTAAAACCAAAAGAAATGAATGATCCTACAATGAACTAAATATGGATAACCGATTAAAGGCGTGGAAAAGAACTTTGGGAAAATATTCTCCTAGCAAAATTACTCAGTTTTCACCAGTGAATTTAATTTATGCTCACATTAAAAGTGATAGATTCGTTAAAGAAGAATATTTTGATGGATTATTACTCTCTGTTCATTTAAGTGAAGAAAACTATTATATAAATACGATTTCATTAGTCCATGAGATGCGCAACCAATCAAATAAGCTCAAAAACATATTAAAAGGAACATGGTCTCGCACTAACCTACTCGATCGTCTAGTTGATGTCCATTACATCGCCAAAGGAACTTATGGGAAGGTTTTTGAGGCTTATGATCAAAGTACACAGCAAAGGCTGGCCATTAAAAATATAGTTCCCGATAACAAAACACAATATACTTACTTCCTTTCTTTGTGGAAAATCTTCATGGAAAGAGATGTTTTATTTGCCGCAAATGACTGTCCCTTTATGAATCGAATGTATGCTGCATTCCAAGACCTAAACAAGAAATCCTTTTGGTTAGTTTTAGAATACTGCATTTGTTGTCTTAGGGATTTCATTACTAATGCCATGCATGTAAATATTAAAATGGTTTCTACCCGATTTATCTACGGAGACAACGTTATTGACATTCTTTCCAAAAACATGTCCCAAAATATTGGCTTCGATTATCAAAGTGTTGTTTTCCTATATTTCTTTGAATTGCTTTGTGCATTACACTATTTGGCTGATAGGCATATTGTTCATGCGGATATCAAATCTGAAAATATTCTGATTGCGACTAACGGACACCCGAAACTAAGTGACCTGGGAGCTGCTCAGAGATACCGGTGGGTTGATAAGCGATCCGCATTACATATCATGCACAACATGGATCACTTAAAATCAAAAGTAGAAATGATAGACTTTGAATTTAAGAGATCTGGTAATGTTGCCTATTTAGATCCTGAAACGACAGTTCGATACTTAAAGTCTTTAAATGAAAGAGATCTTACTGACATAAGAAATTATTTTAATCTCTACCACCTGTTTGCAGATGAGAAACTGACGAGACAAACATTTCTATCTGATTATTATGCTATTGGTATTTTGGTCTTTGAAATGTTATTAGGAGGTACAGTTTTATCCCACCCCGATTCCTATGATCGCAGTGAATTGCAGAGGTTGGGTTTGAGTGTTCTAGATATAGAAAATATCAACATTGCCATAGCTTATAATGATTCCGTTTTCAATAATCTAATTTTACACAATGTTCAACATAGTTTTCATCCGAGATATGAAGATCTTGTGGGTATTCTCATCCGGTCAATTCTTAAACGAGATCATCGAGCGAAAAACATCAGTAGAAATATAAAGATATATCGCAACAATCGGGTGGAAATTGAGACGGCTATAGACATCAAGAAAGTCGAGCTTGTGGGATATTATCAAGGTCGTAACATAACTATGGAAAATGTCCGAAACATTGTTTTTCCTCAGTCAATCTTTTATTTTTTTCATCCAACAAAACCAGTGCAAAGGCAACCCGTAAATTTAAAGCAATTATCAATTGATATTCCGGGAATTTCTTTGCCCGTTGCAAACTATCAAGTTCGAGCGACTGATTTTTGAAATTTCATTTCTTTATTTGCCTTTTTTGCTTGTAGGATTTATTATCCTTATACAATTGTAACTAATTTTTATTAAAGGATAATAATATATTTTCAAACCTTTCAATTTGTTTCTTCGTAAGAAGCATCAGCATTCATGTGGCCGTGCAAAGCACCGCAAAATTAAGGCAAAGAATTTGTTGCCCTTAAGTTTTATCCAGTTTCTGTATTTCACTTGATATAATCAGAGGATATCAATAAAACGCAAAGGACTAAGTGAAGCCTTTGATTTGTACTTAAGGTCTATTTGCATATATGCAAATATAAATTCGAAGAAGCTTGAAGTTAGATAAAGGTGATTTCTTCGGAAAGAGCAAGTAAGTGTAAGTACATGCACGAAAGATTTTCTTCAAAATAATATATTTTCGCTTAATTTTTAATTAAAAACTAAAAAATTAAAATTTTTATGTGCCGTGTGCTCAATTGTTTTATGTTTTAGTACTTTTTCAATCCGATTTAGTGACAGAATGAACTAAATCCATTTAAAAAAGGAAGAATATTTGTCAAATTAATTAATTTAATTTAAAAATTTAATGAAAATGTACTAACGGTAATTTTAAAGTGTGTTTTATTAACACTTACAGAAAGTGTTTGTTTTAAAAGAATTGCATAGGAATATATTTGTTGAGCAGTATAAAAAATCATAATTAAATATTTGTAATCAATTAAAATTACAAATTTTCTGTAATTGGTTTTCTTTTTTCAAATTATGACATCTTTAATTCAATGTGGTCATTAAGGACAAATAATATTTATTTTTTAATAAATACTGTTAATATTTGTTTTTTAAAAATTTTTTAAATTACGACGTATAGTTTATAATAATATAAGTTGAAACTCCATGATCATCTTCCTCACTTCATAATCTTTTGCTTGAATATATACATTGGGCGTATAATAAGAATCTGGACTAATGGCATATCCGATTACATAATAAAATTGGGTTATTATTTAGCAAGTCAGTCAATCACTGACTCCTCGGTCCCTTTATATCAATCAAATAATCAAAACCTAACACAGAACACGTTTATTGATTTCCAGCACAAAGTCACAATTTTTCACACGCTTGGTACTTTTCTTTGAGAAATTGACTTAATTAACGCTAAGACAGATATCACTTTGTTCGCTTTGTCTGGAATGTTAGGTTGATTTAGGTTTATGCTCAAAGTTTATTTCTTTTGCTTTACTGACCTCCACTCGTTCCTTTTCTAATTCGCTTCAAATGATACTTTTTCGTGTGCTTCTTTTCGATTAACTGGCAATTTCTATCATTTAAAGCTTTCTTTTTTAACGGTTTTTCAAACAATTTAATAATTGATAAACAACTACTTCTGCTGTTACCCTGGTATATCTCTGGGTTCAAGAGCTACCATAAAAGGTTCATGCTTATTTTATACTATGATCCCTTTATTAAATATTCATTGAAAAAATATAAAGGATAATAGAATATCACAATTACATAGATTATATATATATATATATATATATAAACTGAAATGATCTAAATTTCAATATTAAATTAATTAATGATAATTTAACTCTTGTTATAACAAAACAATATGACACAGAATACAGGATATAATAAAAAGATGTGATGAATTCGTACCGATTTTATGAAGGCTTAAATCCTCAAGACCTTCTTAATAATGATGCTGCAAAAGATTAAATGATATATGGATGGTGTTATCGATTTGTATATTAACCCATTTTTAGGGTTAACAAAATGCACAAAAGTAAAAATGGAAACCCAATAAAAACATTGATATTCGAAATAATAATTAAAAAGGCAAAATCAATTAAAATTTTAAAATAAAAATATTTATCGGGGGAAATGGGTATGGACGGATGCCAAATGACAAGACGAATCCAAATATAATAAAATTAAATCGATTGGGGTCCCCAGAAGGAAATATTTAATAAAAATAGAAATTAATTAAAATTTAATTGGCTAATGGGAAATCCAAGCTAATGGAAGTCCGAGCCAACAGATAGCCCGAATAGTGTGAGAAACCCAGAACGTCAACAAATTTTCTAATTACGGAAAACAAAATTGGTTGACGAAGAAAACCCGGGATAAAAAAGAAACCCGCAACCAAAATAATTATTGTAAACAAATGGAAACCTCGGGAGCCCTGAAATAACTAATTTGGTTTTGGACAGAGATTTCAAAAATGCCAAAACCAATTTAGTTTGCGGGTGACTTGAGTTGCGAGATGAGTATAAAAAGAAAAGACAGATCAACAAAATTTCCAGTTGGTCGAAGTGAATATTTCAGAGAGCGGAATAAATGAGGTAATAAACTTAAAGATAAATCAACCAGTCAAACAAATTGCGTACCAGGCAGGGACATCTCCCTTTGGAAGACATATCCCTACGCATTGAATTTTGTGAAATCGTGCAGGGTAATTTTGTAGAGTATTGTGAATTGAATGGATTTTTTTGTGAAAGTTGTGAATAAAGTTGTGATATATAAATTGGAAATAAATCTTATTGTATTGGGTTAATTAAATCGCTTAAAGAAGGACACCAAGGAGTCAGACCTAGGCACCGACTTTCTATATAAAAACCCAACACCATTAAGGACCGTTATAAGTTAGGGTTTTATTTTGTTGTATACCTCGATGTTTTTTAATTAGGTTTGTCATCGACTATGGAAAACCAAAAGTTCATGGAATTCTTTTCACCTTACTTGCTGATTTCAAATTAGATCAGTTGTTCTTTATATCCAACTTCTACGTTTCCGTGACCATGAAGGACGTAAAATGGATAATCATATAATGGTAAAGGAAGATTGCGTGCGAGTCTTTAGGCTCGTTATATTTTCACCCGATACCAGAAAAATCGATATAAAACTCAACCACACAACGGCTTAAAATTATTAACACCGAGTAGTACAATAGGCACTCACTAAATCTAATATAGACACATAGTTTCCTTGGATAAAATGAAGGGTTTCCAAAACGGGGAAAACTAAATCGTTCCAAGGAGGAAAATAACATTTTGAGAGATGCCGACGAAAGGATTTCCCGAACTATAAAATAAAAGTTTAAAATAGAATTATCTTATAAATTCACGACCAACATATTTTAGACTTTTATTAGTAAAATATGGGCAAGGAGCTGTGAAAACTTTTCGGCGAAAAATTAGGATTTCCATAGTAAATTAAAGAATAAAACAACCCAAGAACTACCCTACGATTCTCCTAAAGTCGATAGGGTAGCCGTTTAAATCTTTAAAATCAATAATCTATTAATGTTAACCAAGTTCCAATGAGTAAATTGGGACGAGAAATCAAAATTTAAAACCAAATAAAAATGAGTTGACTTTAAAACAACTTGTAGAATGATTAAATCAATACGAATCATAGAATCAATAGCAGCAACCATGAGTAGGATCAAGGAGGTATGAGCCATTTCGATTTTACACGAAGTCTGAGAATAGAGTAGGAGATTCTAAATCGGGTCTAAGGAGAGTGGAGATAGGTTCCACGTTGAAAGAAATCCAAATAACGACAAAGGGCTCCCGGAACTAAAGATCGGTTAAAACAGTCTTAGGAATTAAATGGAGAGTCCTTATAAAATTGGGATAAATAAAGAAATCGATTTTAAGGTTTTTATTTACTAAAATTCAAATAAATCAAATGTGCTTTATAATCCATATTTAAACAGCATAATAATCAATGTTAAATTGATTATTATATTCAAGTAATCGTAACACATTTAACAAAATCTGTAAAGTTTACAATTTATTATTATTTCAATAAGTATTATTAATATTATTGTTTTTATTATTTTGCTGAGTTCCCAAAAATTTAGAAAACGTTTGTGAAGGTAAAAAATACAAAATTACTAAAAATAAATGTAAATAATAATAATTTCTGGTAAATCCAGAAAATGACATGATTACCAAAAATAGAAATTATTTAAATTAAATATTATGATTGTCCCACCGTGCGCCTCTCTTGTAATCATCTTTTTTCCGTTTTTCCGTTATTCATGATGTCATGTTAATGGTTTTTCCAAAATTCACTTTGTTTATTTATATTTACTTAATTCGGATTTTCCTTAATTAATTAATTAAAGATTTTCTGCTTTAAACATTTCCCTGCTTTTTGACCCTTTCTGAACAGATTCTGATAAATCCGTTCTCCCCATCATCTTTCCATAATCTCCTCTGGATCTAACCCGTTTTTCGAATCTCGTAGTATCGAATTTTCAACATTCCTTTTTAATTATATGGAAATTATAATAATTTAAAATTAAATAACCCCAACATGTTTTTATTTTATAAATGTACTACAAAGTCATTGAAAAGTTGAAAGTCTCTCTCCTAGAAATATCCTAGGACGTTTGGTACCAGCTATATTTATTATTTTGCTATGAAGTGACTCATTTTTGTGCATTTTTATTTCAACATTTGAATTGATTGATTATGTCTTTTTGAAATTATATAAATAAAGTTATTTTTCAAAACAAATATCGTTTTATTTATTTATAAAACATAATCACACAAAATCGGCAAAAGAACTAAATTAAAGAGAACACCAATCCAAAATATATATTTAGCTACAATATATTTCGAATGATTAACAGTTATCGTCAGGTACTTCGTCTTGAACTTTAAACTATTTAGAACCAATCATTATTGTTTAAACAAATTTCTGCTTTGAAATTCTCAAAACATTTAATTAAAAAATAAAAATTTTACATTTTCTTTAAATTCACAAATTTTACAAAATTTTAAAAATTTTAATTTTCTAAATCTTACAAAACAGAGACTTTGACAAAATCTAAATAAAACTTTCAACGAAATATTAAAAAAAAATTTTACCAAAACTTTTTAGTTACATCCTGCATCAAAAAATTGCGCTTACTAAAATCAATCTATTCCATCAATCGACTGTGATCGAAACCTTGAGTAGTGTAATATGAAGACTACGCCCGTGGATATTTGGCTTGAAAAAAAACAGAAACCCCCCTCCATAAAAAATATTTTTTTCAGAGAGAGGGGGGTCGTTTAATTTTTAAAAAATTATTTGTTTTAATGAATGAAATACTTTTTTTAATTATTTGTTATAATTAATGCATTTTTTATTTAATATAATTTTTTGTTTAAATGTTCAAAATTAAAATTTTTAAAAATTTTTTAATTCATGATAAAAAATTCTAAATAATTTTTTTTCACGATTAAAATACCTAAAAAATAAAAAAAATAAAAAGTGGCTTAAATATCCTATGATTGGTCATACTGAGGAGTATTTTCGAATAAAATTGGATCAAACTTGATTAAAGAACCTAAAAATATCGAATAAAAAGCCTAAATATTCTTTCATACTTAAAAACCCATAAAAATAAAATTAACTTAAATCGCTTGTCAACTAAAAATCATGCATTTTTTTTTTATTTTTATTTATTTTAATTATTTATTTAAGTCAATAATATTATTTATTTATATTTTAATTATATTATTATTAAATTTAATTATTTGTTTAAGTAAATAATATTATTTATTTATATTTTAATTATATTATTATTAAATAAAATTGTTTGTTTTAATGAAGTGAATTAAATAATTATTTTTTATTTTCATTTAATTATTTATTTAATATTATTATTTTTATTTAATTAATTATTTATTTTATATTATTATTATTATTATTTTATTTTATTATTATAAACATTTTTTTATTTATTTTTAAAATTTAATTGCAAGTCTATTAATAATTTTTCAATGTAAATTTTCCAATATCGATTGTTACAGTGATTGATTTAATTTGTAAATCATGTATGATATTTCAAATCCCCAGTTTTTAGAGGTTGCTTACATCCCATTTCCCGACATTTCCCCGATCTGAAAAATATTATCGGATACTTACCTGATCGATCTACAACTTGCTGTGGTTTTCCGAATGGGAATTTTATATCAGGTATAGAATATCTTCCTTTATAATTTATGTTACTCAACATTTTCAAATAATTTCAATTTCAAGTAATTCTAAAAATTAAAACAAATATAAACAATTAAATAAATAATTAATAATAAAATGGAATTAAGAAATGATTCAGTATATCAAGTAGTTGGACCAAGTGGTTGTGGAAAGACTTTATTTGTATGCAATTTATTACAATCTAACTTGTTCAAATCAAAATTCAACAAAATATATTGGCATAGAGGAGCTGACGAAGAACATGGACTTACTCAAAATCAATTCTGTAAATTGAAAATGACAATAATTAAAGGATTTGATAAAAATTGGTCATCTAGATTACATCAAGGCGATGTTATTATTATCGATGATCTATACCAGGAAGCTAATAAAGAAAAGGATTTTAATTATTTATATATAAAAATTGCTCGACATATTGGAGTTACTGTTATTTTCATTACTCAAAAATTGTTTCATAGAACTCGTAATTTAAATGTCCAATAATTTGTGGGGTTTATGGTTGGAGTGACTTCAACCCAAAATATAAATATTTTCCTGTCCCAATGGTTACCCGTTGCTAGGCAACGTTGGGGATGCAACCATTGGTTTTGAGATCGCCAAAGGTGAGCGCCACACAGGAACTACTCTGGTCCGATCTCAAAATGGGTCCACGCACTACCGTTAGAAGGTCCATGTGCGCTTTGTTGTAATCGTCCCTTACTGGTGGTGTATAGCTCTGTCTGAGTTCTCTGCTTGTTATCGGTCAGACTCTATTCGGTTAGGGTTAACACGAAGCCGAACTTAATTAGGAGAAATAAAACAAAAAAAAATTTCAGCACTATTTATTTAATAAAACATCGTTCAGATTTGCCGGGTCGATGTTTGAATGGTTTGGAAGCAGGTTTCGAGGTTGATGTGGCATCTCGGTAGGCCAACTGCGCCGGGGCGAAGACGAGGGGGTAGGTCACTGCCGCGCCTTCCTGGCACACTGACAGTGCTTCCTCCAGGCCTCTGATCTGGGTTTTATGGCTCTGGTTGAGCTGTTTTCCTCAGCCCAACCCTTCTGCGCAGCTGTCATTCTTTGGTAAAGACATTATACCTTGTCCGGTTCCACTCAGGCGGCCTTGATATGTTGCACTTCTTCAGTTAACTGTAACACTTGTTGATGAAGGTCTACATTGATTTTTTGTGCCTTCATTAATTCTCGTCGTAGAAAGTGGTGGGAAATCATATATAGAATAGAAATATATTATAAATTCCAATCTAGTTGTATGAATAAAAAGTTTTATTAATGTTATATGGATATAAATTCTAGGGCCATTCCATAAATGATAACCGTAAGTTTCTACATAAAATTGCTTGTTAAACTGTGCTCGGGCCTGCTAAGTTATACCATTTCAGTGGTTTTATTTAATTTTCCTTGACGTTTTTAATTACAAATTAAACCTTCTTTGGGACCACTACATTGATAGCAGTGGTCGTGACATCTAGTCGAGGATCGTCCAAATTGAATGATGTATTGTACAGAGGGGCGTACCCGTCCGTACTCGGGATTCGACCGGCTGCAATATTACGATTCACTTCCTCTAGGTACCTCCGGGCTTTATCCACCTGACGATCCGTCTGTCACTGGTGCTCTTCCAATCGAGCAAGCAGATATTCGGCCTGGCCCCGAATCTCTCGTGCCGGGTTGCGGCTGGGCTCTCGTTTAATCACAATGAATGGGAGGTTGGTGTCGTCGTGGTACATTTGGTCTCCTGCCTGAAACTCCTTGACCGGCGAGATCGTGAATTTCGCGTCCCACATCGCTTGTCGACACCGGGCAACCTAGTGTGCCGGGAATCACAGCGTGACCCGGAACGCATCGATCCACGAGTTATCTGAAATAAACAAGTAGGTTTCATTATTACATATTGTCTTTAAAATTCTGAAGGGGATAATCTATTGTGGTTAGGAGTTCGTAAATTGGGTCGTGAGGATGTGGTAATTTTATGGTGTCAATTACTCGCCAGTTTCGACGTGCTATTATCTGACTAACTTACAAAGTGATTTATAAGCTCGTTGTTGTGATAGGTTCCGACTACTTCGAGTCTTTCCATCTCTCCTAGGTATCAGGGTTTTTGCCGGGGACGATTAGTTTGAACTCAGGGTCTCTCGATTTGGGCCAAGATGAGTATTTTCAGTTACTTGAACAGGATATCAAGTCACAATCAAATGACGTGATCTTAAAAGAATCGATTCAAAATATTTTCCCTTCATTCCTACTGGTTATGGGTTTGCAAGGATCGATACGGATTGCATTTACCTAGGTATGGACAATTTCAGGTGGTGATTTGATTAAATCCTATCGAATCATTTATCATCTATAATAAGAAAATTTTTTGAAAAATGAGTCATTATTTTCTGAATTTAACAAAATTCGACATATAGACGGAGTAATCCCACAGACTCATGCCCGCTCGTTCAAATATTCCCTTAACAAAATGCGAAAATAAACCTTCGACCTTTTACACAATGGTGCACTGATTAAGTTGGCCGGCGACGTCATCTTGAAATCATAGTGGGCATCATTTAATTTGTAATCATTACTTAGAGAATGGCGTTTTCTAATCCAATTGTAATCAAAAAAAATAAGATTACCATCTTCTAAGGCTAATGGTATCTTTTACGGTTTTCTGCGTTTAGTGAGCTGTATTGCCATTCGAGTGTTGCATTTCATCATTTGATATTTAGTCTAAGATAAAAGATTACTCAATCATTGTGTGCGTAATTCAATTTTCTCTAAGAAATTATTCTTGATAGGACGAAATATTTCATAGCTAAATTAACATTAAACCCAAAACGAAACAGATATCATATGAGGTCGATTCAATTTATTTCCGTAATCATAATTTCGTTGTTTGTGCCGATTGGATTTTAGTCCTTAGTAGGACGAGTAAAGGAGTTGCGATGGATTCACTCGAACAAAAGACTTAGCAAAATTATATTAAATCACAGGGGATTAGTTATGCGAATCCATAATTCTGTTCCTGGGGCTTGTGAACCTTTTTTCGGGAAGGCCTTATGGATAAGATCTCAGAATCATAATTAAAAGGGTCTTCATTTAAATAATAAGATTTACCGTCTCGACCAGAACATCCTTGCTCTCCCGAATTCTCCTCTCTGCGTCCTTGTAGGCTTATCTGAACATCCACGCATTTGGGGTTTATAGTTTGAATGCATAACGAATCGATAAAAGTGTCAGCGTTCGGGTGAGCGAAAGATTTTATATTGGCGTAGTTGTGTTGGCGTGGTGTGTGCCGCTACATCCTGTCGATAAGTTGTACCATAAGTGTGTTATCGTTATCTCGTGATAATGATGGGAAGGGAATTCCTGCTAGACATTCGCATCAGTGAAACATTGATCGGCGATCCCTAAATGTCAACTTACTACTGCTTAAGTTGACATTTATAAATTCGGATATTCCTCATTTTTCGGGTTATTTATTGTGAGGGAAATGTTTTGTGATTAGTCGTGATTTTCTAGTTCATTCTTTTAAGGATCTTATTTTAATTCGAACACTTATTACATGGAACCTTTAGTAATTTCCTGGAGCTTGCGACGGTTGGTAAAGGATCAATTTATTATCACTTTTATCGGATCATCAGGTATGGATTCGACTAACGTCATGCACCTAACTTATAAAATTTTCATTTCAGATTTATTTATTATGTTACTAGGTGTACCGTACTCGCACTCCCAATGCCACTCTCTCCATTCAGTACTCTGTAGTTCCTATTCTTAGTTGGGGAGAATTCTACGGGTTGTGATGACTCCTTATCTTGGGGTGTTGGACGAGGAGCATTATCTCTGGGACAGTTTATTGATTCATGAATCTAATAATTACGATTTTGTTATTTGATATTAATAAAATGCACGAATTTAATTTTAATATCCTGTGGTATTCTATTCCAACAATCGGTCATAAATCTTCCCCTTTTGACTCCTTACTTCTAAGAGACTGTGCCTACATCCAATGTGTAGCTTTATATTTTTTTATATGATAACAGAATTTGTTTATCAATGTCGGTCACTCGCTAAATGCTCTCACTCAAAGTGCTTTGGAAAATTCGACTAGTGTTGGAAATTTATGGACGCGTGGTGTAATCTCGTTAATGTTTATCGGGTTCGGGTTGAACAACCAGATGTTGAATTATACAGTGGAGCTATTGTTTAAAATCATAAAGCGTTTATTATTGGGATCATTTTTAATGGCTTAATGGGCTAGGGACAGAAAACTGAGGTTTAATTATACATTTGGAGTATTATTAAATTTATACCGCTTGGTATTAGGATCGTAGGGTTATAGATGCTGAATAGATTTAAAATCTTTGAATTTATCTATTTTTTCTTGCAGTATTGGCGGCTAGATCGCATTTATTTCGCTATTTAAAACTATTAAGAACTGAAGCTATACTTGCTTGGAGGGTTCTCTATTCCCAATTTAAGAGTTATTATCATTTTTAGGATGGTCAATACTTGAAATAACAACTATATTAAATTGAAAAAATACATACACTTTAGTGAATTTAACTCTTTAATTAATAATTTCCAATTAGGAGTCATAATTAGTTTTTTTAGGTGAGTTAGCAATCATAGCAACAATTTTGTTTTGTTATCAAATTCCCCGTTCCCTTCCTTTAATTGATCCTTGGAGAATCTATGTTTATATTACAAATTAATGAGTGCCCACTGAACTACTCGGTGTTGTGATTTTAAGCCGTTTTTCAATATGAGTTTAGGTCGAAGTTACAGGAACTGAGTGACGACGAAATAGCCAAAAGACTATTCCCCCTTCAAACCATTTCCCGTATACGGAATGAAAATTTACGTTCCAGCTTCTGCGTTCTCACCCCGTAGCCTTCACGGACACGAATTATTGGCGGACTTACACCGCATTTACACAATTCGATGGGGGTATGTCTAGTTTATTTTCTTGCGTTGATGTGTCGACTGTGGGCCGGAAAAAAATTTCGACAAGAGTTCATTTATGAAAAACTTTATTGAATATAATATACATTGTTTGAAATTATAATCGGCATTCATCGTTTCATATCTCATACTCAAACCTTTCCCCACTCCGACACCTCAAACAGAGCTCATATGAGGTTGTTTGGGTGCGACGTGGAGAAAGTTTCCAAAAACATCTCTCCACTCACATTGAAAATTTTCGATTATCTCACGGATTAATACTGAGTTATTCAAGAACAAAAATTGCTTCACGTTTTTCAAGACTGCTCTAGGTTTGCAAAAACTGCTTAAAATTGTGTGAAAATGAATCGGTATATATACCTATTGTACGACCCTAACCTTGCGTGTTAGATTTGATTTAGTAAAACAAAATTTGATTTTGTGATTTTATAGTATATTCTAATCTTAATATTTTTATTTTTGTAATTTAATTTGACAATTTTATTTTTAATTTTTTAATTGAATTGTTTCCAATTCAAGTTTTTTTTTAGTTCCATTTTTATGGATTTTCGCATTTTTTGGTAAATTGTCAAAATTTTCATGTTCTCATGTTATTTTTATGTTTATTTCGTGCGGATCTTGTTGCACTTTGTTATTATTTTAATTTACTTTTGTGTCTCTTGATTTTATATTTAATTGTTTTCTCTCTCATATTTTAACATGGTTAATTGGTGTTTTATGGGTCTGATTTTAAATTTACAGGTTTTATTTGCGTGCGTGTTACCGATTCATTTAAATAAAATCGTGTCTTCGCCCAACACTAATCAATTAAATAATTTAATTAGTTTTTTGATAATGATCTTGAATCACTGTCATTTGCTGTCATATTTGAAGTAGATTTAGAAATCCCAACATTTCTTCGTGATAAACTTAATGATTTTCCAGTGGCTGCTGAAAAGATGTGCGCTCCGGGTTCTAAGGTTGAGAAGTTAATGCTAACGCATTATTTAAAGAAGAATTATGTTCTTCATTTGAGACTTTTGCAGCTTTTTGTTCCTCCTCGCTCAGTGGCAAAGCAAAGCTCAAGTAGAGAGGGCTAGACGTTATCTGGCCAATGTTAATGACGACATAGCAGCAACGAGGATTCCCAGTACGAACGGATACTCTCCTCCGTACAACACATCGTTTAACCTTGATGACAATAGATTGAATGCGAGATCCACGGCCATTGATGTGGTGGTTCCACGGAGGATCCTTCCCCGTGACATGAGGATGGAGAGAGATCAAACAGATGAACACCTGAACACCCTTATGCTCGGACAACTCCAAGGCGAGATAACTATAGACACCATCGCGAACCGAATTGTAAATAGTTGTTAAAAAATAAAATATCCTAGTTCTTAGTTATGAGTTTTCTTTTCCGATCCAAAACTTTAACGATTGTATCTATAAAAATTCCACGATTATGGGGTTTTTATTTTTAAATAACATTGATGTGGAATGTTATGGCCTAATAATCAATCTTTTGTAGATATGGAATCAAGCCAAATCCTACAGCACGAATTGAACAACGCGCGCAAGGCGAATAAGAAATTGTACGAACAGATTTTGAAATTAACGAAGGAAGTACAACAAATCAAAGCTTCCTGGGTAAAACCGAAGAAGATCAAAACACTCTACCAGAAAATGACAGCGGCACAGAAGGGTTGGGGTGAGGAGAAACAGCTCAACCAGAACCTGAAAACACAGATAAGAGATTATTATTAAATTAAATTGTTTGTTTTAATGAAGTGAATTAAATAATTATTTTTTATTTTTATTTAATTATTTATTTAATATTATTATTTTTATTTAATTAATTATTTATTTTATATTATTATTATTATTTTATTTTATTATTATTAACATTTTTTTTTATTTATTTTTAAAATTTATTTGTAAAAAAAATAAATCATCGATAAATTTTGAATTGTAAAAATAACAAACTTTCAGCAGGCCTTCTAACGGTAGTGGTTGGAGCCAGTTTGAGGTCGGGCCAGAGTAGTTCCTATGTGGCGCTCACCTTTGGCGACCTCAAAAACCAATGGTTACATCACCAACGTTGCTTAACCAAATTTCCTAGGGTATAACCTTTGTTTTTTATCTATATTATACTTAGTTAAGACGAGGAAAAATAGTAACCGGAGCTATCAAAACGATAGTACGCTTACCCAAGGGAAACCTTGATCAACCCTACTGAGAAAGGAAAGGGTAGGTCAAGTCGCAAATGTCAATAAGCAGCCGGCGAGAGATCGATCACCTCTTTTGGGATGCTCGTTGATGCGATTACCACAGATTTTGATGGGGAAGTGAAGGGACAAACCGAGAGGTGAAAGAAAATGCGCATGATTTATACACCGAAGGTGAGAGATCTGAAAAGTCTAGTAAAGGTACCTAGAAACATTTTTTTTCCTAGCTGGTGGTGAGGCACCAGAGGATAGCGGCGGACTGTCGAATTCAGGATGTTATCAGCCAAGGAACTGGTAGCGCTGGACCGCTCGATACACAACCCGGATACCACACCGAGTATCGACCGAAAATTTTTTTTTGCTGGGTAAGGGCTTGATACAATAACCCGGATCCCTCATCGAGTATCAAGGACACCAAGCGGTAGGTGAGATGTGAACTAACCGGTAAATGGTTCATACTCAAAAGGCCCTACTAAGGTCAGAATTTACGCAGCCAAGTAGAGCTGGACATCTGACGGTAGCGGATTAGCAGTTGACAGAGGTATTAAGGATTACCGCGCCCATAGATAGCTTCTTTTTCTTTCACTAGTCGAGAAATCAAGTAAACCGCTTTTGGAAATTGGTCGAACGTCTAGGCTTTTCCATTCTTTTATATTCTCCGAGGTACACAACCCGGATTTCACATCGAGTACTGAGGGAATGTTTTTTTTTATTAACCCAGCGAGGCGTTCGGTACAAAAAACCGGATCCCACACAGAGTACCAGATATCCAAATGGCGGTGAGGTAAGCGTAACCGGATAAATTCGCTACCAACAGATGACCATGGATTGAGCGTCAGTGTGAGGTCTCAAACTTGTCCACCAAACAAGTCACCCAACAGATCACCGACTAAAACTCAACTCCGATTAGATATTAAAGGCCATAGAGTGCCAGTTGAAATAAAAAGCCGAAGGCCCCAGAGAGCCAATGGAAATAATAAAGCCCATAGAGCGCCAGCGATTGAGGATTAAGTAAACGATTTTTAGTATATCAGGGAGACATAGGAAAAATAATTAATGGATTGAATGAAGATTTGATTATAGTGATTTTATTTGATATGATATAGATAATTGATACGACTATATAGATGATTGATAAGACTCTATAGATAATTGATACGAGACTGATAGATAATTATTATGAGATATAGATAATTTAAAATGGACTTAAAATGACGGGGGTGAGTCGGATCAAAATGATCCCCACGGAAAACGCAAACAAGGGATAATAACGTATATAGTATAGTAAACGGAGGAGAAAATTTGTATAGAGTATAAAATACTGGAAGTGTTATTTATTTTAGAGCAAACGTCAGAATAGAGCAATCGCAAATCAATCCAAAACAATTTCAGAGCAGTCAAAGCAGAAGAAGTCAGTCAATAGATCAAAAGTGATAACGATACGACATAGCCAAGCAAACGGATAACCGTAATCACTGAGAATACATCATATAATACGAGAAGCAAAACAAAAAAGCAAAGAGAAAAGAGCCTATTGGAAGACGACGAAAAGAGAAAAGCAATAAGCAGCAGAAGTATCCAAACAGGAACATCAACCGTAGCAGCAACAGGAACCGGATCAGAATTAAACGAATTCGAATTCAGCAGCAACAAAGAAAGCAGAATAATTATTACAGAGAATCCCTTAGAAACATTAAAATCAGAAAACGAAGAAGAAGTAAAAGAAAACCAAAGCGTTATTCCAAAGATGTCGACATAATCAAACTCAGACCCAGTAGTAATGGGGGAATTTAGAGAACAATTTAGAGGAGAACCTTTCAACGGCAATCTCAGCAAGTTGGATACATTTATTAAGGAGTTCGAAGTATACAAGACCATTTGTCATTGGTCAGATCAAAAAGTAAAGGAGCGAATACCCTTATATTTGAAATGGAGCGCACAAGATGTATTTGTGGAAGAAGAAAGAGATGCAGCGAAATTAACGACATGGACAGAGATAAAAGAGTTTCTAGTAAAAATATTTGGAATAGAGAAAAAAGGGAATAGGAAGATATTAGACTTCCTACACAGAAAACAAAGACGCGATAAATCTAATGCAGTATACGCATGCGAACTAAAAACGTTGTGTAAAGAAGCCTTCGGAGATAAAGACGTACCGGAAGTTAAAATGGTGGATGTCTTCATAAGAGGAATTAAAAGAGAAGATATACGAGCCAACCTCGGATGCTTGGTACCAGAAACGTTAGACAATGCAGTAGCAATCGCAAACCGATGTGAGGCACACCTAGGGTTGGGATACCAATTAGCAGAACCCACAACTCTAATAGCAGGTACAAACACCAACAATCAAAGCAACAATACAAATCCAGCCATGAACCAATTCATTCCAAGAGCACAACAGATGTTTAAGCCACCACCAACAAGGAATCTTGAAAATGGAGGTAATAACCAGGTAATTTATAATAATAATTTCAAGAATAATCCAAACGCAAACGAATTATGTACCACATGCCAACGAATGGGACACCGAACGGAAGACTGCTATCGGAATCATAACTGCCAAAAATGCGGCAGAAGAGGACACACCGAGAAGGTATGTGGACAATCGAACAACAGAGCCTGTTATAATTGTAATCGGAGGGGGCATCTCGCAAAGAACTGCAACATGAGGAGAGGACCGAATCAACAAAGAACCAACCACCTTACAGGAAATCCACAAATCAACGTAATGCAAGAAATAGACATGTTGCGAGAGACATTACGACGAATACCCATGGAATTAAAAGAAATTATGCAACAGATGCCCGCCAACATACAACAACAACGAATTAACGTAATGAGAAGCAACGAAGAGATTCAGGAACGACGAACAAAAGAATATCAGGAGCAGCAACAAACCGAATGGCAAAGATTGCAAACAGAAGAAGCCCAGAAAATTCAACAAAGATGTGAAAATAGAAAACAAACCCCGCGGAGAATTAATATGATGAGAATAGAAGCTCCAGGAGAAACCCACACTGCGGAGCAGTGTGTTGAGAACAAAGGGAGAAAAGATATAATAATCAATGAGAAGACAAACGAATTAATCAAAATGGAGAAAATAGAAGAAATCAAGGAATTTGCAGAAGAGGAGAAACAAAGACGTCGTCAGCAAATTGAAGCAGCAACTGAGAAACCGGATGAAATCGAAAGTCAGGAAACAAAACAGGTGGAAGCAATGACACTGGAAGAGCAAAATGAAAGTACACTAATGCATGAAATGGAATTACTCACGAGAGAAGCATTAGTTCAAAAATTGGATAACACACTCGAAAAAATGGAGCAAGAAGAAACTCTAGAACAGGAAAAAGATCAATTAAGAAAGAAAGAAGAAACTCTGAAACAAGAAAAGGACCAATTCAAAAAGAAGAAACTAATACAGAAACTAGACGAAGGAATAAAGAGAATAGAACAAGAACAAGCGTTAGAACAGAAAATAGAATTATTGGCAAAGAAAGCCCTATCACGAAAAATGGAGGAAGAACGAGAACAAAGATTAGAACTACAGGGAGATAATCAAGAAGCACCAACGCTAAAAGATGAAGAAGAAAGGAAGGTATCAGAACCAATAATTACGAAAAATCGAATCCAGATGATATTACTACAAAAAATCGAAGCAAGAATCAGAAAAGAGGAACCAAATTGGAGTGAACAAATCGAGAACAAAATAAAAGAAATATGGTTCCAAACAAAAGGACCAACAAAGACAATAGAAGAAGAAGAACGACCGCATATCAATATGCTAAGATGAATACCAGACGATCAAACAGACGAAGACGAAAGTGAAATAAGCAGTCTGGGAGGAGAAATATTCCAATCATGTGAAGAAAATAAACCAAATAAAGATGAAATCAGAAATAGAAGAAACGGAGATGAATGCACCAAGAGAAGATAAAACAGAAATATTAAGAGAAATTAACGAGATAGTAGAAGAGGTAGACCGAAACCAGATGTTTATAAACCTTGAAGATACAACAACGTACAGTAGAATAATGAAGCTAATCGCGAAATGATACCAACAAGACAATGGTACTTTTACAGCGTCATGGAAGGATATAATAAAAAGATATCAAGAGAACTTGAAAGAATATGATAGAGCGGAATATCAAGTGATTATCGACCTTCCAGAAATACCAAGACAAATAATAGCAACAAGAGGCGAAATTACCAATGAACTATACGAATTGGTAATAGAAAAACTAGGAGCCAGCTACAAGAATAGACCACTATATTACAGGGGAAAGAAAATAAAGCGGGATATACATCTCGCAGATCCACTTATATGGCCAGATGGAATTAACGGAGTAACATTAGATAATGATGAATCCGAAGAAACAGCAACAGAAATATGGCAAAAAATTCAAATGATATACACCAAAGAAATACAACCAGGATTGGAAAAAGAAAAACAGAAAATATTGAGGCAGAATCAAATTAAAATGACGGAACAAGCCATATACCAAGCAAGAAAATATATAGACAGATTATCTTTAACTAGATCAATTTCAATGAAAATGTTTGTAGAAGCTGTAAGAGACACAGACATTATGAGATTCGACAACGAAAGAACGGACGAGCTGATAGCCAAATACGGAGAACATTAAAAGGATATGAGAGGAGACGAACCGAAAAAATAAAGATAAAATTACCCAATGATGAGACAAAAGAAATATTAGTTGATCCCGATTGTCAAATACACGAACTATATCGGTGAATAAACCAAGAAATCATACAACCAATAATAGAAAACAGCGATGACGGAATGGTGGAGGACGTGGTAATAATGTACCACAAACGACAAATCGGACCACGAGAACGAACTCCAATATACGAATTAGGTATATGGGAAGATGGGCAAACTATCAACATTATAGCCATGGGCTAACCGGAAAGGAAAAATACAACCAAAAAGGAACAGCAGATCCGAGAATTCCAAGAGGAGATAAAGAGAAAAATGGACCGAATACTAACGATGTATCAAGCATGGAGACAAGATGCCAAGCTGAACACAAAATTACAACCAATAGACGACTCATGTTGTCGGTCAACCCCTAAAAGGTATATGACGAGAACGAAAAGGAATGGAAATGGAAAATGGAAAAACAGAACGAAAACGGAGATGATACATTCCAGGGCAGCACCAGAAGAGGCCGCCAACGAAATAACCTTGGAACTATACGAAGATGGTCCATACGAGGATTTTCCAGAAGAAATGATAAACGAAATCGAATGGCAAACAGAGGAAGATGAAGAAATAAACGATCAAGCCCGATTAGCACCATACACATGGAAAATAAGTGGATGGGCAGAAAAAGTAGAATCGGCTGAAGAATGTAAAATCACCAGCCTAACAAGCCATCAATTCTATACGGAAATTGGAGGATACCGTATGAAGTTGAGAATATATCCAAACGGAGATGGAGTAGCAAAAGGAAAATATTTATCTGTATTCTTCCTTCTAGCAAGGGGAAGATACAACGGAAAACTAGAATGGCCATTTAATCGAAAAACAGTGATCTCGATAGCTAAACCCGGACATTGGGAAGAACAACACAGCGAAAAATTGGGAGTGGAACCAAGATCAGCAATAAGCCAAAAACCAAGATCCACAGAAAATGTAGCAAGGGGAGTACCACAATTTTTACTTAAAAAATACGTAACAGGAGAAACATCACAATTTGTGAAAAACGACACGATATATATCACGATCGATATGGAAACGGAAAAGGAGATGAAGCTACGAGTCCAAAAGAAAGAGGCAAGAACACGAATCAATGTACTCGAGAAACGAATTCCCGGAACAAGATATTTACCCACAGATATGGATGACTCTGTGGAGGAAGAATTGACGAGACTAACAGAAACTAAAAAATACAGAGAGTTGGCAGCAATATTGAGAACAAGCGCCAAGAACCAAAGACGAACAGTAAAAGACCTAGCAAAATGGATAATTGAATCATGCAACAGAATAGAAAATCTACGAAATACCGTAAAGGAGATAGAAGAATACAGAAGAACCCCTAACAATTTTGAGAAATAATAAGAAAGTGGAAACATGCAAATGGGCAGCGGAAACTATAGAAAAATACAGTTTAAAAATCATGACACCAGATTTCGAACCGATAGAAAAAGATTTCTACATCACAGCCAAGGTAAGTGAAGTAAAAAAGAGAATACCATATGAATTACCATTCCACTTACAACACGAAGGACGATCATTAGAAGACGACCTCGAAATCGGAGTCACACCGTTACAATTGGGAGTAATAAATGTATTAACAGTAACCAAAATTGCAGGTAGAGAACTCAACAAGAGGGAAATCAAAACAAAAACCCCAATAGGACGACAAGAAAGTCTAAATACGCCTGAAATCCCACCTGCAGCGGACGAAGTAATTTTCATCACGACAGGAGATGAAGAGATATTAAATGACCTCAACGACATAGTAAACGAGGAAACAACAAAGAGAATCCCAGAATCTAGAGATCTATTTACCACGGATAACGAAAATGATGTGAAAACAGACGAACTAGACGAAATCGTATGTGCCAAAGACAACCAGTCAAAACAATAGAACCAGATACAGAAGAAGAAGAAAGAAAGAAAGAAGACGCCGAAATTCAACAGAAGACGAATGGGATAACTGGATAAAAGAACGAGGATCTACGACGTCAAGGGATATAACAGATGAACAACCCAAACGGAAAGAAACGGGTACGGCAATGGAAAAGAAACCAAGAGGACGACCAAAAACAGACAAACCGGCAACGGAAAGGAAAACCAAAGAACAAAGGCAGGTGGACCAACTAACAACGAAATTAAACAAGCCAAGTAACAAAACAGTTACAGGGAAAATTAAAGGGTCAAGAACAAGGACCCAAGTGGATCAATAGACTAATAGCCAACATGCTGGGACTACCAAATCCAGAAATAAAAAGAAACCTGAAATTCAATAATATCGGAGCAGAAGCAACACAGCTCTGGGCAGCAATAAAGCCAATAATAACCAAGATCATGGACAACAAAGTACGAATCTCAACCAAAAATCCGGAAGAATTACTGTTAATAATAAATCATCTAACAAAACGATCAGATAACCCAAATAGATACCTAATAGGAATGGCCTACTTGATGTATAATACAATAGCGATGTATAGAAAACGAACGCCAAAGTACAACCCAAATGGATATGAATTCGCGATCCACAAAACAAGCATGAAAAATTTTTACACATTGACATTCGATAGCACCGGGCCGAAATCCGGACCTAATAAGTTTTCTATTTTTAAACAACCATTTACATCTATTTTAGCCAATGCCAAGATGAATACCTGCCTTGCTGAAACTCACAATACTCTGCCTCCAACTAATACCATATTTGAAACCAGTTTATTTAAACTACATCAATTAGCTGAAGAAAACGATTATGATCCCCACTTAATTGAACTACACTACAGAATGTTTGTTTTCCTCAACGGAACAACTGGAATTACAATAACAGACGCTACCCGATACTGGAACGAAATTTCCACCACTTGTACCTTTAATGCCAATATCCCCCAAACTATGCAATTACTACTTACAAAACCCTTCAACTATGAAGATTCGCAATCAAAAATTGACTATGCACTAAAAACTTTTCAGGATGCTATTACGGATGTGGTAACTTATGAAAAATTGATAAATCATAAATACTTAAATTTCTTCTTTAATAAAAAATATTTTAATTATGCAAAAAATTTTTTAATTACTAATGAAAAGCTTTATACAAAAACAATACAAAACATCTCAACAAATGATCTTGAAACTATTATAAAACATGCACAAACAATAGTAACAATTACTAAAAGTCAAAATTATGACTACGAACATTATGAAATTATTGATACACTTGATCTCTTTAAACATACTTCTTCTTACACGCAAACCTCTTGCATAAAACTCAGTAAATCACCTATTACTTATACTAACTACATACCTTGCAATAAATCACCCATTGAAAACTCTGTTCAACATCACTTTACACCTACTAAAAAGACAACAAAACATCAATCACCTACTCTGAACTTAAAACTAACAAAATCAAATACGACCGTTACTACCTGCTCAAACTACACACCATACAAAAACGAAAACCTCTTCGAGAACTTTATCTCTAATAACCCCATAACATCCACATCTACCTGTGACTTAAACACTAATTATACTACTACTTCTAATACTACATCACAAACCAACAGCAAAATACTTACCATGCCCCTTATGACAACACAGATGTACAACATGGGGCGATACTATCAAAACCTTACAATATCTCTTGATGAATACGATAATACGTATGAAACTTATGACCACTATGACTTTAGACCTTTGTATCGTCCACTTGGTAATCCTTCAGATGACATCTTTCAAAGTCCGATCTATATTCAAAATGGTTACATTAATCAGAATGACGGTTACTTCATTCACTCTTTAACAACGAAAATACCAACCTCTGACATAAATCTCATCAAATCAAATATGACCATTACCACATGCAATGATAAAACTACTACCAACCATAATGTACCCAAGACATACAACCTTGCATACAAAATTAGTTTCACTGATATACTTTATACTGGTGAAGATGAGTATGATTATGAAATTGAATCATGCTTCCTGCCCTTTATCAAAGACCAACCATATACACCTGAACGAAATCTTGATGATGAATACTATACGACTACTTACACTAGTAAGAAACAACCTTCTGACACCAAACTCATTAAATCAAATATTACATTTACTACCTGCTCAAACTACACACCATACATTATTGAATCTGTTGACTCTGATGACTCCGATGTTGACTCCGATGTTGACTCCTCAATCAATCAAGATGACTGTATACTATCCAAAACACCAATAATACTACAATCAAACCATATTGCGAATCTTATTGCTTGCTCAACCCCTAAAAATGACTATAATAGAAAACCATCTAACCACTTTAATGACACTCTCAATTCTTTATCCAAATCATCTGAACTTGATCTTGCAAGCTTCTCAGATAACACCAATAGCACCAATGATTACTCCAATATTACCCATCTTAGTAAAGAAAACCTCATTTACCACATTGATGAAATAACCTCACCCATATATGATGATAAACCGAACACCACTTTACAATCTATCTTAACTACCTTGCTTAAAGACCTCATTCCCACACATTGCAAAATTGAAACAAATACTAATTACCCACTTGAAACAATGCCTGAAAACCTCATTAAATCCTCTAAATCGATTGCTTACAACTTTACTTGTATACATTACAAAACTGAAAACGATTATTTAACTACTACAAAATATAATAACCTTGACCACTCACCAAACCTCACTGAAAATGACCTTGTTATTTCATCAAACCTTAACACTTACCCTGAAAAACTTATATCCTCAAATATTCCAATTATCAACCAAGACCCAACCAAAATACCATGTAACCTGCGTGGCTATTTATTCTGTAACTGCTGTAATAATGACCCTTTTATTTCATCCACCCTTAAATTTAATCGTGAAAATCCTTTATCCTCAAATAACTCTTTAAATACACCAATTATTGACCAAGATTCTATTAAAGAACCATGCAGTATACGTGGCTATATTTTCTGTAATTGTTGTAATAATAGTGACTATAACGATGAAAGTGATGATAGTGACTGCCCTGATGAAGATGAATTCAATACATTTCACGCTGATCCTGACTACCTATCATACATTGAAAGCCAACAATATGAAGAAGAGAGTGATTAACTCCAGAATGCCTTGTATCCTGATGCCTGCCTGGACTCTACTCTATGCCTGATGTAACTCCAACACATACTTAAAACAAACAACAAATCCTGAAAACCGAATAACCCGATAATGAATCTCCAAATACTAATGCTGAATAAAAACCTTTGATATCACCAGAATTTCAATATGTGTGGCAAATACCTGATGATCTACCTAAACTTGCCGTTTACAAATGCCGAAAATACCGAAAATACCGAAAATACCTAAAATACCGAAAATACCGAAAATACCAAAAATATCGAGTGCCTAATGGGGAAGAAAAACCATTTATGATACCAAATTCTTAAATGTTTTCCGAATACCTGATAATCTACCGACCGCCTACCAGTGCCGACTACTGATTGATAATACCAATTGCCAAACGCCGAACGTTGAACGTGACCCTCAGTGTCGTTCTAAGGGCTGGAAATACTTTTTCCGCCTTAAAGTGTGAAAACATGAATAAGCTAAAAATTCTCTAAGGGCAGAGTAATCGAACTCGCCTTATGCCAAGAAGTGGCAACCGGATTTGTATTAATAAAAATTTGATTTTTTTTTGCCTACTTGATGTATAATACAATAGCGATGTATAGAAAACGAACGCCAAAGTACAACCCAAATAGATATGAATTCGCGATAACAGATATTATCAGGAAAGTAATTGAACCATTTATCTTAACTCAAGGCGGATGGCAAGCTTTTATACATTTAGTAAGCGGAGACGACCAAACGGATATGATGCAAACAAAGTTAAAAGAATTACTGACGGAATTCGAAACCATAATCAAGAACAGCCAGAAAAGGAATGAACGCAATCATCACTACAATACTCATATGGATGATGTGCATAAAAGGAGCAGAATCATTTGTGGTATACGACTGCGATAATATAAAAATCGGCGATAAATATTCTCTAAAAGAAACGGAAGAATGCAAAGCTGCAAATCCCGGAAGACTACAAACAACAGCCACAACAGTATCATATAATGTGTACCAAGAAGTAGACTTCATAAAGACGGAAATCCGAGAACGCACTGTGACAAGGAAAATTGTAGCATTCCATTGTGAGCATCATTCACATTCAACAATTATAGAAGCCGGAACAGAAACGACAGTAGTCACAGTAACGCGGAGTGAATGTGAAGAAGGATATACGACAGGACGTATCCGAATAGCCGGACGAATCCAAGTAGCAGCAGAGGAAGGAAAAATAAAAACCATCCGCAGGAAGAATAACGGCTGGAGACGGATCATGCGAAGGAGGAGAATACACACTGCTAAATCAGTTAGTTCGAGGCGTAGTAGTGATAGAAAGTTATCAAGTAAAGTTGGAAAAATATCAAGGATATTTTGACCCAGACACGCAAGCAATGAAAAAATATCCATAATGCCTGGCAACAGATAGATCATGCACTACGGGAATGCCAACAATTGTATACCACGCAGACACCAGAACCTGTCGACTCACCCTAATAAAAAGTGCAATATTTGACTAGGTACAAGGACAAGTTCACGGCGAAACAGAAACAAACGCACAAAAGAGTGCAATGGAAGAATTAAGTAGAACCGGAAAAATCGGAAAACAAACCATCACCATCAATATTGGATCAGAAGCCACACCAACAGTGGTAATCTCAACAGACAGTACAATAGGAATGAGATTTATAAAAGGACGAATGGTAATTAAGTGTAATGAAATGGGAATTGGCACAAATTACAAATGAATATTCCTATCGCGAACAACAATACGAAGTGCAAGAAATGTCAACAATCCATAATTGAGGGCGAAGAGAAACAACATGAAAACGTATGCGAGGAAAAACGGACAAGATGCGGATATTGTAATATCACCGAAACATGGAGGCAAATACAACAAGAACACGTAAATGTGAAAGAGGAAAAGATCTGTGCAAAGTTCAGAGGGATATGTTCAAACAAATGCGGAATCGAGGGAGAAATAGAATTAAAAGAGCATTGGGAGAGATGTAACAGAAAACGAACAGAATGCCCAATGGCAAAATGGGGGTGCAAAACAAAAATATTACGAGAGGAAACAATACAACACTTGCAAGAGACGGCCGAGGAACACATGAAGATATGGGTAAACATTATGAATAACATGGACCAAAAGATGGAAAAGATGAAAATCGAAATCGAATCACATAAAATATTAATGACAGAAATATTCAATACCAGAGAGTCATTCGAATTAGCACGAATAGGAATGACAGAAACAGAAAAGAACATAGAAAATGAAATGAAAAGACTAAGAGAACACTACCAAAAATTAAGGAGCTATACATCCACTGGAGAAAATCTACCCACCACTCCATATATCTGGAAAATTGAGGATTTTACACAAAAATGGCAAAGAGCAAAAGATGGAACTGAGGTATCCATAACTAGTCTACCATTTTGTTCATGGAAGAACGGATATAAAATGAGATTGAGAGTATATCCAAATGGGGATGGGACAGGAAAAGACACCCACATATCCGTATTCTTCGTACTGGTAAAAGGAGAATGGGATGAACTACAATCATGGCCGTTCAACAACAAAGTAACGTTAGTGATACTATCAGCAAAAGATGTGCATGTGGAAAGACTCAGACCGGACGGAGCACCGTGCTACCATAAACCAACAGCAGACGTAGGTGTAGCAATGGGAGCGTCGAGGATAATGAGTCAAAATAAAATGTGGGAATATTTAGAAGGGGATACGTTATTCGTAAAGTTATCAGTCGAAAAGGAAGGAACGGGAAGGACCGATTAGGAGAGAAAAGGTGTGCAAAGTGTATATAAGTATAAAAATATATATATGTATATATAACGTAAAAGTAATACCACTAAACCAAAAATATATATATATATATATATATGCGTAAACTCAAAACCGATAACCACCATGAATAGCAAACTTAATTGTAAATACCAATTGTAGAATGAACAATAGAGAAACAGCGATTGAGATAATAAACCACCTTCCAGTAATAAAGATGATGCAAATCATGGGTGACGAGAACCAAAAAGCAGTCTTAATCAAAAGTAATGAGATGGAAATGATGAATAAAATAAAATCGGAAACAGAAAAGTGCGAGAGAATGTGGCAACAATTACAAGACGGGCACGAAGACGATCTAATCATGAGACAAAGTAACAACATAATGAGCAGAGTCAAAGAGATATATGAGGAAGGGATAGAAGAGTTCGAGAAATTGATAAAAAGAAAGATAGAACAAGAGACAAGAGAAGAAAAGAGAAAATACGCATCAAGACAGATGACAGAAAACCAAAAAGCCGAAGTGGAAAAACTCCAAAAACAAGTCGAAGAACAAGAAACGAGAAGGAAGCATGGAAAAGTCAAGTTGGAGCTGTTAAACAAAAATATAATAGAGCTAAAAGAAAAAGCGAATGAGGTAAAATTAAAATATTACAAAGAGGTGATCAACACAGCTTACCAGCAAAGCCGGACAGACGAGTTTATCCAGAAAGGAAAAGAACTACACGCCAAATACCAAGAGCTGAAAACGAACACGGCATTCGGAAAAGTAATGTTAGAACTACAGAGTCAAAAGCACGACCAATTAGAAGAGGAAGCGGAAGAACTGAACGAAAAATTGATAAAGAAAATAGACGAATTAGAAAATATGCGGGCAAAATATCTAAGCCAGTTGGCAAGAGCAACTTTTAACCAATGTAGAACCAAAGGAGTCGGAAGAAAGAATAAAGAACTCGAAGCCCAAATTGAACAAATAGGAAGCGTACAAGTCAGAATCTGAGAAGAATTAGAACGCACCAAAAGAGAACAAACACTACAAGTGACCCAATGGACAAAAGTAATAAACGCAAGCGAAAGGAAAACAAACGGAGTATTAAAGGAAGCCAAAGCTTGGAAACAAAAATACCAAATGGTGATGAAGAAGCTGAAAGAATTCCCCGAAAAGTGTGTACCCCTCAACAACTTGCAGATGTGGGAGCAGCTCGAAGAACAAAGAGTAGAAATGGAAAATCTACAAGCACGGTTAAAATTACAAGAGAAAAGAGAAGGGAATCTCAGAAAATTCACCACGGCGAAAGTGAACCAACTCACAAAGACGCAGAGTCAACTACGAAAACTCGCCGAAGACAAAGAGCAGAGTGACCTGCAAGTGGAAATAGAAAAGAGTAAATTAGAGTGCTCAGAACAAGAGGTAAGTAAATACAAAAAAAATGTGCGAACAAAGAGATATCGCAATCCATCGACAGAAAGCGCTCAGAGGATGCGAAAAGGAAGTTTTCGACACAAAAAGTGAGAGAACTACAAACAGAATTAGAATGGCTAAAAGCTCAAAGAGACACCTCAATACTAGAAAGAGAGATAGAGGATCTCATCGAAGAGGTAAACCAGCTATCATATATGCTGGATGGGAAATGAATACCTCACATAGATTACGGGAAAGAATAAACGAGATGTTAAACATCCCACCCATGGTTTGGACCTCGCTTATACCTATGATGCCAATGCCAATCGCCAATACGAATGTGGGTGAACCACTCGAACAACCACAAGAAACCGTAATAGATGAAGGGTTTGTGGAAGTTTGGGGCACATGGGTATAGGAAGAATGGAGGAAAGAGGTTGTAAAAAGTGTAGAAATATGTGAATAAATATCAATGTAAATAAAATAAAAATAAAAAACAAAAAAGCTAAATAAAAATCCATAAAAAGAATAAAAAATGTAAAAAATCATAAAAATATAAAAAGAAACCAAAAATAACAAAAAATTAATGTACAAAATTTGTAGAAAATGGATAATCAGAGAGAACTAATAACAAATGAAGGAGAGTCCGGCGAGACCACTATCAATGAGAGTATCAAACCCATAAAGATTGAAGTGGAAAGCGAGTACCCACTACCAATAATATGTAAGACCGAGGAGGTAGTGGAAGTAGAAGGTAACGAGCAAGAAGAAATGATAAAAAAACATAAAGATAGCGATGGATCAGCAAATACAGGAGATAGACTGCATAACCAATCAATGGTTCCAGTCACGAAACCTAATAAAGGCATTAAAAAGAGAATGCGAAGAACTAAAAAGACAGCGAGAAAAAGTAGAAGACGAAAATGAGTGGTTAAAACAGAAAATTGAAGTGAACAAGGGTTGGGAAGAAAGGGTAAACGAACTAAAATCCGAATTAGCAACGAAATGGTCAAGATATGTGTTGGAGGACCACTGGAAAACCCAAGCGAAGAAAATGCAGAAGAAATATCAGAAAACAAAAAGATTAAACCGGGCCTATAGAAAGCTCGAGGAATATGCGACAAAACAATACCAAAAGGTACAACAGTACAAAAACCAAATACGAATATTAGAGGAGGTAAATGAGAGCCAGAAAAATGCCATAGAAGAAAGAGATAAAATGATCACCCTAATCCCTGAAATGAGAGGTAGATTAATGAGAGCAGAATTGATGCTGATGAGCAGCCCAGCCCTGAGCAGTCACGACGAGTTAAACCCAGAATAAAATAATACGAAAACAAAAGTGTGTACAAATGTAAATAAACAAAAAGTTGAAAATCGTATAAATAGAAAAATGAACTCACACCCACTAATCTATGCCTTCTTAATCGTCGTCTTCATCAACAAATCAAACCCAAATCTTCCGAAAACCCAAGAAGCCATCGAAATAGTCCAAACTATCAAAGCGGAACTCACCCGAATGTGAAAATACTTTCGTCAAAAACCTTCGTGTCAAAATCTCGACCTCCATCTACTGCAGAAGATCAATCAGCTTACTCAACTCGAAAACACCCTCTTACAAACAATGACATCCTCACCTTACCCAATCCCGGACAATTCAAAATCGTACAAATTTGAAATCACAATCCTCTGTTTGGGAATCACCCAGATCGTCATTATCATCATCGCAGCAACCTGTCAATTCACTCAAATCGCGAAATCACATCGAAAAACTCCAACAAATCGAAATCGAAGAAGAAGAGACCAAACAAATCGAACAATCCGCTTCATAAAACCCTCTAACTCAAGTCCTCAATATCAAAACAACTCGGCAATAGACAATTAAATACAAATGATCGAACCTCAACCCAAATCAACCAACCAGGATGACGTTCCAGGCCCAAGTCACAAACATCGCATCTAAAATAACTTAACTACTATCGTGTGTAATTGTAAATAAAACTCATTAACAGTATTGATTTATGTATAAAATCCCATCACCTTAAGTGATGTCTGCTTGATCCTTGCAAATTGCCATTTTACCTTTCTATTTGAACATCAAATGTATAAAATTAATAATGTCGGTATATGAATGTGTTAAATAGAAATTGTGGGGCGCAATTTAAATGGCCCCGGGAGTGGTTTGTTGGGCTCAGAGTCACAATTTAAACAAAAATGATAATAAAAATTAAAACAAAACAAAAAGTAATGAAATAAGTCACTGTACATAAGCACGCGCCACAAGAAAATATTAAAAATCAATAAAAAACAAATTAATTAAAACAAATTAAAAATATAACAAAATTAAATAAAAACAAATAATTAATTAAAATTACTAAGCCGACAGCTGCAGAGAGAGACACATGAAAAAGAAAATAAACTGCCAAAACCTTGCAAAATAAGGTTTAGAAAAAACATAGGCAGAAGCGGCGACCAGAAAAACCAATAATAAGGGCTAAAAATAATGTTATAAGAAAATAGTAATAAAAGTAAAAAATAACTATAATATAAATTAAATATTAAAAAGTAGAGAAAAATACACAAAAAATAATAAAAATAGTTTAAAAATAATAAAATAATTAAAAAGCCCTAAAAATCGCGAAAAATCGCCCATTGGTGGCACACACGCACAAAAATAGTATTGTTGGGCCAGAACGTAAACGGCCTTGAAGAGTGTTTAAATGGATCAGAAACACACACGCAGATACAACACGCAATTTAAAATAAACCTGAAAAACACCAATTAAACCATATAAAATCTGAGAAATAAAAGAATTAAATATAAAATAATAAACATAAAAATAAATTAAAATATTAACAAAATGCACCAAGATTCGCACGATACCTACACAAATACAACAAGAAAACCCGACAAATTCGACGAAATTGAAAAAATCAATTAAAGTTCATTAAAGTGAAAGTTAAATCGAAAAATTTGAATTAGCAATAATTCAATAAAAATTCTAAATAAAAAATTATAAAAATAAATCGAAAAATAATAAAAATAAATAATAGAATTTGCTAGAAAAGAACAAGGTCGAATTTTGTTTTACTGCATCAAATTTCACACGTCATAAAATTAGGTATATATACTGATCCATTTTCACATTTAACTTAACCATAAAACCATTTTTCAAACTGATTAAAAACCATTTTTGAAATTGTTAGAACTGTTTTAAAAACCATATTTGCAAATCTTGAAGTCAATTTAAAACTATTCTCGACTATTTTTAAATTGTTTTAGAAAGTTATTTTCAGACGAATTTGGAAACCTTTTTTAGGTAAGAAGCATTTTTGTTGGAACCCGCTTTCCACATCACGTCCTTGCATCTCAATGGAGCTCTGCTCGGCGTTGGCGTGGGAAGAGAGGTATTTATGTCATTTTGTATTATGATTTGATGTTTTTATGGAATGGTTAAAATGGGTAAATTTATTGTTTTATAATTAATAAATATTATGAATATACATAATTTATTTGATATGCTTTTATAAATTTTTTAATGTCGAAATTTTTCCGGCCCACAGCCGACACATCACGCAAGATAGTAAAATCAACATAGTGCAGATGCATGTAAGAGCGTGGAGAATCGCCAATGATATGCACCCGTGAAGACTCAGCGTGCGCAACGCAGCGGTCGTAACGTCAATATTTATCCCTATAGCTGAAGCGAGAAATAAGGAAGAAGTCTCTGGCTGCTTCCTCGTTTCTCAATTCTGAAAAATCGACCTAAAATTATCTTACAAACGGCTTAAAATCATCACACCGAGTAGTCCAGTGGGCACTCAATAAATATAATATAAACACAAAGGCGCTTAAGATCTATTAAAGGGAAAAGGTACGGGGATAAATCAATTGAAATCGTTGGTATAAATAAATTAAATTGATGTTTAGCAATGAATTAATTAGTAGTATATTAAATCAACTTATGTCATTTAAAAACCAAAATATGGATATCATAAGTAGTTCCGTGAGCCCCTTACATTGAATTTATTCATCAAGTTAAAGATATTTTCATTAAAAATAAATATTCCCTTAATTAATGTGGATTTAAATAAAATAATTATTGAAAATTTAAGTGACTCACGGTTCAAACTAAACTATCTCCTTGATTCCGAATTAATTATTGTGTAAAGTGAAGGGTACTGTAATGAATTAGGTTAAGATCATTGATATAAATAAATTAGAAGTAAATTGATATCGGTATGCTAAAATAATCCAAATAGTAACATCTCTTAAAAAATAATTATTGATTCAATTAAATTAGTTAACGATTCCGGCTTAAACATAAGCATTGCCTTAGGAAAAATTAGGTGAATTGACTGATAAAATTAGAGTAATGTGAACAAAATAACCCGATAGATCGGCAAGTAAAAGCAAACATAGTTTTATTTAAAAATAATACAATAATTTACGAAAATGCAGTAGACAATCACTTAAAACACTTTATTCGAGGGATTGTAATTAATATAGATCGCTAATAATTACCAGTTAAAATATAGAAAAATCACTGATTTAGCCAACAAAGTCTCCGGTAATTAAATATACGTTCATGGAGAAAAATCGAACCAGCAAAATAGATTGATAAATTCCGAGATTAATTTAAGGTAATTCGTCCCTCAAAGTAAAAATAACTCGTTGTTTCAGACCACAGCACTAGTAAATTGAACCCAATACGACTCCTCGCTCGAAGTTAGTGTAATGGATAACGATAATCAAACGATCCTCGAGTTGAAAATTTCCTTTTAGATGATTCATTCGAATCTGAAATACGGTAATTGCAGGGTGAAAATGGGTAAAATATAACTGGAAAACTCTAAGGTAAAGATAAGCAAATCTGTAACCAAAAATTTAATGATAGTTTATTGACAAAAAATTTTCTGTTAAGGAGTTACTCAACCTTGCAGCATTATTAAATCCAACCGACATTGATAGGAATAGCTTGAATCGCGATGAGAAAGAACCAAATCACTTTTGCGATAATATTTGTTTAAACCTAACGGCTAAAATGTGTAAATGAATCAAATAAAAGTATACCGAAATTAGTTTACCTTCCATAACATGAAAATCCGAAAGATTGATAATATCAGAGTGATAATTGTTAAGCATCAGTAAAATCCAATGGCGCTAATAGATGTATTTATCATTGAAGTTAAAATTCCGATAGAATGAAGTAATGATACATTCCAAAAGATTAGAACATAAATTGGGTAATTACAACCAAAATTCCAACTCGTCCAAATGATTAAAGACGCGGTGATCTAATAATATATCTAATCGACCAAACAGCGAAAATACGCCGGATATTGAATTGTAACGGAAATCGCACCCATCTACGCAAACATCCTTGAACAATACTAGTAAGATAACATCCGGACTGGTTTCCGCTAAATCTAAAATCATCTATCACACTTCCATCTAACCGGACATCCGGTCAATCATTACTAATAACACGCAACATTAATCGACGGAAATTATGTGCGAACGCCAAACACACGTCGATGCCTCAGCGCTGCGACATCCGTTATCGCCGTAAACGATCACCAAATCATAGAATGGTTAGATGAAATTAACTCCAACATCAATTTTAAAGAATCAATAAACGTTTACTATAATATATGACGATAAAATTTACCTGATCGAACGACAAGTAATACTATAGAGGATCCGAAAATAGGAAAACAAATGAAATGGATAATAATGAATACAGTTGCGTAACCCTTAAAATCACAACTTGCGTACAATTGTATCTTCATTTATGTGGTCGCTATATCCACTCGACGACCCCTTAACAATGCCCGGCCTAATTGAATAAAACAAGTTGAGTACTAGACTTACCACCCGTGTGTTATTAATGTCACTAGTCGAAGCCACCCGTTCCGAAAGAATCTCGATCAAATAACATTTATTAGAACCCGATGAGAATAAATTGGAGGACCCTTCAATAGTGATATAGGTACCATCTATTTGTTAACCACTTAACATGATAAATTAAGCAGAGCTAATAATGCCAACGTTTTAGATATGTCGTCCGAGCGAAGTATCAGACAGAGTACCGGCACACAGGGACAATCAATAGTTCAATCGACTACGAGAACATCCGACTCGATTCATCAAAAATGGCCGCACCCGACGGCCTGGAAGATATTAGATGTAGAGAAGGAACCCTGCGATATCCCAGAAAGACAATACCCAGCGGCAGAAACATACACAAATGCACAGAACCTCCTCACCCAGTGGGAAAGGGTGCAGGAGCAAGTAGATTTGCAGGTGGTTAAGGCGAGGATGTACCTTGCAAACGTGGTAGAAGACATCCTCGCCGGGCGGATTGCAGCCACCTATCCACCTCGCCCAGTCCGAGATACCCGAAGGCCCTACACAGTGGAGGCTCTCAGACGAAGCCTGAAGCGGTACTGTCCCGATGAATGACTTAATAATGATAGTTTTATGTAGTGATTAATCCAAATATTAGCAATTCATGTGTTCTTTTCTTAGTATAACTGGAATGATTTGCGTTTTTGTTTAAATGAAATAAATGATTCTTTAACTTGAGCAGTAACAAATAAAAATGATCTATTTAATTACAGTAATGTCGTCCTTACGAATCTTGCAAACAGAATTGGGTCGCGCGAGACAAGCAAACACGGAATCGCTCGCCCAGATCATCCAATTAACGCGGGAAATGCAACATATAAAAGCGACATGGACGGATCCTGCAAAGACGAAAACGATCTACCATCGACTCACAGCGGCTCAGAAAGGCTGGGAGGAAGAGCGGCAGCTAAATCAGAGCCTGCGCACTCAAATTCGGGGACTCGAAGTCGCCCTAGCGGTATGCCGAGAAGGTGAAGCGGTAACTTACCCGCTCATCTTCGCCCCAACCCAACTGCCACAGACGACCACCAAGCCAGCAGAACAATCCATCACTACAACCAACAACCGTCGACCGGGACGTAAGGAACGTGCCCGACGTCGCGCAACACAACTCCAGAATCTCAAGCAGTAAACGATAATGTGTTTGAGTTGAATAGAATGGTTATAAACTTAGTTGAATCGTTGTTTTAATATAACCGTACGCCAACATCGCCAATTCGTTCCATAGTCCAATAAGAACCTAATCCTGAATAGCTATGAGGGACCGAACAAAGCGAGCATAGGTCTTCTATCGACAGCTCGTGAACCCGAGGATTGTCCGAGCAACTACAGTACTAGCCAATGGTACTCAATTTTTGCGGGCAATCCACCACTTGAACACATTACCAACGTTGCTTAGCAACGGGTGCCAAGTGGCGATCAGTATCATTTTGTATGGCGTTACCAGGGCCAACAGAAAGTCAAGCAAGATTTGAAACCCTGTAACCCACCATACAAATTTGGGGGCTCAGCCGGGATCGAATGATTGTTTTTGCGAAAAACCAAAGGAAATATAGACATATGTTTAAGGTTTAAATTGAAAATGTCGGGACGACATTTTACCAAACCCCGGAGAGATGACAAATGAGAAAGAAGGGAGCTTAATACAGAAAGATAAAAAACGATTAACCCGACTACAAAATGAGAAAATATGTTGATGAAACGAATGGCTTGCCCACCAAGTACAAATTTGGGGGCTCAGCCGGGATTGAATGATTTTCGTGTGCAAACAAATGAGAGGGGACAGGTTACAGAACTATCTTTGCAAATAGAAATGTCGGGACGACATGTTACCAAACCCCGGAGAGATGGAATATGTGGAACTTAAAATTGTAAAGAGCGATTGTAAAGATCGATGAGAAAGTGTAAAGATCGAGGAGAAAATTGAAACAGCAATAAAAAACGATCAACCTGACTGCTAGGTACAAATTTGGGGGCTCATAAAGGACTGTTTTTACAAAGAACCCAAGGAAATATAAGCAAATGTTTAAAGTTTAAACAGAGATGTTGAGACGATATGTTGCAAACCCCAGAGAGATGAGAACGCCATGAAACAAAACCCAGAGAACAACTGTTGAAAAACAAGCAACCCGACTACAAATTAAGACGCCAAGACACTCAACATCCATCAATACTTGACGACATGACACCCTTGTAAGACACCAACAACAATGACAAGACGCATAAGTAATTAAAAGGGCAAAATGCGGGATAAAATGAAATGGGGTAAGTAAGGGGAGTAATGATAAACAAGAGAAAGCAACGGAACCAAATAGAGGAAGCCAACGGTAATAGAATAAAGCACAACAGGTAATGAGTAAATAGTAGTAGATAAAATGAATCAAAATATATTAAAGAGGTGAATGAATTTAGTTAATTAGTATTTAGATAAATTTAAAGGGTAATTTGATAATTTTAGATGGAACCAACAAAAATTATAGAAAAACTAAAGGGTATCCTAAACATCGAGAACGATAACCTAGAGGAACTAATCAACAAACAAAAATTAATTAAACGAGCTAAAGAGGATATATCAACGATTTCCAACCCGTACTCCGATGAACATTGCATATTAATAAAATTGATCAACATTGATAAAGACGTAACAACTGAAAGAATATATGAAATTCTATCTATGAGATTAGAGATAACCAAATTCGGGAAAAGCTGGAACAAGTTAATGGAAAAAGTCAAAAACATTGAGGACGAGATTGCAACAACAATGAAGGAGCAGACTAAGGCTTATTCGGAATGTTATGCGTGCAAATTAGAGGAAGCACGAGTAATGGTGATACCTTGCGGACACCTGAGTTATTGTCATGGATGCGCACAAGAGTCGCACTGTATGTTATGCCAGCGAAAGATAAAGGAAAGACTAACGGTTTACTTTCCATGAATTGTTATGATGAAATGAAATAAATGTGTATTATGCATTAATTGAATTATTATTAGATGATAAGACGAATATAAAAGAAATATGCAATGTTTATAAATAATAAAACCACCTGACAACGATAAACAAAGGTAATAGACCAAAAACATAAAAGCCGAATTAGGGAAATAATCAAAACACATGCACAGAGACACAAAATATTGGACGGAAAAATTTCGACAACCGAGTTTTCCTAGTGTATAATTCTTTTTGTTTTATTGATATTATATTTATTGATATTATATTGAGATAGGACGAGGAAAAATGGTTAAACCTGAGCTACCTAATGATAGTACGCTCACCCAAGGAAAACCCTGATCAACCCTACTGAGAAAGGAACTGGTAGGCCAAGTCGCGTATGTCAGCAAGTAACCGGCGAGAGATTGATCACCTCTTTTGGGGAGCTTGCTGATGCGATTACCACAAATTTTGAAGGGGGGGAGTGAAGAGATAGACCGAGGGGTGAGAGAAAGAGTGTACACGGAACAGAATTAATAGTTTTGATTAAAGGTACCTAGAGATGACTTCTTTTTTCCCTAGCTGGTGGTGAGGCACCAGAGGACAGCTACGGACTGTCGTGCTCAGGTTGTTATCAGCCAAGGGACTGATGGCGCTGAGCCGTTCGATACAAAAACCCGGATCACACACCGAGTATCGAACGATTCTTTTTTTCGCTGGGAGGAACTCGATACAACAACCCGGATCCCACACCGAGTATCGGGGCCAAACGGTAGGTGAGATGTGAACTAACCGGTAAATGGTTCATACTCAAAATGTCCTACTAAAGCCAGATGAGAGCGGCTGAACGGAGCCGAGAAATCTGATGGAAGGAGCGGGCAGAGATTTGATAGTTTATTTTCCGCTCCCCACTTTGAATCGCTTCCTTTTCTTTTCACTATTCGGGAAATCAAGTAAACCGCTTTTGGAACTTGATTGAACGTCTAGGCATTTCCATACTTTTATATTCTTCGAGGTACACAACCCGGATCCCACACCGAGTACCGAGGGAATGTTTTTTTATTGCCCAGCGAGGAGTTTGGTACAATAACCCGGATCCCACACCGAGTACCAAATATCCGAATGGCGTGAGTAAAGCGTAACCGGAAGAATGCGCGGCCAAAAGACGCCATGGCTTGAGAGTCAGTGTGAGGCCTCAAACATACCCAAAAGTCACTGATGAGCTCAAGTCCGATGAAACAATGAGAGATAATATGAATAAGACGAATACGAATATGAGTAAAGATGAAATAGAGGGCCGGATGATCATGACCAGATACTAGAGGCCATAGAGGGCCGGATGATTATGATCAGATACTAGAGGCCATAGAGGGCCGGATGATTATGATCAAATACTAGAGGCCATAGAGGGCCGGATGATTATGATCAGATACTAGAGGCCATAGGGTGCCGGATGATTATGATCAGATACTAGAGGCCATAGAGTGCCGGATGATTATGATTAGATATTAGAGACCATAGAGTGCCGGATAATTATGATTAGATATTAGAGGCCATAGAGTGCCGGATAAGATATGATTATGATTAGATATTAAAGGCCATAGAGTGCCAGATAAGATATGATATGAGTAAAGATGAAATATGATTATGAATAGATATTAAGGTCACAGATGACCAGTAAAAGAGTTAAAGCCGAAGGCCGAAGAGCCAACGGAAATTATAGAGGGCATAGAGCGCCAGCGATTGAGGATTAAGTAAATGAATTTTTTGGGGGACATAGGAAAAACAATTAATGGAATGAATGAAAGTATGAGTATGATGAGTTTATATTATTGATATTATGATATAGATAATTGATACGACTATATAGATAATTGATACGAGATTAATAGATAACTATTACGAGGTATAGATAATTAAAAATGGACTTAAAATGAGGGGGGTGAGTCAGATAAAGAAGACCACCACGATAAATGCGAACAGGGGATGATAACATATATAGTATGGTAAACGGAGGAGAAATTAGTACAGAGTATAGAATATTGGAGTGTTATTTATTTTTAGGAATCGATAGTCAAACAAAGCAATCCAAGTCAAGTGCAACGCAAAGCAAAGGAGAAAATATTTCAGAGCAAACGACAAAGCAAAGTGATAACAAAGGAATTTGAATAAACGAGCAGAAAAGATTTTGGAATAAACGTCAGAGTAGTTACAAGCAGATAAGCAACCAGAAGTTTCAAAACAACCAAAACAAGAGAAGAGAAACCAGTCAAGCAGACGAATAACCGTAAACATTGATAGCATCAGCAACCACACGAGAAGCAAAAGCCAAGAGAATAGAGAAAAGAGTTTATTAAAAGCAGAAGAAAAGAAAAAAGTTCGCAACAGTAGAAGTGTTAATACTAAAGTATCAACTGCAACCGGAACCGGCACAGATAGCGGATTGACCGATTTTGAATTTAATAGCAGCGAAGAGAACGAATTACGTAATATCGAAAACCAGTTGACAACGATAGAATCAGTAAACGAAGAAGATCTGGACAACAACCCAAACATGACGACTTCAATAAACTCTTCAATTCCGGATGCAAATACAATATTGAATAACAATAATGTGATGATAGGAGAATTCAGAGAAAAGTTTAGAGGAGAACCGTTTGACGGTAGTCTCAACAAATTGGATACATTTATAAAGGAATTCGAAGTGTATAAAAATATCTGTCACTGGACAGATCAAAAAGTAAAAGAGCGACTACCCTTGTATCTGAAAGGGAGCGCACAAGATGTATTTGTAGAAGAAGCGAGAGATGTAACAAAATTGACAACATGGACAGAAATTAAAGAGTTCTTAATAAAGATATTCGGGATAGAGAAAAAGGGGAATAGGAAGATATTGGACTTCCTACACCGAAAACAAAGACGAGATGAATCAAATGCAGTGTACGCATGCGAATTAAAGAAATTGTGTAAAGAAGCCTTCGGAGAAACAGATTTACCTGAAGATAAAATGGTAGACGTCTTCATAAGAGGAATCAAAAGGGAAGACATACGAGCCAACCTTGGATGCTTGGCACCAGAAACATTAGATAAAGCAGTAGCAATCGCAAACAGATGTGAAGCCCATCTAGGACTGGGATATCAAGTGGCAGTCTTGGCCACGGAACCAACAACATCAACAGTCAATGCTAACAATCAAAACAACAATACCAACCCAGCTATGAATCAATTCATTCCAAGAGCACAGCAGATGTTCAAGCCACCAACAACGAGAAACCCGGAGGATAGAGGTAATAACCAAGTAAGTTATAATAATAATTTCAGGAACAATCCAAATGCAAATGAAAAATGCTCCACATGCCAAAGAATAGGACATCGGTCAGAGAATTGTTTCCGAAATTACAATTGTCAAAAATGTGGTAGACGAGGGCATACTGAGAAAATATGTAGACAACCTAATAACAAAGCATGTTACAATTGTGGACAACAAGGACACCTCGCAAGGCAATGTAACTAAGAAGAGAACCAAACCAGTCAAGATTAAACAACTCTATGGGGAAATCCACAAATTAACGTGATGCAAGAGATAGACATGCTACGAGAAACACTACAACGAATGCCCATGGAATTAAAAGAGATGATGCAACAAATGCCCATCAATATACAACAACAACGAATCAACGTAATGAGAAGCAATGAGGAGATTCAAGAGCTGCGAACTAGAGAATATCAAGAGCAACAACAAGCTGAATGGCAAAGACTACAAACCGAGGAAGCCCAGGAAATCCAGCAAAGATGGGAGAATCGAAAACAAACCCCGAAAAGAATTAATATGATGAGAATGGAAATTCCAGATGAAACTCACACTGCGGAGCAGTGTGTTGAGAACGAAGGGGGAGGAAATATGATAACTGATAACGGGAAAACAGTTGAATTAAATACGATGGAGAAAATAGAGGCCATCAAAGAATTTACAGAGGAGGAAAAACAAAGACGTCGACAGTTAAAAGAAACAATAATGGAGAAACCGAATGAACCAGAAACCCAAGAGATAACAAGCAGAATGATCAATAACGGAAAGATCAAAACGAGAAAACAATTAGTGTTCGGAGATAAGAACTCGCAAAAAGAAAAATTATCGACACAAAAAGCAGAGAGTACACTCGAGAAAATTAAGCAAGGAGGAAGCTTTAGAAACAAGAGGAGGATTCAGGTTAAAGAAAAGAAGCAATCCTGAAAAACAAGAGAAAGCGGACTAAGAAAGAAGGCACTTAATATTAAAATAGACGAGGCGTTAAAACATTAAACAAGAGCAAGCACTAGATCAAAAAATAGAAGTGATGGCAAAGAAAGTGCTATCTCAAGAAATGACAAGACCAGAATTAAAAACTGCAAAAAGATGAGCAGGAAAGCATCAACGTCCAAAAGAAAAGAAAAAGATATCAGAACCAATAATAACAAAAAATCGAATGCCAGAGGTATACTGCTACGAAAAATAGAAACAAGATCAGAAAAGAAAAGCCACGTGGAGTGAAGCTCAAATCGAGAATAGAATAAAAGAAATTATGGTTCCAAAACAAAAGGGCCAACAAAGATAAGGAAAGAGAGGAACAAAACCAACATATTAATATGCTGAGACCAAATACCAGACGATCAAACAGACGAAGATAAAGTGAAATAAGCAGTCTGGGCGGAGAAAATATTTTCAATCATGCGAGGGAAAAATAACCATATAAAGATGAATCAAAATCCGAATTAGAAGAAATGAAACAAACGTGCCAAGAGGAAGATGAAACTGAGATATAAAAGGAAATCAACGAGATCGTAGAAGAAGTAGATCGAAACAAATGTTCTTAAACCTCAGAGATACAACCGCATACAGCAGAGATTACATGAAATTAATGCGAAGGATATCAACGGATAACGGTACAATTACGCATCATGGAAAGATATGATAAAAAAAGTACCAAGAGAATCTGAAAGAATATGATAGAGAAAGGATGTACAAGGTAATTATTGATTTTTCCAGAGATTACCAAGAACAGATAATAAGCCACAAGAGGCGAAAACACAAACCGAGTTTGTATGATTGGGTAGTGAAAAAGCTAGGACCCAGCTACAAAAATAACCTTTTATATTATTCAAGGAAGAAAAATAAAGCGAGTATACACCTAGCGGATGCTCTAATTTGGCCCAAAAGGAATTAAATGTGGTAACGTTAACAAAAATGGAACCGAGAAACAGGACAGCGGAATATGCAGAAATCCAATACTACATTATACCAAAGGAAATAAAACCCGGATTAAAAGAGAGGAGACAAAAGATAATGAGACAAAACGCAGATCAAAATGACATAACATGCAATAGATCAACCAGAAAATACATTTAACCGATTATCGGTTTAACTAGACAATTGCAATGAAAATGTTCGTAGAAGCTGTACGAAGATACAATATTATGAGATTCGATAACGAGAGAAACAGATAATTATAGCCAAATACGGAGAAACAGCAAAAGAGATATGATGAGGAGATGAACCAATAAAGATAAGGAATAAAGCTACCAAATGATGAAATAAAAGAAAATGGGTAGATTCCCGATTTCAAGATGCTCACGAATATATACGACGGATTAAACCGAGAAATTATCCAAACAATAATAGAAGTAGTGACGATGGCATGGTAGAAGACGTGCATAATGTATCACAAACGGACAAATAAGTCCGCGATAAAACGAAACCCCGATATACGAATTAGCGTATATGGAAGACGGAAAAAAACCATTAACAATCTAGCCATTGGATGAACCAGAGAGAAAAAATACAAACAAAAAGAACAAACAAATCCAAAATTTCAAGAGGAAATGAAAAGAAAGCATGACCAAAATTAACAATCTAACCAGTTATGGAGACAAGATGCGAATGAGCACAAAATTACAACCGATAGACGACTCGAGATGCCGATCAACACATGGAAAAAGGTGTATGATGAAAGACAAAGGAGTGGAAATGGAAAATGGAAGAGAAACCGAACCAAAATGGAGATAAATATATACCAGGGGAAGCGCCAGGAAGATCAAGCTAATGAAACAACCTTGAACTTATATGAAGATGAGCCATATGAAAACTTACCAGAGGAAATGAAAACGAAATGGAATGGCAACCAGAAGAAGACGAGGAAATAAACGATAGAGCTCATTGCCCCCATACACATGAAATAGGTGGATGGGCTGAAAAAAGTAAAATCGGCTGAGAAGAGAAAAATCATTCGGTATCACAAGTCATCAATTTCCTATACAGAGATCGGAGGATACCTGGATGAATTGAGAGTGTACCCAAACGGAGATGGGAGGAAAGGAAAATATCTATCAGTGTATTTTCTATTAGCAAAGGCAAGCAGATATGACGGCAAGTTAGAGTGCCATTTTTATCGCAAAAGGCTCACGATTTCAATCGCTAAACCCGGGAAAAAATGGGCAAGAGCACCACAGCGAAAAAACGGGAGTGGACCAAGATCGATGATAAGTCAGAAGCCAAAATCACTGAAAATGTGCGGGAGGAGTACCACAATTCTGTTGAAAAAATATGTAACACCTCCCATTTGTTAAAGATGATACGATATACATCACGACTCGAAGTAGAAACAGAACGAGAAATGAAATTGCGAATCCAACAAGAACAAGCGACGACCGCGAATCAGTGTTACTCGAGAAAACGGAAAATAAAAAAACCCAGGGAACAAAATACTTGCCCACAGATATTAGCGACCCTGTGGGAGGGAAGGATTTAACAAGAGTAAAACGGAAACGCAAAAAAATGTTAAGAGAATTAGCAAGCCGATATGAGAACCGGAGCAAAAATCAAAGACGAACTGTAACAGATTTAGCAAAATGCATAATCGATTCTTGTAGCAGAGTGGAAGAATCTGCGAAATATCGTTAAAGAAAATAGAGGAGTTATCGGAGAATGTATGCTGGTACCAGAGCAATTCCGAGAAATTATCCGAAAATGAACATACCGAATGGGACAGGCCGAAACGATAGAGAAGTATAGTTTAAAATTATGATGCCAGATTTCGAACAATTGTTGAAAGAGAATTTTATTATCACTGCCCAAAAATAAGTGAACGTGAAAAAAAGAGAATACCGTACGAACTGCCATTTCATTTACAAGTATCAAGGACGATCACTAGACGGACGATCTCGAATCGGAGTTACAGGCAAATTGCAATGGGATTAATAAATGTATTAACAGGTAGCAAAGATCGCGGGTAGAGAAACTCAATAAAAGAGAAATCAGAAAACAAAACGCCCAATAGGACGACAAGAGAGTCTAATACGCCAGAAGTCCCACCTGCAGCAGATGAATTAAATTCGCATCACAACAGGAGATGAAGAGATACTAAATGATTCTAAATGATATTGTGGACGAGGAAACAACCAGGAGAATACCGGAATCAAGAGATTTGTTCATGACAGAAGATGGAAAACGATCTGATAACAGAGAATGAACCAGACGAGCTATGTTATGTGGTCAAAGACAGCCAGTCGAATTATAGAGCCAGATACCGAAGAGGAAAATAAAAGAAAGAAGGAAACGCCGAAAGCCGACAGAGAGGACGAATGGATAATTGGATAAATGAACGAGGAGCTGTACAACATCCAAAGAAACAACAGACGAACAACCCAAACGAAAAGAAAACAGGTACTGGGCAATGGAAAAGGAAATCCAGCGGGTACGACCAAAAAATTGTATAAACCAGCTCCAGAAGAAAAACTAAAGAACAGATGCAGATGGATCAATTGACAACGAAATTGAAACAAGCTTAGTCAAGTGGACAAAGCAGTTACAGGGAAAACTTGAAAGGCAAGAACAAGCGAGCCAAAATGGATCAACAACTAATAACTGATATGCTGGATTTAGCAAACCCAGAAATAAAGAGAAAATTTAAAAACTCAATAATATCGGAGCAGAGCGAAACAGCTTTGGCAGCATAAAACCAATAAATAAATAAAATCATGGACAATAAAGTACGAACCACAACCAAAATCCAGAAGAATTATTGTTGATAATAAAATCACTTAACGAAACGATCTGATGACCCAAACCAGATATTGGTAGGAATGGCCCTACCTAATGTACAATACGATAGTGCGATATACAGAAACGAACTCCAAGATACAACCCAAACGATATGAAATTTGCGAAACAGACATTATCAGGAAGGTATCGAACCAATTCATCCTGACTCAGGTGATGCAAGCCTTTATAAATTTGGGATAAGAAAGATGATAAAAACCGAGATTGATGCAAAGCGAAGTTAAAAGAGTTATTAACGGAATTCGAAACAACGATTACATGCAAGCCGATTCAAAAACAGCTAGAAAAGGATGAATACGATAACACTACAATACTCATATTGTATGATGTGCGTTGAATAGGAGTAGAACCCGTTTGTTAGTATATTGATGTGAAAATATAAAGATTGGTGATAAATACTCACTAAAAGAAACGGGAAGAGTGCAAGCAGCAACATCCCGGTTAGATTTACAACAACAGCAACCGCAGTATCTATAACCGTATATCAAGAAGAATTTCATTAAAACGGAAAATTTAAGGGAATGTTCAAGTTAACGCGGAAAATCGTAGCATTTCATGCGGACATCACTCACATTCAACAAATCATTGAAAGCCGGAACGCGAAACAACAGTGGTTTTCTGTAAACGCGGAGCGAATTGTGAAGAAGGATTCACGATCAGGACGCATCTCAATAGCTGGAAGAGTAAATGTGGCAGCCGAGGAAGGAAAAAAATAAAAAATACCCGAAGTATACGCTGCGGAAGAATAACGGCTGGAGACGGAACGTGTCAAGGAGGAGAATATACCCTATTGAAATCAATTAGTCAAAGGAGTAGTAGTTGATTGGAAAGCTATCAAGGTAAAGTGGAGAAATACCAAAGGATATTTCGATCCAGACACGCACAGCAATGAAAAAGTAAACCCTCAATGTCTTAGAACAGATAGATCATGCAATACGGGAATGTCAACGATCGTATATCACGCCGATACCAGAACTTTGTAGACTCACCTTATTGAAAAGTGCATATTTTGACCCGAACGTTGCAAGGGACAAGTGCAACAGAGAAAACGAACTAAACACGCAAAAAAGTGCATTAGTGAATTACGAGAAACCGCAAGAATCGGGAAAACCAACGATAATCACAACCTATCGATCAGAAGTCACGCCAACGGTTAGTAATATCACTGATTACCACAATCGGAATTGAGATTTAGTAAAAGACGAAGGTAAGCCAAATGTGACGACATAAGTAGCTAGACCAATTATAAAGGAATTTCTTTAATCGCGAAACAGCAATTACCAAACGCAAGCGCAAATAGACCCAAAGATGTGAAACTATAATCTCTATATAAATAACAAGATGTTTTCTTATTATCATAAAGGATGCATTCAAAACAGAGAAAATATACTACGATTTTGTTAAAAATGATTGTATCTTGAACAGAGAAATATTAAAAACAAAGTTAGCAATGGCCAATCACAAAATCCAGATAACGCAATTTCCATTACTACCACTCCAGGAAAGGATTATTTTGGGAGAATAGTTGGTAGAAAAGTTATGTACACGTACAAATGTGAAAAGACAATTGCAAAATTGCCAGAGAAATTTCAACAATCCCAAGAGATTAAATGCATGAAACGAATTGAAATAATACATAAAGGGAAAATCAGATTCCCCAACCGTAACAAGGATGTTAAACCCAAGAGAAATTGTACCCAATATGTTCAAGGCTGTAGTAATTTGGTTATATTGGACCGTTATTCGAAATAAGGGATGGCAAGTTGGTTACAATTCCCAACTCGAGTAATAGTAGCGCCGCCAAAAATAATTTGGACTTACAGAATTGGCCAGCGAAGCAGGAAATTCAAAACAGTTATATATCACAGAGTGGAATATACCAAAACAAAATCTGGAACGAGCCAAGCAGAAGCATTATATTCCAGCACAAAGCAAGCTATACTATCTTAATATTGTAACGATAACGGGATGAGGTAACAAAACGATGGAGAGAAAACCCCAAACTACGAATGTTACCCTATCACCAGATCATTATTCAACATGCTTACAGCAAATATTGATGAAAAGCCATGTGGGGAAGATTCTTAATCTTCGGACAAATGATGGCAGGAAATCTTAGGGAAATAATTTCTTATATTCAAATCGTAAGGAGTAATCATAACACAAATGTTGCATAAGTTTCGATATCTACAAAAGAGAAGAAAAATCAAAACTTGGAAAATGGCAATTGGTTCTTACCGTTTTAGCTAAAACAATGGTATTACATGGACACTTCAAAAGATATCCACAAGATATAAGAGATTAGTAGGAAACTAACTAAAATGAATGGTACTGATGAGAAGTCGGACAAAATTTAAAGCTAATAATTGAGATTAGAAGCCGAGAAAACCGAATGAAGCGACAAAAAACGAGTAACTGAAACGATGGATAAATTTCAGAGATTAGCAGTAATAACAGCGATAACGACCGGAAAATTCAAGGAGGAACACAGGATGCTAACTCCAAGAACAACTCAAACAATGGGAAAATCGAAAGACAAGACTATAGTGGACATTATAATCATTCCACCACCAGTATACGAATGTCTAAAAAAGCCAGCATCATTCAGTAGAGAGAAACACGCCTAGTTAGAAAGCACACGTACCAATACCAAAGTCATTCAACAACATTTACGAAATATTTATCCAGTACCATACGAACCAAATTGGGCACAGGACCTTAGTTGCCAAAGAACCAGCCAAAGATCAAGAAGTGTGGATCAGATCCAGAAACTCGAACTATAGCTATGTTACAAACGTTAGCTGGACCAAACATTTACGGTACCCATAGAAATAAATGGGGGTAGAAATAAAAGCAATGATTGATACCGGGCAAACATCTCAGCAATAAAAAAATGGATATTAAAATACCAGGAGATTGTTGGCCATGTATTAGAAGAAGCTAACATGGATTGTAATAACTTGCAGTAAGGAATCGGTAGCAGTCATCGGAAAAATCTGTCGATAATTAGAATATAAAATGTAAAAATCAATACGTATTAGCAGTATCAGGAAACTGGAGCGCAATTGTATAATTGGAACAGTGATCTTCATGCCAGAATTACTAAAAAGACGAAATAATAGATCTAGGTCAATGGAGCTGAGAGATATAAACCGGACGAATATGTATGTTGAAATCAGAAGTAAGATGCTCAGAGAGAATATAGTGCCAGGGCGCACACAAATGATTTGTTACGTAAAAAGTAAATGAGGAAACAAGAGGGGAAAATGATTTTCGAAACCTAAACCACAAATTGAGAAAAAAAGAAGGGAACTGCCATTAAGCCAGAGAGATAGTATACGTAAACGATAACAGTGAAATTCCAATCAACATTACAAATTTTGACGAGGAAGATAAAGTTAATCTATGAAAACGAACGATTTGGGAAAACTAACACCCAATGATGGACATTGAACTTCAACAACAAAAACCAAGGAACTGAGGAAGAATTATGGACTATCGACAGTCAGCTACTAAACGAAAACGAGATGAAGGAACAACTACAAAAAAACTGGTAAATGGAATTAAGGATATATTTGCAGCATCTGACTTAGATCTCGGTACAAGCGAATTGTAACGCAACACACGATACCATTAAACGGATTTGATAACCCCAATAACAACTACGGCCATATCGATGGCGAAGCTCAAAAATCTGTTAGCAGAAAAAGAAGTCAAAAGATGTTTAGACGCAGGAGTAATCGAACCAAGTTGCTCGCCCATGGCAATTCCCAGTGGTCATGGTAAAAGAAAAAAAGACGGAACACAACGGTTCTGTATAGACTACCGACGACTCAACGCAGTAAACAAAAACGGGATACTTACCCGTTAGGATATTAAATGAGATGTTACCAAACGTTACCACGGAGAGCTTATTTTTACATCGCTAGATTTAAAAAAGTGGTTATTTGGCAAATTAAAAGTCAAAGAAGAGGACAGAGAGAAAAACTTGCCTTTACAATTGGAAAAGATCTATACCAATTCAAGAAAATTCCTTTGGACTAACAACGCACCAGCTTCATTCCAGAATGTATGAACTGTAACGCACGCATTAAACATGGTTATGGTATATTTTGATGATTATTAATTGTTATTCTAGCACCTTCGAAGCAACATTTAAAATTATTCGTAATGTATTTCGTTCGACTGAGACAATGGAATTAAAATTTGAACCATCAAAATTGCATTGGGGGCAAAGGGAAAAAGTTACCTCTTAGGACATATTGTGTCAGCAAAAGGCAAAGAACCAGATCCAAGAAACATTCGAAAGATTAAAGAATTGCCCTGCCACAAAACAGTCACGCAAGTTGCAAGAATTCTTAGGCTTATGTGGATATTATCGAAAGTTCATCAAGAGTTATGCAACCACGGCAAACACCAATACAAGATTAACCAAAAAAGATTACCCGTTTATTGGGCAAGAGGAAACAACAAACAGCCTTGAAAACACGCAGAGATAAACTGATATCAGCACCAATACTCGTTTACACCCAGATTTTAAGAAACCGTTTTGTTAGAACAGGACGCAAGTGGATTATGCATCGCGAGCCAGTTTCTAGGACAATGTTGATGACGGAGAAAAGGAGAACGAGTTATTGGATATTATGTCGAACGTTTCAAGAAACATGAAAAAGAATTACTCCGTGGAACTGAAAGAGAAGGCGTTAGCAATAATCCAAGCTTATTAAACATTCAAAATGATTTATTATGGGGTTTCACGAGATATATATCACTACAGATCATTTCAACCATTGGTATGGCTTCTAGGCCAAACATTGAAAGAAGCCTCGAGTAGATTAATGAGATTGGGCGATGCAGTTGCAAGATACTCCACGTTATATAAAGTTCAAATCAGGTAAAGCGAAACGCCAACGCAGATTGGCATGTCAAGGATTTATTCAGGAATGATGGACAGGTGTAAGCACGAATTATGCATGATAATCCAGAGGACATCGACTTTACAAAGCTGAAAAATGAACAGAAAGAGACGAAAGAGTTGAAACAATAATTGAATTCAAGGAAACGATACGATATGAAAATCTTCGACAACAACAGTAAAGTGTAAAGGAGCATATGGAAAACACAGACATCGATACACTATGGAGAAAGGATGGTTATTACTAAAGGATGGTTGAGAAACGGACTTATGTTGCTTACCAGAGAGTAGACGAAAAGAGGTGCTAATTGCAAATATCACGATGGAAAACTTGGAGGACACATGTCAGCAAAGAAGACGGAAGCAAGACTGCGTCAAAAATATTATTGGCCAAAAATATCGGAGAGGACGTAAAAGGATGGGATAAAGAATTGCCTAATATGTGCAAACCAGAAAAAGCAACCAGGAAAGTAAATTGAAAAGCACCGTTAAAGCCAATGCCAATTCCACCAGAACCATGACAATGATGCAATGGATGAGGAGACCATTACCCGAAACCAACGATGGGAATATTTACATTATTTGGTAGTGACAGATATTTATCAAAATTCCCGGGAAGCATTCGCAATACCAGGATCAAAAAGCCAAGAACAATAGCGAGAATCTAGTAGAGGAATATGCTGTAGATAACGAACACCCCCAAACAGATCCAACTGATCAAGGAACCAACTTTATGAGCAAATAATAGAGAAGTAACGAGAATTCTTCAGAATTGCGAAGCATGAGAACATCACCGTACCATCCGCAAAACAAATGGTTCAAACCGAACGATTCAATGCATACTATAGAAATATGTCGAAATTTATGTAAGCAGACACCAAAAAGATTGGGTAGATATATAAATTTATGCCTATGGCTTATAGAATGTCAATACACTCAGCAACAAAAATGAGTCATTCAAATTAATGATACGGCCAGAGAATGTAAACATGCCAATAGACCTTAGAATATCAACCACCAATATCACCAGTATTATGGGAAATTGATGATTATGTAAACAGGATTCAAAGAGCGAATGCAAGAGATCTGGAAACAAGCAGTATGAATATTAGATTTTAACCAAGAAGCTATAAAGAATTGGCACGATAAAAAGAGAGACGGCGTGCAGCATAACTTTCAGGTTTGAGACTGGGTAATAATTGCAACGCCAGAAAATTATTCCCAGGAGTAGCCAGAAAATTACAAAGATGTGGTAAAGGACCATACGAAATAATGTAGTAAACGAGAATAATGCGCGAGGTTAAATTGGTCAATTAACCCACTCCACTAACCTATTTACGTGAACGTTGGAGTAGATGTAAAGCGATACCGAGAACAATAACAAGAGAACCAGAGAACGAGTATGCAAAACAGATCACAAACTCAAACAACTGAGTATAAACGGTATCTAACGATGCAGTCGAAAATAGAAGCGACATCAAATAATAATGTAGGAAACCTAAACCGGATGATCCAAAATTACGCTAAACGCGACCCAAGACAATGTAGACAAGATGATATAATAGTTAAAAGCATCAGAAAATAATGCCCCAGATGGTCGAAGGAAAAGATGGATGAGGAATAGTAAACAAAGCGGGAGAAAAATCGCAATGGATTATGCTAAAGGACTAGAAGTCCACCAGAAATGGACCGTATCAAGGAAAGTATACCCATGATCTTTACTATGGCAGATGTAGAAGGGAACGTACCTCTACATATCGCAGTTCAACACAGAAATACTCAAAGATAATAGACATAATCCAACTTATGCAGAAATGCGGACAGCGCCTCAAAAATTATACCAAACGAAGAGGACAAACACCATTAATGTTCCAGTTGCAGCAGACGCCTCTACACAGTCCTGAGAGAATTACTAAAAACCGGATCCATCGTTCAAAGAAAAAGATTAATGCGAGAAAAATAATGTATACACTATGCACGTTAAATCGAGACAAGGCAAGTGCAATAAAATTTATAAACCAGTAACGCGACAGTCAGAGAGAGAGAATGATGGGTAAAACAATCCAAACATTATGGGGAACTATCGAACGCCAAACCAAGACAAGCAAACAGCCAATCTGATGAAATCGACCTACGAGGATCATCCTTAAAGTATTCGATCTGAACTATATGGTAAGAAACAGAAACGTCCTTATTAAAAGAAACAATATACGCTCACTATCCATTTCCAAAGGACAATTAAAAGGCAATGTTGAAGTGGGAGGACTGAAATTCACCAATCACCAAAAAGAAGCAGTTACGATCGTAGATAGAAAGGAACAACTATTAATTGATAATTACATAGATGGCATCGAAAGCAAATAAGATTCCAAGCGAGCAAACAAGAAATAAAAGAGATGGACGATATAAAGCGAGAATAATAAAAGGTATACGAGTAAATAATTGAAAAATTAAATGTCGAGACGACATTTCAAAGGAAACCCCGGATGAGGTAAATAATGGAGAAGGAGGAAGGACAACAGCAAAAGCCAAGACGATCAAAATACTAGCAGAAGAAATTAAATTCTACACAACAAAGAAAAAAAAGGAATCATCTAACAGGAACTCGAGGAACGAACAACAGCAATAACGAGGGAAAACGAACAGAGGGATGATGTTACTACAAAAACAAGGGAAAAATCAAAACCGGAACCGACCCTGCCTTACAAAAAATAATGATATTAATCACGTCCATCAAAGTTAACGGAAGCTGACGAAAACATCACAAAGGAAATAAAAATCGTTCAGAATACGAAACAATAAATGAGAAAGGAAGCGCAAGCAAAGAATATGCTTACCAACTGACGATGAATACAACATAAGTTTGCCAATTCGACTCCATAGGGAAACAGGAAAGATGGAAATACGATCCGAAAACTCATCATCATGTCAAACCACCAAAGATGTATGTAGAGATGCTACAGAAAGATTAGAGAAACGCTAAAAATCCAAGTAAAGCCAGGAATAGGCAAAAATTGCGAATAATAAAACAGAGGAATAGAAACGATTTAACAAGTATGTATACAGAATAAAATTAGTTGATATGTTGGAAAATGAATATGAAAGACAGGAAAGAAATGTGAATGGATAGCTAGAAGGCCAATGGCAGAATATATAATATGTGCCAACAGATGAATAATAATAACCTGCACATTAGCCAAAACCTTGCGGGAAAAATTCACAACACCAAAAGAAGAAGCCTTAATCAAACGTCGAGTACGAGAAAACAAAGAATAATATAAAAGTGGAAGCAGAACCCAAAGAGTTGGGAAGAAGATAATAGTTGAAAATATGGCAAAGAACCCATTCAAAAAGTCTTGTATTCGAAACTAAAAAAGAACGGAACGATAAATTGAAAGAATCAGAATGTCAGGCAAATGAAGATTAATCAAAAATCAAAAATACCGTATTCCAACTAAAAGAAAACGTGGAAAGTTATATTAGTACACGTCCAGAAAGGAGAGATTGATTACTGGAAATCAATAACAAGAAAGTTTACTAGAAAACAATTACGACAAAACGTCCGGAAAAAGAAACAAAAAGGAACCGTCATCAACACAGATCAGAGAAAGATAAAGCAGTAATAATAAACATAGGATCAAATGCCAGCAAAACTGAAGAAGAAATAGTTAATTGAGAACACAGGTGAAAAACCTATCACAAAAATCTGCGAGTATACGAACTAAGAGAAACGAACCCAGTAAATAAAGAATCCAATGTGAAACAAGCAAAAATATAAAGAAATCAAAAGTATTCGAATCCCCAACGAAAAAGGAAACTTGGAAATATGTAATAAACATTCAAAAAGAACTCATGAACATTGTGTAGAACGATAACAAGGAAACCACTCAAGGTCAAATTGCGATAGATCAATTCCACAACAAAACCAATCTGGGAGAAAAACAAGAAACGAAAACCATGGAGAAAAGGAATGATCAGGGACGACAGCCACCTTTCAATTCATGAAGCATTACAATCCAGAAAGCAACTTAAGAACGTAACAACCAAAAGAATGCGGAAAATGGAGACAACCAATTGCAAGTAGAAATACGGACCGTACAACCTAATGAAAGATTACATGATTAAAATGATTGGATAACAAACAGCATAATAAAGCAGCGTAGTAATGCTAATAATAATTCAATTAGTAAGAACTACAAATGCAGAAAGAAGCCAGCGAAAAGAAAGATTATGGCCAGCAGTAGAAAAATTCAATTACGATATCGAATTAGGACAATATGATGAGAAAGACCGAAGAAATATGAAAATCATAGAAAACTTCTAGCACAAGCGGACTCTGGTTAAAAGAAACCGCCCATCATCGAAGCACAACAATGGTCCAAGGAATCTGATTGTATACCAGATAATGAATGAGAAATACGGGGATATACGGAACATTACGTATAGAGTCCGGAAGACGATGGTTGTAAAACGAAAAAAGAGACATTGTATATAGTGTAAAAAATATTATGGTAGTTTATAATAGTAGTAATGGTGTATGTATATTTATAAATATTGTACAAAATTACGTTAGAAACAATAATGAAATAAGAGGAATGGCCGATGAATTAATGATGTGTTTATAACCAATAGAAATGGATCCGAATAACGTAAATCAACCAAAACCAATGAGAATACCACCATTCACAGTAAGCAACTACAACACCAGCAGCTGCCATGCACCTATAGAGATCGTAGAATTTAAATCAAGAATATTTACAAGATCAAGGGAATCGAGACAACGTGGAGAAGACATGTAATTATATGAACATTAATACGAAACAATGCGCAAACCCAGTGGACAAATACTCATCTAGTATAACGGAAAGTGTGAACAGAGGCCTACAACAAGCCATAAGACTGGAAGAGCAACAAGGAACAATATTAACAATTACAGAGAATAAAATGAGCAAATTAGCAGATTCAAGTTTAGTGGCAAGCTGACGAAATTAGGAGACTACGTAACATATCAACAGCACGAGATCCAGCAAGTTGGGTAAGGAATGGATAGCATCCAATGCCAGAATTCACCCAGAACCGGATTCAAACAGTAGAGTAAAAATAAAGCGCACCGTGTAAATTATGTATAAATAAAAGCGATAGAAGTAAAGAACGTCAAGTAATCAAAAGAAAATTTTTGGTAGATATGCAGACAATCATCGAGAGAATTAGAGAACGAGAATCCATCAGAAACTACTAACGAAATTAATGAAAAAATAAGATTAGAATGGTGAAGATATCAAGGAAAGACTAAAGTGTTGTAATGTAAAGAATTACTGATCGAGCGAGACAGACGAAATGCGGATGCAGAATATGTACAGATTGCACGATAGAAGTGATAGAAACAAAAACAATAAAATGCCCTGGATGCGACGAGACGAGTTGAACAATGGATTAAAGCCACCAAATAAAGAAATCAATAATCTACTAGATTCAATGCCCGAGTAAAAAGAATGTGAATGGAAAGGACTTATGAAGGAAGCCGAAAAGGTTCACCAATGAATGCGAATTAACGAGATATTATGCGGAAAAATGTCAAACCGATCATAACGAAAAAGACGATGGAAAGAACATCACCAAGTGTGTACCAAGAGAGAGGAAAAATGCGAATTCTGTGGAGTCTCGACGAATGGTAAAAATAGAAATGGAACACCGAATCCAAAAGAAGGAAACAAATATGCGACCTATATGAAGAGCATGTGCAAACAAACTGCGGCAGAAAAGAAAGGTCAAATTGAAAACATTGGAACGAATGTATAGGGCAAACCAATCAAGTGCCCGTGAGTTATTCATGTTCAGACGCAACTACCAATTATGGAGATGCAAAAGCATATGATGGAAAATAGTATCGAGCATTGCCGAAATCATGATGAAAACGATAGGGAATGTTGGCTGGGAAGTGAGTGAGAGCCTACGAAGCAGGAAAATGATGCACAAAAGGCGACTAAATAAGAGAAATATTAGAATCCAGAAAGAATTTCGAGAAAAGCCAAGGAAATACACTCAAAGAAAATAGTCGAAATAGAAAAGAAAATGCAACAGTATGACCAACAGACCTAAAAAGAATTAGAAACGAACGGCTCTGTAGCCGGAAACATCTTACAGCACCATTCATTAATGGAATAACCGAAATTTGCAGAAAAGCTCCAGAGAGGCAAAGATGGAACACAGGAGTAATTCTAGACTCAGTTCTGCACCAACATATACAGCTTGGGAAAAACGTGATAAAATTATGGGTATTTAAGACTTATCCAAATGTAGAATGAAATGAACAGGCACCCATATCAGTTGTCATTCGTCAGAGTAGGAAAAGGAGATACGATGAATTATTAACATTGGCCTTTTAAACAAAATATGATACTTACAATGAAAGGAACAAGAGGAATTACCGCAACCAATCAGAACAGGAAATGAACCACAGATGGGGAAAGACCACAAGCCGACTGGATACAGCAATTGGTACACCACTTTTCTATCCACAACAACGATTGAAGGAAAGGATTCTTGCGAGAAGATAATCTGTATATAAAATTAGAAGTTAGAGAAGCCAGATAAAGACTTTGTAAAGAGAGAAAGAAAGTGTAAATAAATGTAAACAAAATAATTAAAAAATCAAATAAAAATCAAAAAAATTACAAATAAAACCAGAAAATCAGAAAAAACAAAAAATTCAAAAATAATGACGATTATAGATGGCCAAGCGGAATCACGAAGAGATCAACGATACAGATGAGAAGAAGGACCAAGATTCGATATGGACGAGACTATGGAAAAAACCAGAGAGGAAGAGAAAGTAATACACTTGCAGTGCCAGCAATTATATACTATAAAGACTTACGACGATAAGACGCCAACGCGAATCATAAAGCGATATACTCACAAATGAGAGTGGAGACGAGGAGCTGAAGAAAAGAGAACAGAGATATTCACGTTTAAAGATTAATAAAAGTATTTACCGATCAGCAAGCAAAGAAATGGCTGCAGAAGGTTGTATTTTAACCGGGAACACAGAACTACCAGACGAAGGGTAACATGTATTTATTGTCAAGGAAGACTCTCGCATTGGGAAAAAGGAGAAAACAGCAAAAACGAGAACACCTGAGGAATTTCAACCTGCCCATTTTAGAATAAACTTTGAACGTCGGGAAACCAAGCGATAAAACAGATTGGAAGGACTTCGAAATCAGGAATTAGACAAAGATGGAAAAAAGAGGCCGAGAACAAAGATAACGATAATAAAGAATTTCGAAAAAATGATCCAACAGAACTAACATGGGAAAAAAGAGACTATAAATAGAACATTCGAAGAGAGAAGAATCAAAACGTTCAAAGGGAATCCAAGAGCCTAGCTCCGAAAATTGGCGAGCTCTAAGGGTTATTGTCAAAACAGCAAGAGGAATAATGTTTGCGATGGATGTAAAAATCAACAGCCAACGACCAGATCAGATGTCAAAAAGACTAAAGCATTAAAGGAAAATGTAATGTATAAGCAAGGGAAAAAGAGTCAAAGAATACTCGAAATAATAATTACCAACCAGCAGAATAGAAGATATTTTGGATCGACCAAAAACGAAGAACCATAATGCTATTATCAGGAGTAGATACTCAAAAATGAGGAAAATAAATCCAAGGAAAGGTTAGCTAATAATTTAGATGGTACGACTCGACACAAGCAATAATCCGAGCAATCAAGCGATATCAAGGAGGAAACCTAAAGAGAATCGTGACAAAAATCAATAATAAAGGAAGCTATTTTGGAGGCAGTATCAATGTTGTAACATGTTGCAAAACATGTAGAAATAATTTATATGCCTTGTGGACATGATGGTCACATGTGAAGGTGCGGGAATAAAAAGTCAATATATGTCCAGTATGAGAAAGCGATCAACGGGCGGATCAAAGGATTCGTTTCGCTGCATCAGAGATAGAAACGAAAACAATGTGTAAAAAGTGTAAATAAAGATAAACGTAAAAACAAAATCATAAAAACTCAAAAACCACAAAAATAGAGATGATGTAAAATTATGAATAAAATTTTAGATGATTGAAAAGAGAGAATAATCGATTATTAATATTTAGAAAACAATTATGAATCCAAACGAGACAAAAGAATTGTGAAAGAGGCTGAAGAGTCAAAACAGCAACCAAAGATTCAACCAGAGTCAATAAATTAACAAGTGAGGAAGTAAGAATTTATGGAGACAAAGAACGTTACAATTTAAAAGAAATTGCTACTAATCGCAGAAGAGGAATTAGTACAAGCGGACTCTAAAAACGAAAAATGATGAAGGAAAGTGGGAAAAACAACTAGAACAAAAATGAATTTACCCGGAAGGAAAAGATAGAAAACGTCCAAGAGCGAGAGAGGAAAAGATGAAGAATTTTGCAGAACCAAACAGAATCAAAAACCAAAGGAAAAGAGATACCAAACTCTAGAGCAAGGAACAGGATCAACAAAGTGAAAATTAGAAAGATTGAGAAAGTGATAAAAGATAAAAGAAGCAGAGATACGAGAGAAGGAGAGGAGACGATAAAATTTATTACAGCAAATGCAGGAGGAAATTGGGGCAAATAGCACCCAATACCGAATAGAAAAGACAAAGAGAACCCATTTGGAACAAGCAAAGAATGGCCAAAACGGAACAAGCACTCCATTGGAAAAGGCCAAATGGACACGAGGATAGAGAACACTCAAGGAGTTAATTTGGAGCACGAATTAGGACACTACAATTCAGCAAATAGCCGAAGAGGGGAGGATAGAGCGAGAGCTTACAAAGATAAATGGAGAATGCAAAAAAGGAGGTCAAACAAGCTGAGATCAAGGGCCAAAACCATCAAAAGAAAATAAGAGAGCCCGAGACGATTAGACAAGGAAAGAATAATTATGATTCCAAACAACGGCGGAATGCGAGAAAGTGGAAGACAAGGTATAGATTGTCGAAAATCGAGAATACAATACAATGGGACATATACAAAAACAGATCACGAAATAGATGCAACAAACGAGAATGAAGGAAGATGCTAATAGAACAAGAAAAGACTTCTTTAAACAGAGGACAAATACAACAAATAAAAACGGAAGACAAAGAAAAAGTGGATCAAATCAGAAGCGGAAGGAAGATTGGAAGAACCAGTACCAAGAAGCAAGAAAGAATAAGACTGTTACCCAAAAAGATATTAATATGGAAGATGTGGGAACTATGGGAACAAGGTCGAAGCGCAAAAAGAAAACAATTGAGGAAACTGAACGAAGAAATCCAAACAATGGAATACATGAACGAGCCAGACAAATACAGATAAGAAGGGCTCAGGAAAACTGACAAGAACCTCAGGAAATGGATGATCAGCTAAATCAAAAGATAACGGAAAAACCGCGACACGAACAAACGATGAAAGACGCGCAAAAACCAACAATTAAACGCAAGGATAACAGAACCCAACAGGAGGTGAATTGGACACCGCAGGAGGTTGCAGTTGTATTTAAAGAAGATCCAGTTGAGACATCAACACGAGTCAACGAGCAGTTGAAAAGAACAAGTTGAAGCAGAGTAAAAGCAATAAAGCAAGGATTACAGGAAATGAACAGAATCTGAGAAAAGAAATCGAAAAGCTAAAAGCGTTAGAAAACACTCATTCGGTTGGAAACGCGATGGGAGGAACATAACAGAAAAATACAGATATCTTGCCTAATCTCTTAGAACGAAGAGATAAAATATCAAACGCTTGCGTGCAGAAATTAAATACTTGCAGACGACCACCAATCCTGCTTATCCGTTATACCAACTGAAATTCTAAACCAAGTACCCCGCCGACCCGATGAAGGATTCGGGGAGACGGACGACAACGATAAGTGTAAATTTAAAGAAGGAAAAAATTTGTAAAAAGTGTAAAAACAATAAAAAAATAAAAACGATTAAAAACAAAAATTGTTAATCGACTGTATATTTAGTTATGAATCCAAATGAAATAGAAATCGAATAATCTAGAAGACGGAGAATACGTACCAAAGCACCAATTCAATTAGTAGAACCAACGAGCCAAGAACCCACTGAGATATTACAGTAAAAGATGGGAGAGCCGAAAAGAAAAGAATGGCAAGAGTTAGTGAAGGAACAAGATTCAGAAATCGCCCCCCCACCCGGAATAAATCAACAACAATACAGTCAAAACAACTAGTCAATCTGATTAAAACGAAAACTATACCTCCAGCATGGAAAACAGAAATCAAAGAGAGAAAAATGAACGATGAGGCGAGAATTAGCCCGAATCTACAAAAGAGAGAGAAAAATCAACTGGAAAATGCAATTTGGATCTTACCGTTTAAGCTAAAACCATGAATTACATGGACACTCAAAAGATATCCACTAAGATAAAGAGAAGTAGTAGGAATACTAACTAAAGAATGGTACTATGAGGAAGTCGAGATAAATTTAAAGCAATAATGAGATTGAGAAGCCGTGAGAATAACCATAATGAAAGGAAAAAAACGAGTAAACTGGAAACGATGGATAAATTTCAGAGATGAAGCACGTATAACGCGATAACGACGAAAATCAAAGGAGGAACCAGATGCTACTCAAGAAAACTCAAACAATGGGAAAGATCCGAAGACAAGACATAGTGGGAATTATAATCATCCACCCCAGTATATCGAATGGTCTAAGAAAGCACATCATAGGTAGATGGAGAAGACACGCATAAGAAAGAACACGTACCATACCAAATTCAAAACATTACGGAATTTTATGCCAGTAGCATACGAACCAAAATTGTGGAATGACTTAGTGCCAAGAATCCAGCCAAAGTGATCAAGAAGTGTGGAGTAGGAGCGCAGAATATCTCGAACTTATAGGCTATGTTACAAACGTCGTTAGCGTGGGAACAACATTTACGGTACCGCATAGAAATAAAGTGGGTGTAGAATAGGCAATATTGATACCGGAGCATAACATCTAGCAATACAAATGGATATAAGATACCAGTGAAGATTTTGTGGCCATTGTATACGAAGAAGCTTAAATGGATGTAATAATTGCAGTAAGGATCGTAGCAGTCATCGGAAAAATTGGTCGATATGAATATTAAAAATGTACAATCAATGACTATCTTAGCCGTTATCGTTTTCAGGGGAACTGGAATGCGGACAGATGTAATTATTGGAACAGATTCATGCTAGAATTTACTACAAAGAGAAATTAATACGATCTACGATCAAGGAGCCTAGAGATAAAATACGGAAGAATATGGTTGTTGAAATCAGAAGTAAGTCATGCTCAGAGAGAATAGAGTGCCAGGGGCGCTACACAAAGATTTGTTACGTAAAAGTAAAGAGCGAAACAAGAGGGGAAATGATTTTCCGAACCATAACCAAAAGAGAAAAAAGGAACGCATTAGCCAGAGAGCATATATAAACGTAAACGATAACAGGAAATTCAATCACATTACAAATTTTGACGAGGAAGATGAAAGTTATCTATGAAAACGAACGATTGGGAAAACACACCAATGATGGACATTGAACTTCGCAACAACAAAAAAAACGAAGGAACTGAGGAGAAATTTATGGACTATGACAGTCGCTACTAAAAGAAAACGAGAAAGAACAACTGACAAAAACTGCTAATGGAATTTAAGGATATATTTGCAGCATACTGACTTAGACTCGGTACAAGCGATGTAAGCAACAACACGATTACATTAACGGATGATGCCCCACTACCACTTACGCTGCCATATCGATTGGCAAGAAGGCTTCAAAATCTGTAGCACAGAAAAAGAAGTTCAAAGAAGAGTAGATCGCAGAGTAATCGACCAAGTTGCTCGCCATGCATTCCCAGTGTCATGGTAAAAGAAAAAAGACGAACACAAACGGTTCCTGTATAGACTACGACGACTCAACGCAGTAATCAAAACGGATACATACCGTTAAACCGGATATAAAGAGATGTTACAAACGTACAACGAGCAGCTTCTTTTACATGCTAAGATTTAAAAAGTGGGTTATTGGCAAATAAAATGTCAAAGAGAGGAGCAGAGAGAAAACTGCTTTCATTGGAAAAGATCTAGTCAATATCAAGAAAATTCCTTTTGGCTACCAACGCACCACTTTCATTCCAGAGACTGTATGAACTTTGTAACGCACGGCATTAAACAATGTATGGATATATTGATGATTCTACTTAATTTAATTCTATGCACGCTTCGGCATCATTTAAAAGATATTCCGAATGTATTCGTTCGACTGAGACAAATTTGGAAATTAAATTGAAACCATCAAATGCGATTGGGCAATAGGAAAAAGTTACTTCTTAGTGACATATTTAGAAAAGGCAAAGATCCAGATCCAAGAACATCGAAAGATAAGAAACTGCCATTACCAAAAACCGTCACTCAAGTACAAGAATTCTTAAGCTTATGGGATATTATTCGAAAGTTCATCAAAAAACTATGCAAACCATCGCAAAACCAATACAAGAACAACCAACAGCAAAGAATACCCCGTTCATATGGGAAGGAGGAACAACAAACAGCCTTTGAAACACCTCAGAGATAAACTGATATGCAGCAACCATACTCGTACACCCAGATTTTAAGAAACCCGTTTTTGTTAAGCAACAGCGCAAGTGGATATGGCACTGGAGCAGTTACTAGACATAATTGGGATAACGAGAAAGAGAACGAGTTATTGGATAATTAATGAGTCGAACGTTCAAGAAACATGAAAAGAATTACCCGTGACTGAAAGAGAGCGTTAGCAATAATCCAAGCTATTAACATTAAAAAAATATTATATGGGGTCACGAGATATATATCACTACAGATCATCATACATTGGTATTGGCTAGGCAACATAAAAGAAGCCTCGAGTAAGATTAATGAGATGGGCATGCAGTTGCAAGGATACTGCACCGTATATAAAGTTCAATCAGGGAAAGGAGAAACGCCACGCAGATAGCATGCTCAAGGATGTTGTATTCGAGAACTGATGGGATCAGGATGTAGCCGAAAATGCATATAATCGCAGAGGAACATCGACTTTACAAAAGTGAAAAATGAACAAAAGAAGACGAAGAGTTGAAACAATAATTAATTCCATAGAAACGACGATGAATGAAAATCTTACGACACACAGTCAATTAAGAGGAGCCATATGGAAAAACACAGACATCGAACACGTTGGATGAAAGGATGGTTATGACTAATGGATGGTGAAAACGACGTATGTGCTTACCAACAGTAAGACAAAAGAAGGTGCTAATTGAAATAATCACGATGGAAAACTTGGAGGAACACCATGTATCAAGTAAGACGGAAGCAAGAACTGCGTCAAAATATTATTGGCAAAATATCGGAGAGGACGTAAAAGGATGGATAAAGGAATTGCTAATATTGCATACAGAAAAAAAGCACAGGAAGGTAAAATTGACAGCATCGTTAAAGCCAATGCCCAATTTCCACCAAACCCATGACAATGATCGCATGGATGTAGGAGGATCCCATTCCCCGAAACCAACGATGGGAATATGTTCAATATTGGTAGTGACAGATAATTTTCAACATTCCCTGAGAGCATTTCGCAATACAGATCAAAAAGCCAGAAAATAGCGAGAATCCTCAGTAGAAAGGAAAATATGCTGTAGATACGAACACCCAAACAGATCTGAACTGATAACGGAACCAACTTTTAATGAGCGAAATAATAGAGGAATAACGATTACTTCAGAATTGCGAAGACTTGAGAATCATCACCCGTACATCCGCAACAAATAGTCAACCGAGACGATTTCAATGGCAATAACTAATGAGAAATGACAAGTCGAATTATGTAAGCAACCCGAAAAGAAGTTGGGATAGATATATAATCTATGCCTAGGCTTATCAGAATGTCAATCAGACGTCACGCACAATAATGAGTCGCTTCAAATACATGTACGGTCAGAGAATGTACATGCAATGTAGACCTCGAATGATCAACCACAATATGCACGTATACTGGAAATTGATGATTAGTAACAGATCAAAGAGCGCGAATGCACGAGATCTGGAAAACAGCAGGTATGAATATGATTTAACCAAGAAAGCTAGAATTGCACGATTAAAAAGTAGAGAAATGCGGAGAGCATATACTTTCAGGTTGGAGAGACGGGTAGAATAATTGCAACGCCAGAAATTTATCCGCAGGAGTAGCTCAGAAAAATTACAAAGATTTTGGTAAAGGACCATACGAAATATGTACGTAACGAGAATAATGCCGCGAGTTTAGTTGTCAATAACCTCACTAGACCTATTCGTACGTGAACGTGAGTAGATAATGTCGATACCGAGAACAATAACACAAGAGAACCAGAGGAATCGAGGATGCAAATCAGATCACAACTCAACAACTGAGTATAGAAGCGGACTAACGATGAGTCGAAAATAGAAGCGACATCAAATATAAGGTAGAGGAACCTAAACGGAATGAATCCAAATTCACGTCTAAACGCGACCCAAGACAATAGACAAAGATGGATATAATAAGTGAAAAAGCTATAGAGAAATATGCCAGAATGGGTCGAAGGAAAAGGATGGATAGAATAGTGACAAAGCGGGAAAATTCGCAATGGATTATGCTATGAAGGAGCTAGAAGCCAACCAGAAATGGACGTATCAAGGAAAGTATATCCATGGATCTCACTATGGCAGATGTAGAAGGGGAACGTAGCCTCTACATATTCGCAGTCCAACACAGAAATACTCAAAGGAGAAGAGACATAATCCGAACTTATGCAGAAATTGCGGACACGCCTCAAATAATTACCAAACGAAGAGGGACAAACACCATTACAATGTCGGCAGATTGCGCGACGCCTCTACAACAGTGTCTGAAGAATTACTAAATAACGGATCATCGTTCAAAGAAAGATAATGAGAAAAAATTAATGTACCTATACATATCACTGAAACGAGACAAGCAAGGCAATAAAATTTATAACTCAGTAACGGCGACAGTCAGAAGAGAGAGAAATGATGTAAAACATCAAACATTATGGGAGCTATCCGACGCAAAAGACGAAGCAACAGCCAATCTGATGAAATGGACCTACGAAGGAAATATCACTTTAAAGTTCGATCTGACTATATGGTAAGCATACAGGAAACGTCTATTAAAAAGGAAAATCAATAACGCTCACTATCCATTCCAAAAACGATAAAAGCAATTTTGAAGTGGGAAGGACTGAAATTTACCAATCATCCAAAAGAAGCAGTACGAATCTGGAGATAGAAAGGACAACTGATTAATGATAATACCATAGATGGTATCGAAGAAATAGATTCCAAGCGAGCGATAACAAGAAATAAAAAGATGGCGATATAATAAGCGCAGAAGAATAAAGTATACCGAGGAATATTGAAATAATAAATGTCGAGACACATTTCAAAGGAAACCCCGGATGGAGTAATAATGGAGAGAGGAGAAGTGACATACAAGCAAAAGCCAAGAGATCAAAATACTAGAGAAGAAAATAAATTCCACACAACAAGAAAAAAAGGAATCATCTAAACGAGTACGTCGGGAACGAACAACAGCAATAACGAGGGAAAACGAAACACAGAGGGATATGTTACTACAGACAAAGAAAAATCAAAACCGACCGACCCTGCTAGCATAAAATATAATGATATAACACAGTCCATCAAGTTAACGGAAGCTGACGCAAAAACATCAGCAAAGGAAATAAAAATCGTTGCAGATGACGAAACATCCAAGGAGAAAGGAGTCGCAAGCAAAGGAAAAATGCTTACAATTGACGATAATATCAGCATAAGGTTGCCAATTCGCTCCATATGGGAAGACAGGAAAGATGGAAATACGATCGAAACTCATCATCATGTCAAACCACCAAAGTGTGGTGAGAGATGCTCAGAAGATAAGAACGTAAAAATCCAGTAAAGCAGGAATAGCAATTGGAATCATAAACAGAGGAATAGAAATCGATTGACAAGTATGTTACAGAATAAAATTATCTGATTGTGGAAATTGATATGAAAGCAGGAAAGACATGTTAATGGGATAGCCTAGAAAGCACTGCAGAATTATATCATGGCCAACAATGATATAAATTGAACCTGCATATAGCCAAAACCTTGGAGACAAATTCACAACACAAACAGGAAGAGCTCTTATCAACGTCGACTACGAGAAAACAAAGAAATAATAAAAAGTGGAAGCAGACCAAAGATGGAAGTAGATTATAGTTGAAAAATGGGCAAGAGAACCCATCACAAAAGTCTGTGTATTCGAAACTGAAAAAGAACGGAACGATAATGAAGATCAAGATTTCATGCAAATGAAGATATCAAAAATCAACATACCGTATCCCAACTAAGAACCGTGGAAAGAATATAGTGACACGTCAGAAAGGAAGAGATGAATAGCTGAAATCAATAAAAAGAAAAGTTACTAGAAACATTACGGACAAAACGTCCGGAAAAAAAGCAAAAGAGAACCGTATCGAACGACAGATCAGAGAAAGTAAGCTATAATAATAAAATAGAGTAAATGCAGCAAATATGAAGAAGAAATAGTATTGAGGAACACAGGTGAAAAAACTATCACAAAATTCTGCGTATCGAATAAGAGACGAACTAGTAAATAAAAGAATCCAATGTGAACAAGCCAAAATATAAAGAATCATGATAAGTATCGAATCCAACAATAAGGAAACTTGGAAAAATGTAAAAACATTCAAGAAAGGAAACTCATGAACATGGAGAACGATAAAAGGAAACCAGCTCAAGTCAAATGCGATAGATCAATCCAGCAAACAAAACAATCTGGAGAAAAACAGAAACGAAAATGGAGTAAAAGATATGATCATGGATCGACAGCCACTTCAATTCATGAAGCATTACAGACTACAGAAAGCATTAAGAATCGTACACCATATAGAGGAATAAGTGGAGACAACAATGCAGAGAAAATACCGACCGTACACCTAATGAAAGAATAGCATGAAATGATCTGTGATAAACAACTGCAGTAATAATGCGCGTAGTAATGCTAATAATAATTCATTAGTAAGAAGACCCTAATGCACGAAAGAAGCCAGACGAAGAAAGGATTATGGCCAGCAGTAGGAAAAATTCCATTACGATATCGAATTAGGCAATATGATGCAGAAAGAAACCGAAGATATGAAATCATAGGAAACTCTAGCACAGCGGACTGCGTTAAAAGAAGCCGCCCATCCTCGAGCCACAGACAGATTGGTCAACGGAATTGTGTATACCAGATAATGAATGAGAGAATACGGGATATACGGCATTACGTATAGAGTTCCGGAGACGATGGTGTAAGACGGAAAAAGAGACATTGTATATAGTGTAATAATATTATATGTTAGTATTGATAGTAGTAAATGTAGGTATATTATAATAATGTGTACACAACATACGTTAGAAACAAGTATGAAATTAGAGAGAATGCCTCGATGAATAATGATGTGTTATATACAAGAGATGGATCCGAATAACGTAAATAAACCAAACCAGTGAGATACTCACCATTCACAGAAGCAACAAACAGCAGCTGCAATGCACGTATAGAGATCGTAGAATTATCGAAGATCAATGGATAATACCGAAGATAAGGGAAATCGAGACAGTGAGAAGACAAGATGTGAATTAAATGACATTAAATTAAGAACAATTGCGCAAAACATGGATCAAATACTAATCTAGTATTAACGAAAGTGTGAACAGGGCCTACAACCAGCCATAAGATGCGAAGAGCCAACAGTAGAAATATACAATTACAGAGAATAAATGAGCAATTGCAGACAAGGTAGACTGCAAAGCTGACGAAATAGGAGACTACGTACAATCAACAGCACGTAGATCCGGCGCAAGTTGGGGTTAATGGATAGCAATTCAATGCCGATATTCACCCCAGAAACTCGGATTCAACAGTAAGAGTAAAAATAAGCGCACGGTGTAAATATGTATAATAAAGCGATAGAAGTAAAGCAACTCAAGTAATCAGAAAATTTTTGTAAGATTGCAGACAATCATCGAGAGATTTCGAAGAAGCGAGAAATACCATCAGAAACTTACGAGACGAATAATGAAAAATAAGATTAGAAGTGGTGAACGATATCAAGGAAAGTACTATAAGTGTTGTAATGTAAAGAATTACTGATTCGGAGCGAGACAGACGAAAATGCGATGCAGATAATGTAAGATTGGCACGATAGAAGTGATAGAAACAAAAACAATAAAATGCCTGATGTGACAAATATTGGAAAGAGACGAAGACCCTACAACAAGAATCAAGCACAACAAAGAAATAAATAATCTAGTAGTCCAATGCGAGTAAAAGAATGTGAATGGAAAGACTTATGAAGGAAGCCGAAAGTCACAAATGAAATGCGAATATAACTGAGATGATTATGCGGGAAATGTCATAAACCATCATAACGAAAAAGACATGGAAAGTAACATCACCAAGTGTGTACCAGAAGAGGAACATGCGAATTCCTGTGGATCATCGACGATGGATAAAAATAGAAATGGAACACCGGGAATCCAAAAGAGGAACAAATATGCGACCTTATATGAGGAGCATGTGCAAACAACTGCGGCAGAAAAGAGAAGGTCAAATGAAAGAACTTGGCCGATGGTATAGGCTAAACCCAATCAAGTGCCCGTAGAGTTATTCATTGTCATGCGCACTACCACTTATGAGATGCAAAAGCATATGATTGGAAATAGTATCGGTGCATTGCCGAAATATTATGAAAGATAGGAATGTTGGCATGGAAGTAAAACTCTACGAACACGAAATGATGCACAAAAGGCACTATAAGAGAATATTAGACTCCAGTAAAAGAAATTTCGAGAAAAGCCAAGGAAATACACTCCACCGAAAATAGTCGAAACTAGAAAAGAAAGCAACAGATGACCAACAGCCTAAAGAATTAGAACGACCTCTGTAGCCGGAAAACATCTACCTGCACAATTCATATGGAAAATACCGAATTGCAGAAAAGCCCAGAGAGAAAGATGGAACACCGAGATTCAGATAGTCCACCATATACAGTTGGGAGAAAACGATATAATTAAGGTAATTAGCTGTATCCAAATGGAGATGAAATGAGAACAGCACCCATATCATGTCTCGTTCAGAGTAGGAAAAAGGAGATTAGATGATTATTAACAGGCCTTTTAAACAAATATGATACTTACAATGAAGCGGACAAGCGGATTCAACCTGCAACCCAACAGAACAGGAAATAACCACAGTGGGAAGACAACAAACCGACTGGAACAGCAATTGTACCCACGTTCTACCACAAAACGGATTGGAAGGAGAATGGGATTCTCTGGCGAGAAGATAATCTGTATATAAAAGTAGAAGTAGAGAAGTGCCAGATAAGACGTTGTAATAGAGAGAAGAAGTGTAAATACTAAAATGTAAACAAAATAAAAAAAATCAAATAAAATCCAATAAATTAAAATAACCAGAAAAATCAGAAAAACAAAAATTCAAAAATACTGACGATATTTAGATGGCAAGCGAATCAACATTAAGAAGAGATAACGATACGATGAGCGAAGGACCAGATTCGATATGGACGAGACTATGGAAAAACAGAAGAAGGATAGCAGAAGTTAATACACTTGCAGCAGCAATTACGATACTATAAAGACTACGACGGGAATAAGACGGCCAACGAATCATATGAAAAGCGATATACTCACAATGCAGAGTTAGGAGACGAGGAGCTTGAGAAAAAGGGAACAGAGAGATGTTCGACCGTTTAAAGACGATAATAAAGTTTAACCGATCAGCAAAGCAAAGAAATTGGCTGCAGAAGGATTTTTAATTTTACGGAACACGAACTACCAGACGAGTACATGTATTTATTGTCAAGGAAGACCTCGCATTGGGAAAAGGAAACAGCAAAACGAGAACACTAGGATTTCTCAAACCTGCCCATGTTAGAATAGAACATTTGACGTCGGAACCAAGCGATAAACAGATTGGAGGAACTTCGACAATCCAGAATTAGACAAAATGCAAAAGGAGGCGAGAACAAGATAACGATAATAAAGAATTCGAAGATCCAACAGACTAACATCGGAAAAAGAACATAAATAGAACATTTCGAAGAGAGAATCAATTAAGATCAAGGGATCCAAGAGCAGCAAGAATTGTGCGAGTCAAGGGTATGTCAACAGCAAGAGCGATAGTCGAAGGATGTAAAAACAAACAGCCAAGACCCCAGATCAGAATGTCAAAAGCCTAAAGCATAAAGGAAAATGTATGTATAAGCAGAAAAAGAGTCAAAGAATTAGAATAATAATTACCAACCAGCAAATGGAAGTATTTTGATCGACCAAAACAGAATCAACCATAATGCTATTAATCAGAGTAGATACTCAAAAATGAGAAAACGTAATCAGGAAAGGTAGCTAATACATTTAGAATGGTACGGACTCGACACGTAACAGCAATAATCCGAGCAATCAAGCGATATCAAGGAGAACCTAAGAGAAATGTGACAAATCAATATAAAGGAAGGTATTTTGGTGCAGTTATCAATGTGTAACATGTTGGCGCAAAAACATGTAAAAAATAATTATAGCTGCTTTGAATAGAGTGAAACGCAACGCTAGTAATGTGTCACAGAAGCAGTCACCTTAAGAGCAGAATACCGAAGAGGAAAAATAAAGGAAAAAGGAAGCCGCCGAAGCCGACAGAGACGATGGATAATTGGATAAATGAACGACGAGCTACACATCCAAGAAACAACAGACGAACACCCTACGAAAAGAACAGCTAGGCAAGAAGAAATCCAGAGGACGCAAAAATTGATAAACCACTCCATAAAGGAAAACTAAAGAACAGATTCGATGGATCAATTGACAACGAAATGACAAGCTTAGTCAAGTGAAAAAGTTAACAGGGAAACCTGAAAGGCAAAACAAGAACAAAATTGATAACAGACTAATAAGATATGCTGGGATTAGCAAACCGAAATAAAGAGAAAATAAAATCCCAATAATCGAGCAGAAGCGAAACAGCTTTGGGGCACAATAAAGACAATAAAATAAAATATGGACAATAAAGACGAACAAACAAGAGATCCAAGGAATTACTGTTGATAATAAATCACTTAAAGAAAACGATCTGATGACCCAAACAGATATTTGGTAGGAATGGCCTACCTAATGTAGCAAACATAGTGATATGACGAAAACAACTCAAGATACAACCCACGGATATAACTTTGCGATAACAAGACCATTATCAGGAAGTAATCGAACCATTCACTGACTCAAGTGGATGAGCCTTTATAAATTTGTAGTAAAAGATGATCAGACCGGATAGCAAGCGAACGTTAACAAGAGTTATAGAATCGAAACAACGATTAATGCAAGCGATCCCAAAAACAGCTAGAAAAGGGATGAATACGATAATCACTACAATACTCATATGGATGATGTGCGTGAAAGGGGTAGAACCGTTTGTAGTATAAAATATGGAATGTGACAATATACAAGAATTGATGAAAAATAATAAAAACGAGAGTCAAAGTTCACAAATCCCGGAGATACAGACAACAGCAAACCGCAAGGATCTGATAACTATTCAAGAAGTAGATTCATTAAAAAGAAATTAGGAATTTCCAGTAACGCGGAAAATAGTAGCATTTCATGCGATCACTCCCATTCAACAATCATGAAGCCGGAACGGAAACAACAGTGGTTTCTGTAACGCGGAGCGAATGTGAAGAAGGATTCACGACAGGCGATCTCAATATGGAGAGTAAGTGCAGCCGAGGAGGAAAAATAAAAATACCCGAGTATACCGCGGAGAATAACGCGTGGATGAACGGAAGTGTCAAGGAGGGAGAATAACCTATTAAATATAGTCAAAGGATATAGTGATTGAAAGCTTCAAGTAAAGTGGAAAATACCAGGAATTGACCAGACACGCAAGCAAGAAAAGTACCACTCAATTCTAGCAAACAGATACGATCATCAATACGGACATGTCAACGATCGTTATATCGCCGATACCAGAACTGTAACCCCTATTGAAAGTGCAATATTTGATACGAAGTGCAAGGACAAGTGCACAGAAAACGAACTAACACGAAAAAAGTGCTTAATGAATTACGGAGAACCGAAGAGGAAAACCAATCGATAACACAACTAGATCAGAATCACCAAACGTAGAATATCAACTGATACCGAAATCGAATGTATTATAAAGAAGAATGGAAGCAAATGTACGTAAGATGGTAGTAGTACCAATTATAAAGGAATATCTCGCGAACACAATCCCAACGCAAAAGCGCAAATAACCCAAAGAAGTCAAATACTATATCTTCTATAACAAATAACAGAGGTTCCTTATATCATAAAGGATGCATCAACTGAGAAATATACTACGATTTGTTAAAATATTGTACTGAACAGAGAAATAAAAACAAAGTAGCAATGGCAATTCAAAATCCAGATAACCAATTCCTTACTACCACTCCAGAAGATATTGGGGAGAATATTGGAGAATTGTACACGTAACCAATGTGAAAAGACAATTTCAAATGCCAGAGAATTCAACAATCCCAAAGATAGAACATAAACGAATTGAAATAATCAAAAGGAAAATCAATTCGCCAACCATAACAGGATAAAACCCAGAGAATTTTTACCATATTTTGCAGCGTAGTAATTAATGACCGTTATCAGAATAAGAAGGAAGTTGTTACAATTCCACTCGATTAATATAGCGCCGCCAAAATATTGAACTTCCAGAATTGGCTCACGAAGCAGACAAACCAATTGATCATATCACAAGAATATTACCACAAACAAAAGATTCTTGGAACGAGCCAGAGAACATCTACTATTCCACACAAGGCAAGCTATACACTAATATTAGTAACATAACGGAGTAAAACTATGAGAGAAACTAACACGATTGTCTATCACACCAGATCATTTCAACAGCCTTACAGGCAAATATGATGAAAGCCAGTGGGGAATACTTAATCTTCGACCATGATGCAGAAATCTTAGAAAATTCTAGTATTCAAATGAAGATAATCATCAACACAAATGTGCGATGTTCGGATACAAAAAGAGGAGAAAAATCAACTGAAAGATGCAATTGAAGTCTAACCGTTTTTAGCTAAAACAATGTATAACATGACACTACAAAGAATTCCACAAATAAAAGAGATTAGTAGATACTTAACTAAAATGAATGGAGAGAGGAAGTCGGACGCAAATCTAAAGCAATAATGAGATAAAAACCGAGAAAACCAAATGAAGCGACCAAAAACGAGTAACTGAAACGATGGATAAATCAGAGATATAGCATAATAACAGCGATACGAGAAAATCAAGGAGGAACAAGATGCTAACTAAGAACAACTCAAACAATGTAAAATCGAAAGACAAGACATAGTGGACATTTAATTCCACCCACCAATAACAATTTAAAGAAAGCAGCATCATTCATAGAGAGAACAAGCCAAATGAAAAACCTACAATACCAAGAAACAACATTAAATAATTATCCAGTACCATACGAACAAAATGGCAGACTTAGGCCAAACCACCAAGATCCAAAAGTTGATCATATTCCAGAAACTCGAACTATACTTGTTACAAACGTTACTGACCAAAATAACGACACATAAGAAATAAATGGGAATTAAAGCCAATGATTATACGAGCAAACATCTCACAATAAAATGGATAAAATAACCAGGAAGTATTGTGCCAGATAGAAAAGTAACAATGATGTAATAAAGCAGTAAGAATCGTACATCCAATCGGAAAAATCTGGTCGTAAAATCGAATATAAATGGATAAAAACAATACGTATTTCTAGCATTATCAGGAACTGAGCGCAGATTTATAATGAAAGCATTCATGCCAGAATTAAATAAAAGAGATAAATAATAGATCTAGGTCATGGACTGAGAGAAAAACCGGACGATATGTATGTTGAAATCAGAATAAGATGCTCAGAGAGAATATATGCCAGGGCCACACAAATGATTGTACGTAAGCAGTAAAATGAGGAAACCAAGAGGGAAATATTCGAACCTAACACAAATGAGAAAAAGAAGGAACACGCAACCAGAGAATATAAAGTAAACAAAACATGAAATTTCAATCACATTAACAAATTTTGACGAGGAAAAAAGTTATCTATAACAATGAAACGATTGGAAAACTAACACCAATATGACATTGGAACTTCCAACAGAAAAACCGAAAGGAACTGACGAAAATTATGACTAATCGACAGTCAGCTACAAACGAAAACGAGAAAAACCTACATAAACGTAAATGCGAATTTAAGGACTATATTTGCAGCACTTCTTAGATCTCGGTACCAAGCGAGAACGCAACACACGAAACCATTACATGATACCGCCAATAACATACTGCCAATAATCGGTGGCCAGAAGCTCAAAATCGTCGCAAAAAAGAATTAAAAAGATGTTGGAACGCAGAGTAATCAACCAAGTTGCTCTGCCTGGCAATCCCAGTGTCCATGGGTAAAGAAAGACGAACACAACGTCTGTATAGACTATACCTCGACGACTCAACGCAGTAACAAAACGGGATACATACCCGTACCGATATAAATGAGATGTTACAAACTTACACGGAGCAGCTTATTTACATCGCTAGATTTAAAAAGTGGTTATTGGCAAATAAAAGTCAAAGAAGAGGACAGAGAGAAAACTGCCTTTACAATTGGAAAAGATCTATACCAATTCAAGAAAATTCCTTTTGGACTAACCAACGCACCAGCTTCATTCCAGAGATGTATGAACTTTGTAACGCACGGCATTAAACAATGTATGGTATATATTGATGATTTATTAATTTATTCTAGCACCTTCGAGCAACATTTAAAAGATATTCGTAATGTATTCGTTCGACTGAGACAATGGAAATTAAAATTGAAACCATCAAAATGCGATTGGGCAAAGGAAAAAGTTACCTTCTTAGGACATATTGTGTCAGCAAAAGGCAAAGAACCAGATCCAAGAAACATCGAAAAGATAAAGAATTGCCCTGCACCAAAGACAGTCACGCAAGTGCAAGAATTCTTAGGCTTATGTGGATATTATCGAAAGTTCATCAAGAGTTATGCAACCATCGCAAAACCAATACAAGAATTAACCAAAAAAGATACCCCGTTTATATGGGAAGAGGAACAACAAACAGCCTTTGAAACACTCAGAGATAAACTGATATCAGCACCAATACTCGTACACCCAGATTTTAAGAAACCGTTTTTGTTAGCAACAGACGCAAGTGGATATGCATCTGGAGCAGTTCTAGGACAATGGGATGACGAGAAAAGAGAACGAGTTATTGGATATTATAGTCGAACGTTCAAGAAACATGAAAAGAATTACTCCGTGACTGAAAGAGAGGCGTTAGCAATAATCCAAGCTATTAAACATTTCAAATATTTATTATGGGGTCACGAGATATATATCACTACAGATCATCAACCATTGGTATGGCTAGGCCAACATAAAGAAGCCTCGAGTAGATTAATGAGATGGGCGATGCAGTTGCAAGAATACTCACCGTATATAAAGTTCAAATCAGGAAAAGCGAACGCCAACGCAGATTGCATGTCAAGATTTGTATTCGAGGAACTGATGGATCAGGATGTAAGACGAATATGCATGATAATCGCAGAGGACATCGACTTTACAAAGCTGAAAAATGAACAGAAAGAAGACGAAGAGTTGAAAACAATAATTGAATTCATAGAAACGAACGATATGAAAATCTTCGACAACAACAGTAAATTAAAGGAGCATATGGAAAAACACAGACATCGATACACTATGGAGAAAGGATGGTTATTACTAATGGATGGTGAGAAACGACTTATGTGCTTACCAGAGAGTAGACGAAAAGAGGTGCTAATGCAATATCACGATGGAAAACTTGGAGGACACATGTCAGCAAAGAAGACGGAAGCAAGACTGCGTCAAAAATATTATTGGCCAAATATCGGAGAGGACGTAAAAGGATGGATAAAGAATTGCCTAATATGTGCAACCAGAAAAAGCACAGGAAGTAAATTGAAAGCACCGTTAAAGCCAATGCCAATTCCACCAGAACCCATGACAATGATCGCAATGGATGTAGTAGGACCATTACCCGAAACCAACGATGGGAATATTTACATATTGGTAGTGACAGATTATTTATCAAAATTCCCGGAAGCATTCGCAATACCAGATCAAAAAGCCAGAACAATAGCGAGAATCCTAGTAGAGGAAATATGCTGTAGATACGGAACACCCAAACAGATCCTAACTGATCAAGGAACCAACTTTATGAGCGAAATAATAGAGGAAGTAACGAATTACTTCAGAATTGCGAAGCTGAGAACATCACCGTACCATCCGCAAACAAATGGTCAAACCGAACGATTCAATGGCATACTAATAGAAATGATGTCGAATTATGTAAGCAGACACCAAAAAGATTGGGATAGATATATAAATCTATGCCTTATGGCTTATAGAATGTCAATACACTCAGCAACAAAAATGAGTCCATTCAAATTAATGTACGGCAGAGAATGTAACATGCCAATAGACCTAGAATATCAACCACCAATATCACAGTATATGGAAATTGATGATTATGTAACAGGATTCAAAGAGCGAATGCAAGAGATCTGGAAAACAGCAGGTATGAATATTAGATTTAACCAAGAAAGCTATAAAGAATTGCACGATAAAAAGAGAGACGTGCGTGAGCATAACTTTCAGGTTGGAGACTGGGTAATAATTGCAACGCCAGAAATTATCCCAGGAGTAGCCAGAAAATTACAAAGATGTGGTAAAGGACCATACGAAATAATGTACGTAAACGAGAATAATGCGCGAGTTAAATTGGTCAATAACCCACTCACTAGACCTATTTACGTGAACGTGAGTAGATGTAAAGCGATACCGAGAACAATAACAAGAGAACCAGAGAATCGAGGTATGCAAACCAGATCACAAACTCAACAACTGAGTATAAACGGACTAACGATGAGTCGAAAAATAGAAGCGACATCAAATAATAATGTAGAGGAACCTAAACCGGATGAATCCAAAATTACGCTAAACGCGACCCAAGACAATGTAGACAAGATGGATATAATAGTAAAAGCTATCAGAGAAATAATGCCAGAATGGGTCGAAGGAAAAGGATGGATGAGAATAGTAAACAAAGCGGGAAAAATCGCAATGGATTATGCTAAAGGAGCTAGAAGTCCACCAGAAATGGACCGTATCAAGGAAAGTATACCCATGATCTTCACTATGGCAGATGTAGAAGGGAACGTACCTCTACATATCGCAGTACAACACAGAAATACTCAAAGGATAATAGACATAATCCAACTTATGCAGAAATGCGGACACGCCTCAAATATACCAAACGAAGAGGGACAAACACCATTAATGTTCGCAGTTGCAGCAGACGCCTCTACAACAGTCCTGAGAGAATTACTAAAAACCGGATCATCGTTCAAAGAAAAAGATAATGGAGAAAATAATGTACTACACTATGCACTGAAATCGAGACAAGCAAGTGCAATAAAATTTATAACCAGTAACGCGACAGTCAGAGAGAGAGAAATGATGGGTAAAACAATCCAAACATTATGGGAAGCTATCGACGCCAAACAAGACGAAGCAACAGCCAATCTGATGAAATGGACCTACGAAGGATCATCACTTAAAGTATTCGATCTGAACTATATGGTAAGAAACAGAAACGTCCTATTAAAAGAAACAATATACGCTCACTATCCATTTCCAAAGACAATAAAAGCAATGTTGAAGTGGGAAGGACTGAAATTCACCAATCACCCAAAGAAGCAGTACGAATCGGAGATAGAAAGGAACAACTATTAATGATAATACATAGATGGCATCGAAAGCAAATAAGATTCCAAGCGAGCAAACAAGAAATAAAAGAGATGGACGATATAAAAGCGAGAATAATAAAAGTATACGAGGAAATAATTGAAATAATAAATGTCGAGGACGACATTTCAAAGGAAACCCCGGATGGAGGTAATAATGGAGAAGGAGGAAGTGACAACAGCAAAAGCCAAGACGATCAAAATACTAGAGAAGAAAATAAATCCACACAACAAGAAAAAAAGGAATCATCTAACGAGGAACGTCGAGAAACGAACAACAGCAATAACGAGGGAAAACGAAACAGAGGGATGATGTTACTACAACAAAGGAAAAATCAAAACCGACCGACCCTGCTACAAAAAATAATGATATTAATCACGTCCATCAAGTTAACGGAAGCTGACGAAAACATCACAAAGGAAATAAAATCGTTCAGAATACGAACAATAAATGAGAAAGGAAGCGCAAGCAAAGGAATATGCTTACAACTGACGATGAATACAAGCATAAGTTGCCAATTCGACTCCATAGGGAAACCAGGAAAGATGGAAATACGATCCGAAAACTCATCATCATGTCAAACCACCAAAGATGTATGTAGAGATGCTACAGAAGATAGAAACGTAAAAATCCAAGTAAAGCCAGGAATAGGCAAATTGCGAATAATAAACAGAGGAATAGAAACGATTGAACAAGTATGTATACAGAATAAAATTATCGATTGTTGGAAAATGAATATGAAAGCAGGAAAGAAATGTGAATGGGATAGCCTAGAAGGCAATGCAGAATATATAATATGTGCCAACAATGATATAATAATAACCTGCACATTAGCCAAAACCTTGGGAGAAAAATTCACAACACCAAAAGAAGAGCCTTATCAACGTCGAGTACGAGAAAACAAAGAAATAATAATAAAAGTGGAAGCAGACCCAAAGAGTGGAGAAGAGATAAATAGTTGAAAATATGGGCAAAGAACCCATCACAAAAGTCTGTGTATTCGAAACTAAAAAGAACGGAACGATAAATGAAAGAATCAAATGTCAGGCAAATGAAGATATCAAAAATCAAAAATACCGTATCCCAACTAAAAGAAAACGTGGAAAGTATATAGTACACGTCCAGAAAGGAAGAGATGATTACTGGAAATCAATAACAAGAAAGTTACTAGAAACAATTACGACAAAACGTCCGGAAAAAGAAACAAAAGAGGAACCGTATCAACGACAGATCAGAGAAAGTAAAGCAGTAATAATAAACATAGAGTCAAATGCAGCAAATGAAGAAGAAATAGTAATTGAGAACACAGGTGAAAAACCTATCACAAAAATCTGCGTATACGAACCTAAGAGAAACGAACCAGTAAATAAAAGAATCCAATGTGAAACAAGCAAAAATATAAAGAATCAAAAGTATCGAATCCCAACAAAAAGGAAACTTGGAAAATATGTAATAAACATTCAAAAAGGAACTCATGAACATTGGAGAACGATAACAAGGAAACCACTCAAGTCAAATGCGATAGATCAATCCACAACAAAACAATCTGGGAGAAAAACAAGAAACGAAACATGGAGAAAAGGAATGATCATGGACGACAGCCACCTTTCAATTCATGAAGCATTACAACTCCAGAAAGCACTTAAGAACGTACAACCAAAAGAAGGAATAATGGAGACAACCAATGCAAGAGAAAATACGACCGTACAACCTAATGAAAAAGAATTACATGATTAAAATGATCTGGATAACAACAGCAGTAATAAGCAGCGTAGTAATGCTAATAATAATTCAATTAGTAAGAACTACCAAATGCAGAAAGAAGCCAGCGAAGAAAGGATTATGGCCAGCAGTAGAAAAATTCAATTACGATATCGAATTAGGACAATATGATGCAGAAAGAACCGAAGAATATGAAATCATAGGAAACTCTAGCACAAGCGGACTCTGGTTAAAAGAACCGCCCATCATCGAAGCACAACAATGGTCCAACGAATCTGATGTATACCAGATAATGAATGAGAAATACGGGGATATACGGACATTACGTATAGAGTCCCCCGGAGACGATGGTGTAAAACGAAAAAGAGACATTGTATATAGTGTAAAATATTATGTAGTATAATAGTAGTAATGGTATGTATATTTATAAATATTGTACAAAATACGTTAGAAACAATAATGAAATAGAGAGAATGCCGATGAATTAATGATGTGTTATAACCAATAGATGGATCCGAATAACGTAAATCAACCAAACCAAGTGAGAATACCACCATTCACAGAAGCAATACAACAACCAGCAGCTGCCAATGCACCTATAGAGATCGTAGAATTAAATCAAGGAATATACCAAGATCAAGGAATCGAGACAACGTGGAGAAGACAATGTGAATTAATGACATTAATAACGAACAATGCGCAAACCCAGTGGACAAATACTCATCTAGTATTAACGGAAAGTGTGAACAGAGGCCTACAACAAGCCATAAGACTGGAAGAGCAACAGAGAACAATATTACAATTACAGAGAATAAATGAGCAATTAGCAGATCAAGTTAGATGGCAAGCTGACGAAATTAGGAGACTACGTAACAATCAACAGCACGTAGATCCAGCAAGTTGGGTAGAATGGATAGCATCAATGCCAGAATTCACCCCAGAACCGGATTCAACAGTAGAGTAAAAATAAAGCGCACCGTGTAAATATGTATAAATAAAGCGATAGAAGTAAAGCAACGTCAAGTAATCAGAAAATTTTTGTAGATATGCAGACAATCATCGAGAGAATTAGAGGAAGCGAGAATCCATCAGAAACTACGAGACGAATAATGAAAAATAAGATTAGAATGGTGAACGATATCAAGGAAAGACTAAAGTGTTGTAAATGTAAAGAATTACTGATCGGAGCGAGACAGACGAAATGCGGATGCAGAATATGTACAGATTGCACGATAGAAGTGATAGAAACAAAAAACAATAAAATGCCCTGGATGCGACGAGACGATTGAACAATGGATAAAGCCACCAATAAAGAAATCAATAATCTACTAGTTCAATGCCGAGTAAAAGAATGTGAATGGAAAGGACTTATGAAGGAAGCCGAAAGTCACACAAATGAATGCGAATATAACGAGATATTATGCGGAAAATGTCAAACCATCATAACGAAAAAGACGATGAAAGAACATCACCAAGTGTGTACCAAGAGAGAGGAAAAATGCGAATTCTGTGGAGTCATCGACGAATGGATAAAAATAGAAATGGAACACCGGAATCCAAAAGAGGAACAAATATGCGACCTATATGAAGGAGCATGTGCAAACAACTGCGGCAGAAAAGAGAAGGTCAAATTGAAAGAACATTGGAACGAATGTATAGGCAAACCAATCAAGTGCCCGTTAGAGTTATTCAATTGTCAAGCGCAACTACCAATTATGGAGATGCAAAAGCATATGATGGAAAATAGTATCGAGCATGCCGAAATCATGATGAAAACGATAGGAATGTTGGCATGGGAAGTAAAAAGCCTACGAACAGAAAATGATGCACAAAAGGCACTAATAAGAGAAATATTAGAATCCAGAAAGAATTTCGAGAAAAGCCAAGGAAATACACTCAAGAAAATAGTCGAAATAGAAAAGAAAATGCAACAGATGACCAACAGCCTAAAAAGAATTAGAAACGAACGGCTCTGTAGCCGGAAAACATCTTACAGCACCATTCATATGGAAAATAACCGAATTTGCAGAAAAGCTCCAGAGAGCAAAAGATGGAACACAGAGAATTCTAGATAGTCCACCAATATACAGTTGGGAAAACGGATATAAATTAGGTATTAGACTGTATCCAAATGGAGATGGAAATGCAACAGGCACCCATATCAGTGTCTTCGTCAGAGTAGGAAAAGGAGATTACGATGAATTATTAACATGGCCTTTTAAACAAAATATGATACTTACAATGAAAGGACAAGAGGATTACCGCAACCCAATCAGAACAGGAAATGAACCACAGATGGGAAGACCAACAACCGACTGGAATACAGCAATTGGTACACCACGTTTCTATCCACAACAACGATTGAGAGGAGAAGGATTCTTGCGAGAAGATAATCTGTATATAAAATTAGAAGTAGAGAAGCCAGATAAGACGTTGTAAAGAGAGAAAGAAAGTGTAAATAAATGTAAACAAAATAATAAAAATCAAATAAAAATCAAAAAATTACAAATAACCAGAAAAATCAGAAAAACAAAAATTCAAAAATAATGACGATATTTAGATGGCAAGCGGAATCAACGAAGAGATAACGATACAGATGAGAGAAGGACCAGATTCGATATGGACGAGACTATGGAAAAAACCAGAAGAGGAAGAGAAAGTTAATACACTTGCAGCAGCAATTATATACTATAAAGACTACGACGGAATAAGACGGCCAACGCGAATCATAAAAGCGATATACTCACAAATGAGAGTGAGAGACGAGGAGCTGAGAAAAGAGGAACAGAGATATTCGACGTTTAAAGATAATAAAGTATTTACCGATCAGCAAAGCAAAGAAATGGCTGCAGAAGGATTTTATTTTACGGGAACACCAGAACTACCAGACGAGGTAACATGTATTTATTGTCAAGGAAGACTCTCGCATTGGGAAAAAGGAGAAACAGCAAAACGAGAACACCTGAGGAAATTTTCAACCTGCCCATTTAGAATAAACATTGACGTCGGAAACCAAGCGATAAACAGATTGGAAGGACTTCGACAATCAGAATTAGACAAAGATGAAAAAGGAGGCGAGAACAAGATAACGATAATAAAGAATTTCGAAGATCCAACAGAACTAACATGGGAAAAAGAGACTATAAATAGAACATTCGAAGAGAGAATCAAAACGTTCAAAGGGAATCCAAGAGCAGCAGAATTTGCGAGTCAAGGGTATTGTCAAACAGCAAGAGGAATAATGTGCGAAGGATGTAAAAATCAACAGCCAAGACCAGATCAGAATGTCAAAAAGCTAAAGCATAAAGGAAAATGTATGTATAAGCAAGAAAAAGAGTCAAAGAATATCGAAATAATAATTACCAACCAGCAAATAGAAGATATTTTGGATCGACCAAAAACGAGAACCATAATGCTATTATCAGGAGTAGATACTCAAAAAATGAGGAAAATAATCCAGGAAAGGTTAGCTAATAATTTAGAATGGTACGACTCGACACAAGCAATAATCCGAGCAATCAAGCGATATCAAGAGAAACCTAAAGAGAATCGTGACAAATCAATAATAAAGGAAGCTATTTTGGAGCAGTATCAATGTGTAACATGTTGGCAAAAACATGTAGAAATAATTTATATGCCTTGTGGACATATGGTCACATGTGAAGCGTGCGGGATAAAAGTCAATATATGTCCAGTATGTAGAAAGCCGATCAACGGGCGGATCAAAGGATTCCGTTTCGCTGATCAGTAGATAGAAACCGAAAACAATGTGTAAAAAGTGTAAATAAAGATAAACGTAAAAACAAAAATCATAAAAACTCAAAAACCACAAAAATACGAGATGATGTAAATTATGATAAAATTTTGAGATGATTGAAAAGAGAGAATAATCGATTATTAATATTTAGAAAACAATTATGAATCCAAACGAGACAAAAGAAGTTGTGAAAGAGGCTGAAGAGTCAAAACCAGCAACCAAAGATCAACCAGAGTCAATAAAAGTAACAAGTGAGGAAGTAGAATTATGGAGACAAAGAACGTTACAATTAAAAGAAATGCTACTAATCGCAGAAGAGGAATTAGTACAAGGGACTCTAAAAACGAAAATGATGAAGGAAAAGTGGGAAAAACAACTAGAACAAAAAATAATTTACCCGGAAGGAAAAGAGAAAACGTACCAAGAGCGAGAAGAGGAAATGATGAAGGAATTTATGCAGAACCAAACTAGAATCAAAAACCAAAGAAAAGAGATACAAACTCTAGAGCAAGAGAAGCAGGATCAACAAAGTGAAATAGAAAGATTGAGAGAAGTGATAAAAGATAAAGAAGCAGAGATACGAGAAGAAGGAGAGGAGACGATAAAAATTATACAGCAAATGCAGGAGGAAATTGGGCAAATTAGCACCCAATACCGAATAGAAAAGACAAAGAGAACCCATTTGGAACAAGCCAAAGAATGGGCAAAACGACAAGCACTCCATTGGAAAGCCAAATGGACAGAGGATAGAGAACACTCAAGGAGTAATTTGGAAGCACGAATTAGACACTACATTCAGCAAATAGCCGAAGAGGAAGATAGAGCGAGAGCTTACAAAGATAAATGGGAGAATGCAAAAAAGGAGGTCAACAAGCTGAGAAATCAAGGGCCAAAACCATCAAAGAAAATAAGAGAGCCCAGAGACGATAGACAGGAAAGAATAATGATCCAAACAACGGCGGAAGCGAGAAAGTGGAAAGACAAGTATAGATTGTCGAAAATCGAGAATACAATACAATGGGAACATATACAAAAACAAGATCACGAAATAGTATGGCAACAAACGAGAATGAAGGAGATGCTAATAGAACAAGAAAAGACTCTTAAACAGAGACAAATACAACAAATAAAAACGGAAGACAAAGAAAAGTGGATCAAATCAGAAGCAAGAAGATGGAAGAACCAGTACCAAGAAGCCAAGAAAGAGATAAGACTGTTACCCAAAAAGATATTGAATATGGAAGATTGGGAACTATGGGAACAAGTCGAAGCGCAAAAAGAAACAATTGAGGAACTGAACGAAGAAATCCAAACAATGGAATACCATGAACGAGCCAGACAAAATACAATAAGAAGGCTCAGGAAAACTGACAAGAACCTCAGAAAATGGATTGATCAGCTAAATCAAAAGATAACGGAAACCCTACACGAACAAACGGATGAAAGACGGCAAAACCAACAATTAAACGAGAGGATAACAGAACTCCAACAGGAGGTGAATGGACACCGAGGAGTTGCAGTATTTAAAGAGATCCAGTTGAGACATCAACACGAAGTCAACGAGCAGTTGAAAGAACAAGTTGAAGCAGAGATAAAAGCAATAAAGCAAGGATACGAGGAAAATGAACAGAATCTGAGAAAAGAAATCGAAAAGCTAAAAGCGTTAGAAAACACGCATCGGTTGGAAACGCGAGTGGAGGAATTAACAGAAAATACAGAATATCTTGCCTATCTCTTAGACGAAGAGATACAAATATCAAACGCCTTGCGTGCAGAAATAAATACCTTGCAGAGCCGACCACCAATCCTGCTTATGCCGTTATACCCAACTGAAATTCCAACCCAAGTACCCGCCGAACCCGATGAAGGATTCGGGGAGACGGACGAAGCGGCAATATAAACCTAAAGAGGAAAAATTGTAAAAAGTGTAAAAAGACAATAAAAATAATAAAAACGATAAAAACAAAAATTGTAATCGATGTATATTTAGTATGAATCCAAATGAAATAGAAATCCGAATGAATCTAGAAGACGGAGAATACGTACCAAGCCCAATTCAATTAGTAGAACCAATCGAGCAAGACCCACTGAGATATTACAGTAAAAGATGGAGAGCCGAAAGAAAAGAATGGCAAGAGTTAGTGGAGGAACAAGATTCAGAAATCGCCCGGATAAATCAACAACTAATACAGTCAAAACAACTAGTCAATATGATAAAACGAAAACTAACCTCCAGCATGGGAGAGAACAGAAATCAAAAGAGAGAAAATGAACGATTGAGGCGAGAATTAGCCGAAATAAAGACTCGTGTAATACTGGAAGATTATTGGAAACCGAAGCAGAACGAATGAGAAACAGCAGAAAAAGCGAACAGAGATATGTAATACAACTGGAAGACAGTTGTAAAGAAGCCAGAGAGATAAAAGAAAGTCATCAACAAACTCAGGACGAAATTAAAACATTAACAGAACAGCTCCAGGAAGCGAGACGAAAGCTGGAAAAGCAAACAGCTAAACGAATAAATTATAAACGTCAACTTAAAAGAAAGCAAGCGAAAGAAAGAAATCTCCAAATGAAAATCTACAATCAACAGAGGGTAATCAAAGAAAACAAAGAACGATTAAAAGAACTCCCGAAAATAACTGAGCGATTAATAAGAGCCCCAAGTCCTAATAATGAGATTTTCAGAAAACAAAACTAAAGAGGAGTGCGAGAGACACTCAACCCTAGAGAAAGAGAAAGAGTAAAAAGGGCTAAACTCCACTGTAAATAGACGAAACAATCTTGTAAATAAATAAAAATTGACTATGTATAAAAATAGAAAGTATGAACCCAAATCTGTGGATAATGATAATGATAATAATAAAAGAGTGTGACACTGAAAACCCGTTGGAAAAATGCGAGAAATCCCAACCCGAGAAATCGTCCTATCCATCAAAAAGCAACAAGGAAAACAAATCAAACAGAAAAATGAACCCCATGCAATGACAAGTCTATCAATCGAACTAATATTACCGATTAGTATAACATCTAACATAATACTCCTAATATGTTTGTCTCATCCTCGGCCTAACAAACAACAAGCAAAGGCAAAATACCCAAATCCAAAAAGTCAGAAGAATGTTCACCCAAATTCGAAAAACTACCAAACCCAACGAAATGACAAGACTCTCGCAGATTTCCATCAATCACCCTTCAAGATCAACCCAGCTCGAAAGCGAAACTCAAGCCGTCAGCGATTCATTCGAAAACAAATACAACTGAGTTACAGCAACTGATATTGATTTGAACTGATTTTCCTAACTCGAACTGATTTACATTGATTTGAACTGAATTTACTAACTCATACCGATCTACAGTGATTTGAACTAATATTGATCCACATTGATATTGAACTACACAATTGATATTTGATTATGTACTGTAGCCGGACCTTAAGTCCATCTTTATCTTGATGATTTAACCTTACCGTAGATATTTTTATGAATGTGGATGTTGAAAATGTATGGATTATTTTGAAATCAATTGAAATTGCGGGTCGCAATTTTACGGACCCCCGAGTGTTTTATGTTGGGCCAGAACGTAAACGGCCTTGAAGAGTGTTTAAATGGATCAGAAACACACACGCAGATACAACACGCAATTTAAAATAAACCTGAAAAACACCAATTAAACCATATAAAATCTGAGAAATAAAAGAATTAAATATAAAATAATAAACATAAAAATAAATTAAAATATTAACAAAATGCACCAAGATTCGCACGATACCTACACAAATACAACAAGAAAACCCGACAAATTCGACGAAATTGAAAAAATCAATTAAAGTTCATTAAAGTGAAAGTTAAATCGAAAAATTTGAATTAGCAATAATTCAATAAAAATTCTAAATAAAAAATTATAAAAATAAATCGAAAAATAATAAAAATAAATAATAGAATTTGCTAGAAAAGAACAAGGTCGAATTTTGTTTTACTGCATCAAATTTCACACGTCATAAAATTAGGTATATATACTGATCCATTTTCACATTTAACTTAACCATAAAACCATTTTTCAAACTGATTAAAAACCATTTTTGAAATTGTTAGAACTGTTTTAAAAACCATATTTGCAAATCTTGAAGTCAATTTAAAACTATTCTCGACTATTTTTAAATTGTTTTAGAAAGTTATTTTCAGACGAATTTGGAAACCTTTTTTAGGTAAGAAGCATTTTTGTTGGAACCCGCTTTCCACATCACGTCCTTGCATCTCAATGGAGCTCTGCTCGGCGTTGGCGTGGGAAGAGAGGTATTTATGTCATTTTGTATTATGATTTGATGTTTTTATGGAATGGTTAAAATGGGTAAATTTATTGTTTTATAATTAATAAATATTATGAATATACATAATTTATTTGATATGCTTTTATAAATTTTTTAATGTCGAAATTTTTCCGGCCCACAGCCGACACATCACGCAAGATAGTAAAATCAACATAGTGCAGATGCATGTAAGAGCGTGGAGAATCGCCAATGATATGCACCCGTGAAGACTCAGCGTGCGCAACGCAGCGGTCGTAACGTCAATATTTATCCTATAGCTGAAGCGAGAAATAAGGAAGAAGTCTCTGGCTGCTTCCTCGTTTCTCAATTCTGAAAAATCGACTAAAATTATCTTACAAACGGCTTAAAATCATCACACCGAGTAGTCCAGTGGGCACTCAATAAATATAATATAAACACAAAGGCGCTTAAGATCTATTAAAGGGAAAAGGTACGGGGATAAATCAATTGAAATCGTTGGTATAAATAAATTAAATTGATGTTTAGCAATGAATTAATTAGTAGTATATTAAATCAACTTATGTCATTTAAAAACCAAAATATGGATATCATAAGTAGTTCCGTGAGCCCCTTACATTGAATTTATTCATCAAGTTAAAGATATTTTCATTAAAAATAAATATTCCCTTAATTAATGTGGATTTAAATAAAATAATTATTGAAAATTTAAGTGACTCACGGTTCAAACTAAACTATCTCCTTGATTCCGAATTAATTATTGTGTAAAGTGAAGGGTACTGTAATGAATTAGGTTAAGATCATTGATATAAATAAATTAGAAGTAAATTGATATCGGTATGCTAAAATAATCCAAATAGTAACATCTCTTAAAAAATAATTATTGATTCAATTAAATTAGTTAACGATTCCGGCTTAAACATAAGCATTGCCTTAGGAAAAATTAGGTGAATTGACTGATAAAATTAGAGTAATGTGAACAAAATAACCCGATAGATCGGCAAGTAAAAGCAAACATAGTTTTATTTAAAAATAATACAATAATTTACGAAAATGCAGTAGACAATCACTTAAAACACTTTATTCGAGGGATTGTAATTAATATAGATCGCTAATAATTACCAGTTAAAATATAGAAAAATCACTGATTTAGCCAACAAAGTCTCCGGTAATTAAATATACGTTCATGGAGAAAAATCGAACCAGCAAAATAGATTGATAAATTCCGAGATTAATTTAAGGTAATTCGTCCCTCAAAGTAAAAATAACTCGTTGTTTCAGACCACAGCACTAGTAAATTGAACCCAATACGACTCCTCGCTCGAAGTTAGTGTAATGGATAACGATAATCAAACGATCCTCGAGTTGAAAATTTCCTTTTAGATGATTCATTCGAATCTGAAATACGGTAATTGCAGGGTGAAAATGGGTAAAATATAACTGGAAAACTCTAAGGTAAAGATAAGCAAATCTGTAACCAAAAATTTAATGATAGTTTATTGACAAAAAATTTTCTGTTAAGGAGTTACTCAACCTTGCAGCATTATTAAATCCAACCGACATTGATAGGAATAGCTTGAATCGCGATGAGAAAGAACCAAATCACTTTTGCGATAATATTTGTTTAAACCTAACGGCTAAAATGTGTAAATGAATCAAATAAAAGTATACCGAAATTAGTTTACCTTCCATAACATGAAAATCCGAAAGATTGATAATATCAGAGTGATAATTGTTAAGCATCAGTAAAATCCAATGGCGCTAATAGATGTATTTATCATTGAAGTTAAAATTCCGATAGAATGAAGTAATGATACATTCCAAAAGATTAGAACATAAATTGGGTAATTACAACCAAAATTCCAACTCGTCCAAATGATTAAAGACGCGGTGATCTAATAATATATCTAATCGACCAAACAGCGGATATTGAATTGTAACGGAAATCGCACCCATCTACGCAAACATCCTTGAACAATACTAGTAAGATAACATCCGGACTGGTTTCCGCTAAATCTAAAATCATCTATCACACTTCCATCTAACCGGACATCCGGTCAATCATTACTAATAACACGCAACATTAATCGACGGAAATTATGTGCGAACGCCAAACACACGTCGATGCCTCAGCGCTGCGACATCCGTTATCGCCGTAAACGATCACCAAATCATAGAATGGTTAGATGAAATTAACTCCAACATCAATTTAAAGAATCAATAAACGTTTACTATAATATATGACGACAAAATTTACCTGATCGAACGACAAGTAATACTATAGAGGATCCGAAAATAGGAAAACAAATGAAATGGATAATAATGAATACAGTTGCGTAACCCTTAAAATCACAACTTGCGTACAATTGTATCTTCATTTATGTGGTCGCTATATCCACTCGACGACCCCTTAACAATGCCCGGCCTAATTGAATAAAACAAGTTGAGTACTAGACTTACCACCCGTGTGTTATTAATGTCACTAGTCGAAGCCACCCGTTCCGAAAGAATCTCGATCAAATAACATTTATTAGAACCGATGAGAATAAATTGGAGGACCCTTCAATAGTGATATAGGTACCATCTATTTGTTAACCACTTAACATGATAAATTAAGCAGAGCTAATAATGCCAACGTTTTAGATATGTCGTCCGAGCGAAGTATCAGACAGAGTACCGGCACACAGGGACAATCAATAGTTCAATCGACTACGAGAACATCCGACTCGATTCATCAAAAATGGCCGCACCCGACGGCCTGGAAGATATTAGATGTAGAGAAGGAACCCTGCGATATCCCAGAAAGACAATACCCAGCGGCAGAAACATACACAAATGCACAGAACCTCCTCACCCAGTGGGAAAGGGTGCAGGAGCAAGTAGATTTGCAGGTGGTTAAGGCGAGGATGTACCTTGCAAACGTGGTAGAAGACATCCTCGCCGGGCGGATTGCAGCCACCTATCCACCTCGCCCAGTCCGAGATACCCGAAGGCCCTACACAGTGGAGGCTCTCAGACGAAGCCTGAAGCGGTACTGTCCCGATGAATGACTTAATAATGATAGTTTTATGTAGTGATTAATCCAAATATTAGCAATTCATGTGTTCTTTTCTTAGTATAACTGGAATGATTTGCGTTTTTGTTTAAATGAAATAAATGATTCTTTAACTTGAGCAGTAACAAATAAAAATGATCTATTTAATTACAGTAATGTCGTCCTTACGAATCTTGCAAACAGAATTGGGTCGCGCGAGACAAGCAAACACGGAATCGCTCGCCCAGATCATCCAATTAACGCGGGAAATGCAACATATAAAAGCGACATGGACGGATCCTGCAAAGACGAAAACGATCTACCATCGACTCACAGCGGCTCAGAAAGGCTGGGAGGAAGAGCGGCAGCTAAATCAGAGCCTGCGCACTCAAATTCGGGGACTCGAAGTCGCCCTAGCGGTATGCCGAGAAGGTGAAGCGGTAACTTACCCGCTCATCTTCGCCCCAACCCAACTGCCACAGACGACCACCAAGCCAGCAGAACAATCCATCACTACAACCAACAACCGTCGACCGGGACGTAAGGAACGTGCCCGACGTCGCGCAACACAACTCCAGAATCTCAAGCAGTAAACGATAATGTGTTTGAGTTGAATAGAATGGTTATAAACTTAGTTGAATCGTTGTTTTAATATAACCGTACGCCAACATCGCCAATTCGTTCCATAGTCCAATAAGAACCTAATCCTGAATAGCTATGAGGGACCGAACAAAGCGAGCATAGGTCTTCTATCGACAGCTCGTGAACCCGAGGATTGTCCGAGCAACTACAGTACTAGCCAATGGTACTCAATTTTTGCGGGCAATCCACCACTTGAACACATTACCAACGTTGCTTAGCAACGGGTGCCAAGTGGCGATCAGTATCATTTTGTATGGCGTTACCAGGGCCACCAGAAAGTCAAGCAAGATTTGAAACCCTGTAACCCACCAGTATATATACAGTGACAAATTTCATTACTTTCAATCTTCTCAATTTTTTCAATCTACTCATCTTCTCAACTATCAAGCGTAAGGATTTTATTAGTTTGGCTCATTTCTATTTTATAAGTTAATGTAAAAATACTTTTTGTTTATTAAACTCTTACGGTGTCATAATGTCTCTGCTTTAATATTTTTCGTTTAATAATTACTATCTATATAATTATAATTTATTTGTTCGAATCCCTTAAAATATTATATCGTATGTATTTGAAAAGAAGTTCATGAGACGGATCTCGTGCCGGCTGGTGGGTTAAGACCCCTAGTTGAGCTCGCGGGTCATGCCTCGTGGACACTTTGGTAGTCCGCAGTAGGGTCTGGCAATACGCACAGGACCTCCACGCAGGGCATCGTCGTATAACTCGAAGCGACTGCTGAAAAGTGGTCGGAGCGAGTAGGAATAAAATCACGGGAAGAGCGTTATTTCAGTTAAGGGGATATTAGGTAAGATCATAGAATGATCTCGAAAACGTCTTTTTAAACCTCGAACCAACTGATAAACGGAGACCGGGCAGCAGGGATAGGCACAGGCACTGACAACTAACTAGCCAAACTATCACATGAAAATGAAATTGAAAAATTAAAAATGAAGACGTACAAATTTTATTCGTTTTGCGACGCAAAACCATATAAAACAATAGTGGAAATTTCACTGCTTCGAAGTACATTCCGCAGCGTGGACAGGCACAATGAAACCGTTCATTGAACCAGTAGAGAGTTTCCTTCGCATATGAATCTTACGGGAACCGTTATGAACGATTAGCACGGCGGATAAGGAGATAAATCCATTTTACAGACGCACCGACTTCGTAGGTACAATTTCAGGAAAACGATAAGTCCCCGCAGCATATCTTTCTCCGACTGTCTTAAACTAACAGGAGAATCAATAAGCACTGTGGTTAAAATAGGAAAGACTCACTACATTCGTCGAACCCAATTATTTCTGACACGAGATTGACGCTTCAGGAATAAGCTGCCGAAACCATTGGATTGGTAAGATCCTCCTTTAGTCGTAATGTCCACCACGATAAGTATCTGCCTCTCCACATAGTCTGCAAACCGAGAAATCCGATGAACAAATCGGCTTACTGAATAGTATTAAACATTTTTTAAAAATCAATAGATCAAACTCACCTACGCGCTCAATTACCATTGAAAATTTTTATCTCACCATCTCTAATGTGTTCATTGTGAGCGTCAAGTATCGATCGATAACCACTATTTTAGCGATAATATACATATTTCAGTATCGTGGATTTATTAGACTTCAATCAAAGTCCCGAAACACTAAGGACCTTAGGACCTAATTCGTATAGCACCCAAAAAAACCTAATATTAGTGAGCATATTATTAAAATTATCTTAAATTTTAACTAGCTATGGTAACGCATATAAGTTTTCGTATTAAATAATTTGTAGAATCAAATTCCCTCATTATGATCATTAACCTTACTAGAGACCTTAGTGTTGAATCATTCATAATAATAATTCGGATTTATAGTTAATAGTCCTCAATAATAGAAATATCGGTTTTTGACGAATTATATTAATTTCAATCCAGTAGGAATCATTAATAATGGAAACATTAATACAATTTATTATAATGTTAAACCCTAATAATAATAGTATGGTTTTATAGCGAGTTATATTAATTTTAGTTCAGTAGAATTATTAACAATAGTAACATTGACAAAATTTACTAAAACGCTAAATCATAATAATATTAATATTATCTTATACCGAACTACCTTAATCTTAATTTCGTTAAACATTAGCCGTAATAGTAGCAATGGTATAATTCAGGACAATTTAACATTTGTCAAAGGTACCGAACAACATTATTAATGCTATTCCATAATTCCGTGCGAAAATCCTAGACTAACGAGGATTAATCGTGAACCCCTTCAGCCGACAATTCAATTGATGATAAAAACTCTAATGTTGATAAGCCATAACGGGGAATAATATAACTTTGGGAATCAATTAACCATTTGAGAAACTCGTAATATCCCTCCGCCATTTTCCCGTCAATTTTCTTTTTTTTCATCTCTCGATTAATCTCCATTTCCTAAATTCCTTCTCTTCCGGTTTAGGATATGAACTCTGGAACCGACTCATCATTGAATAGTCTTGCAAAGATTCCCCGACTTTCTCCGTCAGTTATTGCGCTCAGGCAGCAACTCGATGAACTGGATGCAAAACACAACTCGTTACGGACGAAATATGAACGGATCAAAGGTACCTGGTCCTCTCCAGAGGTCACCCAGGGCCTGCATCGGAAGATAGAGAGATTGAGCAGAGCTCGTGACGAACTAATCGCGGAGTCGCGCAGCCAACGGCTGCTAATTAAAGAGCAGGACACGGCTCTCCGCCAAGCGTTTACGGACGTAGAGCTTAGAACCCACCTCCCAGGAAGTGTTCGGGCTCGACAGCTGAACATAATACCAGAGCATCATCTTCCGATCGTCGAACTTCCACCAACCTCATCAACTCCCGTTCCTCCACGAATCGACCTACCACAAGCCACAGTGACTGAAACTGGTACCAATCCGGCCCAATCAAAATCGACGACGTCGCGACCGTCGTCGCAGGGAAGTGGAGCTCCTACGCGGAAACGGAGCCGCTCGAAGGCCCGTACCGGATTGATGATCTGCCGCCCCCATACCGGGAAGTCGAGATTCTGGGGCTCGATCCGGACATACTGTATGCTCCTACCGCAACCTTCCCACCGCCGGCTCACCAAATCCATATAAATCTAGTGGATGAGGACTCAGACTCCCCCGGAGCCTCCCAAGCGCTCGAGAGCTTGGGACTGAATTGCAATGACATCGCCGTCCTCACGGGCGAAGTGCCTCAAATCTCTCCACAAGCAGAAGTCGCCGGACCCTCTACTCGCATTGAGGGTAACCACAGTGTCAACCCCCACATATCGGCTGGCAAAGCGTAGGTGCTTGCCTACTTATATCGACGCCGAGGAAGATTGAGTTGGAAACGAGTCATCCAAACCTATCTCTGGTGCTTATCCTCATGAACCATCGTTTTCACCTGTTACGTTGTAAATATGATTGTTGGGCCAGAACACATATGGCCTTGGAAAATGTTTAAATGGATCGGTAACACACATGCAAATATAACAAGCAAATTTAAAATAAAACCTATTGAAACACCAATTAAACCCTGCCAAATATGAGGAAAAAGAGAATTAAATATAAAATAATAAACATAAAAATAAATTAAAATAATAACAAAACGCACCAAGATCCGCACGATACCAACACAAACATAACAAGAAAACCCAACAAATTCGACAAAAATTGGTAAATTAATAAAAGTTCATGAAAATGAAACTTAAATCAAAAAATTTGAATTAGTAATAATTCAATAAAAATTCTAAACGAAAAATTATTAAAATAAATTGAAAAATAAAAAAATTAAAGATTAGAATACATTAGAAAATAACAAGGTCGAATTTTGTTTTACTACATCAAAATTAACATGCGAGGTTAGGGACAGAAAATAGGTATAAATACCGATTCATTTTCACATAAAGTTAACCATTTTTTGAACTAAAATTTTGTGAATTTTGTTTAAAATCTTACTACGAAGCCTTACTTTTAGGTGAGAAATGTTTTATTTGGAACTCTCTCTCCACGTCACATCCTCGCAACCTCGGTAGAGCTCTGCTTGGATGTCGGCGTGGGGAAAGATGTATTTTTATGAAATTTTGATTGAATGATATGGATCAAGTAATTCTGTATTTTGCTTTTAATATATATCAATAAATATTTATAATATTTAAAAATTGTTTTTTTCATGCATTTAATAATATTAATTAATCTGTCGAAATTTTTCCGGCCCACAGCCAACACCTATCGCAAGTAAATAAAATCCACATACAATTCAGATTCGTGTAAGTGCGTGGAATATCGCCAATGATCTGTGCTCGTGAAGACCTGGCGTGCGGAACGCAGGGTTGGAACGTCAATATTACCCATATAGAAGAAAGGAGGAATAAGGAAGGAGTCTATTGGCTGCTTCCTCGTTTCTCATTTCTGTAAAATCGACCTAAATTATATCACACACGGCTCAAAATCACCACACCGAGTAGTCCAGTGGGCACTCACTAAATATAACATGAACATAAAATGCGTTTAGGGCTTATTAAAGGGAAGGGTTACGGGGAATAAATTAATATTAAATCAATGCTATAAAGATTAAATTACCAATGAATTAATTTAACTTTTGTGTAATTTGAATAAATCCACCCAAATCTCTACTAACTTTGAATTAGAATTTTAATCAACTTAAACTTCTAATAAAATGGGGAATTTAATCAGGTTCTGAGTCAAAGCATAGGCGCGTTTGGGTTGATTACCATGTAATAACCGAAAGGTTTAAAAAACAAATTCCACTATAGTGCGGTTTATAGAACTAATCCTAACTATTGAACGATCATATAATTGGTTTTATCTCTAAGGTAGTCATCGCACGCTATAAAAAAGGAAAAAATTACTGAAAATTCTTTATTAATCAGCATAAACATGGTAATGAGATCACATTAATATATTAGAAACGAAAGTGAAACCATATAAACTTTATTTCAGAAAATTGAAAATGTTCGCTTACTAAAATTTGACATAAAATGACGAAGATAAATTCCGGATAGCAAGCATAATAGTTTGATGTTACAGATAGGTTTCCCGTCAGCACCCGAACCAATTTTCATTATCATGATAGTGAATGAGGTAGATAAATCCGACAAGATGATTTTGCGAACAAGGAAGATCTCTGAAATGTGTACAAAAATTAATTAATTAAATATATACAATAACTTACCGAACAATTAGAGAGAGCTCACGAATCGGCAAGAATTTTCTGATAAATCCACTGGACGATTTATAGTGAGACGGAAAACCCAATGACATAAAGCTCCGAGACATAATAGCGTCGTCCGATTCCCTAAAATCACCATATTATACGAAATTCATTATAACAAAAGTTAATTCATGAAACTCACCGATAATTCACTAAATAAAAATCCAAAAGTTCAACCCGCCTAAACAATAATCCATAAAATTTCAAGTTACAAAAATAAACAATCTTACTTCAAACAAAGCTCGCTGACATTTCCGTCGATGTAAACATTCACCCATCATGATCGATTTTCGATTGACGTTCACTTCCTGTTCGTCTGATTCAATTACACATTCACCCATATATTCATCGACGATGGCAGGATATACTTCATTTTCACTTGACGAAATTATGTATTCACCAAATATCTCGGACGAAGATTTAGAACTTCAATCTCCAAATGTTGCAGAAGCCCCCTTAAGTAAATTTTAATTAATTTTAATAACAAAATTATGATCATGTTCGAGCCTCAGAAACAGCCCAGAATCAAGACTATATCATCTTTTCCACCAGGAGAGAACCCGAGTTAGTAAGAAAACTCTCCAGATTAAAAGCAATGACCAAATAAGCCATCCTTGCTAACGCATCGTAGTATTTCCGCACCAGACAGATCCAAAACTCCTGACATCCCACCGATACGTGCAGCAATCATTTTTTCATTTGTCACTATGCACCTTCAGCAATCCCAATTGGTCTGCAGCATCACGAATGCTTAGTTAACAATTACTACACGGAAATTCTGGTCTTGATCACATAAGATAATCGTTCGACAATTCATTTTTTGGGGAAACGAATATTTTGCTTCAGAACTCTAGGATAAAATCAAACCTCGTGGAAATAAAGATACTGGCTTGGCAATCGTACCCAGTACTTTCTTTTAAATTCTTCAGTCGAAACGTTAGATCATTCTATTATTATCATCCCCATTCGACCCAGGTATTTTAATTGATCAATGAAATAAACACTAAGTATGAATTTTGTAACCTTTGTAACTGTTTTATTTTTGAATAGTTGAACGGTAATTGTTAGAATCCCTTTATTTTAAAAGACATATAAATGTTTAATCGTCAAGTTATTGTTTCATAAAAGATAGACCATTCTATTTCTGTTCTATTCAGAAAATTAATAAATGTTCAAAGAATATTTTGTAAGGCTTTCTTAAAAATTATTTATTTGTTTATATTATATTAATATTTGAATTTATATATATCTAGTTGAATATCATAAATATGTACAAGGTTAATAATGAATGAACCATGTGTAATCCAAATAAGTTAAAGCTATAAATGATTTGCATTTTTGTTATTTTTTAACATCAGTAAAGATTTTCTCGAATGGACCCTTACGGCATGAGAACGCGTAACCCAGTAGGTTTGGAGTTTTGATTTTCCTTGTTCCCAAATACATTGCCAGACCGGTCAGTGACGCGCGTTCAACTTCGAGTCCCGTGAGGTTTAGCGCATTTAAAAATTAGTTGATTCAGTTTTTTCTTTAAACGATGAGAAATTTTATATAATCGAGAACCCCAAGATAGCCCATCAAATCTAAACAGGCCAAGAGAAATACCGAGTAATAACGCTAATCTTACCAATTTTTCCATTCAGGACAATCTGGAGCTGTTATTGAGCTCCCCGCTCATATCGTGGAGCAATGGCGGCAGACATGGGATCGAGTATATCAAGAGCAATGTCCTGACATGCCCGAAGACGACAGGCAGGAGGATGTCTCACCAGAAGAATTCATGCAACAGTTCAAGAAACTGTCTAATGAACCCAACCCATCCCAAGACATACTGGCTCAGGCCCAAGAACTCCTGGAAGGTCTCCTGCAACACCAACGCCATGTCGAGGCAGCCGTAGATCGGGCCACGAAATACTTGGCCAACGTCAAAGACGACCTAGCGGCGGGACGTCTGGCAAGTAGTTATCCACCTTCCCCGAGACCGGCTCGAAATACCAAGAGACCAGTGTTCGTGATCCCCGGTTACTCCCCAGAAGAAGGGATCAAGCGATTCCTCACAGACGAATAACCATCGCAAACAATGACGATTAATGATTGGAACATTTTGTTATTTAGTATATTATTAGAATTCTAGACTTAAAAATTCTTTTTCTTCTTTTGTTAGTGTAGATTCGTTTCATAAATATGTTTAAGTTTAAACACACTTATTATTATAGCAATCATCACAAAATTCAACCCTTATCATTCTAGAAATGGACCCTGTGAAATTACTCCAAACTGAATTAACCCATGCAGGCCAATAAGAAGCTCCATGACCAACTCGTCCAAATAGTCCGGGAAACTCAGCAAATTAAAGCGACGTGGATAGAGCCAAAGAGAGTCAAACCGTTATACCAAAAACTGGCCGCGGCCCAGAAGGGATGGGCAGAAGAAAAGCAATTGGTCCAAGGGCTGAGGACTCAAATCAGGGGGCTAGAGGTAGTGTTGTCCGCCTGTCAAGAGGGAGCAGCGGTAACCTACCCTTAAGTCTTTGCCCCTGCTCAATTAGCCTATCGCGAAGTAAGTACTACTCCATCTACAACCGTAATTACTCCAATTACCCCATCAATCACTAGTCGTCGACCTGGACGTAAGGAGCGGGCTAAGCGCCGAGCCGCTCGATCTTCAGATAAGTCTGGAATCTTATAATTCATGTGTTTAATAGATAAATAAAGCGTGATAGAAAGCGTTGTTTCTATATATTGTAGTTCCTGTATACATCTTATTGTGTTTATATCATCTTAGTGGTTTTAAATAACATTGTAGAAGGGTTTAAATAAGAAGTACCACCCATCTAGTTTCCAAACTAAGGTCATCAAAACAGTTGGATAAACGATAGAAATTTAGACGCAAGGGGACCAAATGATTTAAAAGCGAGCATAGGTCTTCTATCGACAGCTCGTGAACCCGAGGGTTGTCCGAGCAATTACAGTATTAGTAATAATACTCAATTTTGGCGGTCAATCCACCACTTGAACACATTTCCAACGTTGCCTAGCAACGGGTGCCAAGTGGCAGCTAGAATCATTTTGTATGGCGTTACTGGGGCAACAATAACGATAAACAGATGGCGAAACCATGTAACCCATCATGACTATCAATGTGCATTATTTTTAATATAATTTGCTTGTGCTCTTTTTCTTTCCATTGGGTCTAAATTAATTATCTTGACATTTAGAGAGGCGAAGTAACGATAATAGATAACGGTGGATTGTTAGACAGGGTTTGAACGATTCCCACGATTATCTCGACGCAGTTAATGTAAATACAAGGGGGTCATAAGTGAGGTAGTAGGCAAGGAGCGTAAGTCCTTCCATTGGCAGCAAATAATCCGGGATAGCGAAGGTCCTTCGAGGAGTAGCGTTAGTAATAGCGCTCACCTGCTCGAATGGCATTCGGCTATTGCGTACAGTACCAACATGATTTCGGTCATGGGTACGCAATGATTATTCCAAATCGTGCGGCGTATCGGGGGGGTATCCCTAGAAGTTAAACGTGGAGGTCACCCCAATAGGATAAGTAATAGAGTAAAAATAAAAATTCCCATACGCCTAACACGTGCACGAGCTATTGGCGGATGAACCGCACTTACACAGCTCGGTAGGGATATAATGATTTTAATTACTTGTGATTTATGTGGCTGTGAGCCGGAAACATTTCAACACAAAAACTAAATTCGTAATTCAGTGACATAATTACTCATAATAACATTTCATTTAGACAGGTAGCTACCGCAGTAAGAACTCGTAAAGTAGATACTAGTTGGAAGAGACGCACTGGAAAAAGAGCGGTTTTAGATCAAGCTACACGTTGGGAAGCACCTGCCTTACGATAAAACGTTTGCTTAAATTAAAAACTATTTTTGCAGATATAAATAATCCAATTCTTTCTCTAACTGAAACAGAGTGTGAACAAGCCACAAAATTAGAAAATATTTTATTATAGCCAACAGGACCCCCGTATTTATCGCAATAATCACTCTAATAATATTTTCAATAATAAAAATATTATTTAATTTTAAAATTTCTTCGATTGAGCAGTATTTATCATTAAATATTAATTAATTGTTTAATTAATCGACGGGAAATTTATCAGCCAAATTGCCGCAATGTCTACAGGAAAACACCCAATGGAAAAACGATATGATATGGAATCTGAGTTGAGAACTGCTTTTGAAAAGTACACAGCCACCCGCCGAGCGGTAGGAACTCTTAATTATGAATCAATTGAAAAGATATTTAAGCGTTGCGGTTTGTACGTACCTCCAGTATTAACGGAAAGCACTTTAAGGCGTGAATTCACCAAAGTTCACGGCGGAAATCTCAGTCAAGAATTAGATTTGTACTCATTTGATAAATTCTTAATCGATGTCATTTCAAAAATGTATGCGAAAGCCAAAAATATTGATCATCAGCAAGCGTATGACATCATAATTGATGGGTTTATTGAACACAGTCCTCAGTCCATTAATGAGCAACTGTAACATGTCAGTCATCCCAACTCCATTCATTTACAATTTTCTCCATATTCCAATTCCAGTAAAGGCATTCAAAACTAACCGATCAATAAATAAAGTTTGACAAATCTAGTATTATTTATGGAGAAAATAACTTAATTTCCATTAGAAGTATTATTATAACATCTAGATCTGTACCACATAAAATTAAGGGGCTGCGTGATTGTGCGTGGGTTTAGAGCAGTGTATCGCAAACTTTCTGCCGCCGAAAGATTCTAAAATTCACTATTTTCTGGCAGAAATGAAATCGGAAAAAGAGAGATTGATGATGAGATGCTTGTTTGGATATCAAATCTTGACCACGTTTTGAGTTTATTTGGACTATAAAACAAGCTAATCCATCGCATTAGAATATAAACAATAAGATTAAGTCAGTTGGAATTTTATGAAAGTAACAATTTGTAAGTTCTCTCTACTAAAGTCTCACCGTTGTTACTAAATTTGTCTGTTGCTAGTTACTTCTAACTTGAATAATTCGTCAGTTTATTGATATTTCTGGTTCATTTCGTCATTAACGTTAGATGCGCCTCGAAAAAATTGGCTTCGTTTTAGTGTACCGTATATCGAGAAAGTTTGCGAGACACTGGTTTAGAGTAAAATAATAGTTTGATACTTTTTGCCAACATAAATATATATATATATAATTCTAGTAATGGAGTTTCAGGGGAACATAATATTAATGGTTACTTTTCAGATTTCGAACTTTTTATACACAAATTTATTTAGAAAACCAATTACATTCAAGTAAATAAAAATTATGCTGAGATCAACGCGCAATAATTTAAAGAGCCAATAATATACCAAAATTAAATGGGAAACTGTACCAAGGCACATAAATTAGCGGTGAAATAGCAACAATTTAATACCTAGTATAAGAACTAATTAATTTACAAAGAGAATATATACTAGAAATATTGGCAGCGGTATAAATGTTAATAGTAAAATTAAATGCAAACACATGCACTACCATATAATAAAAATTACACAAAATACATATTAATTAAGGTAAAAGGAAATGGATGAAAGTGCTATGGTGATAAACTTTTACTATTACATCTTTAGTGAACTTTTAGAAGTTTTTGTTTTTATTATAACAATAGTTGTAGTATAGTTACATTAGTAAAATTAAATAATGCAAATTATGTATAAAACAAATATAATAATTTAAAATTACATATTTAAAGTTATTAAATAAACTAATAATTTTGTGCTGTGAAACTATGAAAGATTCAATATTAAAAAAAAAATTTAAGATTAATAAAACACAAATTAACAAAAATAATAATTTAATTTGCTTCAAAAAACCGAAACAATCAGAAGTATTTGATAAGAAAATAGGATAGCCTAATATCAATTCAAAAACTTTTTAATCATGAAATACAATCAAATCTACTATCAGACTTTTATAGGATATCGCCATTTCAGTTTTGTATCTAATTGAATATACTTACTGTAGAACAGATTGGTTATATCGAATAGCTAGAAAATTAAATACATGTTACTTCTGTTTGCAAAGAAATATTACTGTTTGGCCTAATCGATTTTCTTTGCACTTCAACGCCAATATTCAATGATTCAAAATTTTTTGATTGAATGTTTAAATAAATCAAATTTTTTGGTGGATGTAACAACCACTAAAACCAAATGCAAGTTCCGGCTGTAACTAAAAATATTTTCCCAATAATTGATTCTAAATTATTATTTTCTTAAAACTTAAGAAAATAATAATATAAATTTGTAAATATAAAAAATTATCACAATAATAAACATTCAGCGTGTGACATATACGAAAGCTCCGTTGGCATTGTCGTGAACCAACAGGAACGGAGATAACACATAAATTGTAAATATACACGTATCAAAGATAGAACACAAAGTTATTTATTAATACAGAAATGTGTCGAATCGGGCCAAATGGCTTAAAATATAAATATAATCATCAGCATCATCAACATCGTTATACAATAATACATCTAGACATTCAATTGACTCATTGACAGTGAAAATGGTATTTCATCATAAATCATCCGTCACATGCGACATGGGTGATTATGATATTGGAATAAGGGTTTTCTTGGAACATTTCCAGCTTCTTCTGCTTTCCCAGCAGCAACAGCGTGTAGAATTTCGATGCGGCCTATAATGGATAGTGATATTAATAATCAAACTAATAAATTGAGGGACACTATATAGATATGCACTCCCATCCTACCCCTACAGACGGGTGCCATAAAGTGGTCAATTAATGTTTACCTGCTTCTTGTTATTGCTGACTGTGAGATGGTGGAAATCAACTTTGCCCTCTTGGTTGATAGCATTCTTAAGCACACTGAGCATGATCTCAGAACGCTTCTCCAGCCCCTCCTGGGTGATCTCAACTGGGTACTCCTCATTGATCTTGTCCAATTGCTGGTCCAGCGTCACCATTGCCGTCTGGAGGTGGAGAGAAAGAAATATTAATAAGAAATCTATCAAATATCAGGCAATGAATGGAACTCACCTGTAATTTATTCAGTTGAGTTTCGGCCTCATTGGACAATAGCTCATTGGGCAGAAACTCACTTCCCATTGTTATGTCGAGGCTGTTGTTTAATGCTGCTCCGCTTAAGCTGTCTGAGTAACCACTGCCCAAATTAGACATGTCTTTTCTAATACGTTCAACTGATTGCGTTCCATCTGTAATGTTGCTGCTGAAAGACAGTCCGGTTCCCATGGAAATATCCTGCTGGCCTGTCGAAAACTGGTTGATTTCATCTGGTAACGCTGATTGGTCAAATGCTGCTGATCCAGCTACTGCTGCTGTTGCCGCAGATGATAATGATGGTTTGATCTGTACATTATCAGAATCATAGAACATGTTCTGGTCTACAGCTGTCACACTATGTTGTTGGAATGCTCCATTTGCCTGAAGTTGTAATGCGGGTGCGTATGGCAGGCTTGTGGATTCTGATAGTCGCAACACGGATGATAACGGCCTGGGCGATCCAATATTCGATCGGGCTCGCACTGGAGTCATCGGATTGAATCCGACATCGAGCTCATCGTCATCACGATGAGGAGTAGCGTGGCCCCCACTCCAGCAGTCATAATTAGCGGAATACGTGCTACAAGCCCCCGCCGGCATTGCATGCTCCTCGAGACAGTCACCACCTTCACTGACTTCATTGATGTGGCTCAAATCATGAGCCCGCCGTTCGATTGCGGTCTCATTAATGCAAGCCAACTGGTTGACCTCCTGTTCCTCAATGACATCCTCATCGAGATTCAGAAATCCTCCAATCCTCCTCACTCCTGGGATCACTGGCAGCCCATCTGGTGCATCATTGGGCACAGAAATCGTCCTCATGTTGCGATAGAACAGTTTCTGTAGAACTCGTGACGGAATGGCGCGCCCAGGAGTCGTAAATAATGCCTCGACATTCCCAGTTTCCTTCCAAAGCATTAGTTTCCGTGTTGGGGGAGCCAAATCGAGTCTCGTAGTGATTTCACTTGTGTCTTGCATTTGCATCTTCATCACGTCACTAGGGATGCTTTTGTGTTCATCAATCAGCAGTTTCCTCTTCCGTTTCGGAGCGCGTCGATTTTCTCGCAATGATCGATCGATTGGTGGCAACACAAATTGTGGTAATTGTCTAGCCGGGGCCTGTAAGGTCTGAATTGTTTGCTGTGGTGGCACTTCAGCCAGCTGCGTCATCGTCATATCGGCTGGATCGTGTAATTCCATGCTCAACTCTTCCTCTGGCACGGTGGTCAGTTCTAGCACATCTACCATTGTGTTGTTCTGATCGATGGTGCTATCAATTAACCTGGACTCGGCCCCACTCACTGATTCGTTGTTGGCCTGACTCACCGTATCCTGGAACATTTGTTCAAGATTTTCTCCCGAATCATCATCATAATCTGCAAATAATAGCAATAACATTCAAATTGCCAATGAAATATGACAAGTGCATCAAACAGATTCATTAACACCACCCATCCAACTTCATTCAATCAGCGGTATAAATCTCACATAACCGCATCAGTGATACAAAACTAAACTCACCCATGACATCCCCAAATTCCGACTCATTATTGTCCAATCCCACACTTGGTGGCATTTCCGGAAACACATTATGATGATGGTGACTCACCACTGTTGTTGATGGAGATGCAGATGATTGTGCGTTTCCATGAGCATTGTCTTGCTTTCTGAGTTCCTCAGTTAAGTGCAGATCGATTTCCTGTATGTATTAATCAATTTTGGTTATTTAAAATGATTTTTAACATTAGGTTCATCCATAGAATCAATCGTTATCGGTTCTACCACAAAATCCCGATCTCCACCATCTTCAAACGTTGAATCCCCAAAATCATCATCAGGTCGGCCTAAATTCGGTTCACCGAATTCTTCGCGCATGGTAATATCCTCAGGCCGGCTCTGATTAACAGCTATTCCATAAGGATCCATATCATTAATGTCTGCGAGAGTGCTTTCAAAATCATGCATATTGTCCGACAGAGTAATTGCTGCTAATGCCGTATTATCTCGATGATTATCTTCGGTCAAATCTGCTCCTGGTCGGAAAGCCATTTTAATTTTAACGAAAGCTTCATTGCAATCTGACAGCAAATATTTAGCTTGCCTAGAATGAATTCTTACAACACCCAATAAAAGATGTCCACTTGTCCTTAAAGCTAATTTTACCTTTATTTATTATATTATAAATATCAAATATCTTAATATGTTAACCTTTGGCTCTAAAATAGCTTCAACACTAGAAGTAATATTTGTTTCAAAAACTTGTGAACGGGTCAATTTTTTATCCCAATGTGCAGCTAACCATATTCTGGCAAGAGGACCTTTTTTACTTAAAACAAAATGAGCATAGAACATAACACTTTTTCAAATTTTCAAATTTTAATATTCTACAATAAAATTAATTCAAAAATTCAAAAATGTTAAATTATTTCATCAAATTTAAACACAGTAATGAAAAATTCAACTAAATTTTATTAATAATATTAAAATCTTATTTAATTTTATAATAAATTTATAATTCGATTGTAATTGAAAAAAGTCATTAGATTAATTGCATTAATTGGCATTTCAAAGAACTATTTATTTTTTCTCATTCAATAACAAATTTTTGGGCCAGGACTGGATTTAAAATCAGATCCATAAACATAAATTAAACAACCTTAAAATGTTAGAAAGATACAATTAAAATATAAAGTCAAAAACAAAAAGAAACCAAAATAATAACAAAACGCACCAAGATCAGCATGAAATTAACTGTGGGGTTTGTGGTTTGGATAACCTTGACCCCAGATATAACTTTTCTTCGCTCACAATGGCTACCCGTTGCTAAGCAACGTTGGTGATGTAACCATTGGTTTTAAGATCACCTAAGGTGAGCGCCACATAGGAACTACTCTGGCCCGACCTCAATATGGGTTCAACGCGCTACCGTTGGAAGGTTCATGCGCGCAATTTAGTTTTGGGTCCTTTACTCACGTGGTTAAGTTTACGTTCATTGGGATTCTCTTTCTGAAAAACTGTTCTCAATTCCCTTTAATTAAACCCTATTCTTGCTGATATAAATTCGAAAGCTTAATCTAGGCAAAACATTCATTAAAGAATAAACAAAACAATTTCGGGTTTATTAGTCTTGTATCTTTGCGTCGCGGCGTTACGCTCCTCTGCTTTTCCGGGGCGATTCTTGATTAGTTTACTCGCGGGCCTGATGACGTCAGTCACTTCTCGGTAGGCCAGTTGAGCTGGCGCAAATACCAGAGGATAGGTTATCGCGTTGCACTCCTGGTACGCCGATAACGTTACCTCACGTCGCGTATTTGGATTTTCTGCGACTGGGTGAGCTGCTTCTCCTCAGCCCACCACCGTTGTGCCGCTGTCATTTTCTGGTAAATCTTTTTTGCCTTTCCTGGCTCAATCCAGGTTGCCTTGATTTGCTGAATCTCTTTAGTTAATTGGATGAGTTGTCGTTGCAGATCTTTGTTGGCCATGCGGGATTTGTTGAGCTTCTGTTGTAAGATTTGACCCGAACTCATGTCTAAATGAATAAATACTCGTTAAACTTATTGTCTATTATCGAATGTCATCAATTTATCGTTTATCAGCTCATGTTATGTTTATCGTCAGCGGGTTGTACTTGTTTTTCTAATTTATTCTCCCTAAGGGATAACAACAAAACAAAGTAAAAATATCATCGAAGAACTATTTCTAAACATTTATTTCAAAAACAATCATTGACGGTTGGATCGGGGATAGTTTTGGTCGTATCTTCGGCTCGGGCGTTCACGAGCGTATGGGGGATCACGATGATTGTCCAGATATCTTCCCTCGTCCCGTAGTTCGCGCGGGAAGAACTTTTCGTGGTATTACCACGTTCATCGCCGTAGTCTTATCGCGTAATCGCTGATCATGCAGCTCGCAGGATACATTGTAACTGGGGGCATACCCGTCCGTACTAGGTATTTTACCCTCAGCAATATCCGCATTTACTTGCGCCAAGTACTGCCTGGCCTTTTCCACTTGGCGTTCAATTTCTTTCTGATGCTCTTCGAGGCGAGCTAACAGAAACTCGGCTTGGCCACGAATCTCCCGGGTCGGGTTGTGGCCGGGTTCCCGTTTTATGGCTAAATATGGTAGTTCAAGTTCTTCCGAATCTCCATGATTTCTCGGTCTGGTTTCCCAAACGGGAGATATCAAAAATCCTGCGTCCCACATCGCTTGCCTGCACCTGGCGGCTGAGTGTGCAGGGAACCGTGCGATGATCCGGGACGCATCGATCCAGGAATTCTCTAAAACAGACAATACATTGGTTATTACTTGGAACCTATTCTGGGCTCTATTCTTAAGTGGTCTGGCTAGTGTAAGTAAATTCTTAGTATCAGGGGATTTGCGTGAGGCGTGGCCAATTGGTCGGGTTGTTGAGTGTGGGTATACTTGTCAGAGTCGTTCCTCCAGATTTATATCATTATTGTGGTGCCGTATTAACTTTGATTGCGCCGCTATATGATGATAGTTACGTGACTTAGATGCAACTCCCAGTTCCTACTCACCATCAGTTGCTCAAGTATGTGTAGATGTCTGAATTTATTGTAAGTCAATCCTTTAAAAAGAAAACGAGGTTGTTCAAAAATTGAGATAGAACGGAGTTCCATCTCTTCCTTAAGATAGTCTAATGGGAACTAAGTTACATCGGGAGTTTAGGCCATAAATTCAGTTATTATTATTAGAAAACAAGGTGAGCAACGTAATTTATATTTCACAAAATCTCATCGGCCTTGTCATATTTTGGCCAGAGTCGTCATCTGTTATCGAGCATGTCTGCAGAGTTCGAGTTGTTGAACTAAGACTCGAAACAAGCAATCAATTTTTTAACCAGACATTTGAAATGTAATTACCCTCTCGTATCTTTCCTTGATGCTCCGTTATCTTTATTTCATTCCTCCTTAGCTCTTCAGCTGGCGCATCGGTATATTGCGAACTTCTAGCAATCTGAAAAAATGTTGAAATTGTTAATATTGACGAGTGCATGCCCCATATATATAGGGGGATGCACACCTCGATGGTACGAAATATCGTCAATTCCTGTCTGCACACCTGTTGTTGATGAATGTCGCGTGCCTGCGTGTATTCGTCTCCGAGTGAGTGAGTGTGGCATACTGACTGAAATTTCAATTCCTATCGATTGACATTTTAGAAAATGTCAGTTCGTTTTCTTCTTCTCGGTCATGCTAATATATTTCGCCGTTTTTGCCGATTTAATATTGCCAATTTCGGGAATCTATAAGTAGGAATTTTGTTAGGTTTACATACTGTAATTTATGATTTTGGTTCAGCAAGTGGTCACTATTTACTACGAGATCTTATTTATGAGCTAACTTAGTAGTTGATGCGAGTTTATTTAACGGTTCAGGTTATGTTTCATTTGTTTGTACTTTTAATCGTGATTTTAATGATTTTTAGACCCGACTTCATTGTGCTTATCTCGGCGATCCTTTTCTCTCGGAATCTCAGTGCTGTTTCCAGATCTATTTCGAACAAGATGTCAGATATTTTTCTCATTGTGATGCTGGACTTACTCTAGAAGGTTGGTGTATAGAAGGTTCTAGAATATAGGTGTGTGGAAGGTTCTAGAAGGTAGGTGTGTAGAAGGTTCTAGAATGTAGGTGTGTGGAAGTTTCTAGAAGGTAGGTATGTTGGTCCACAACTACGTGACATAATAACAGTTAGGTAATAAGTGTGTCTCTGGGTAGTGACACGTGACGTAATAAATGTGCTATTGACCAGTGACGTAATAAGTGTGCGACTGACCAGTGAAATAATAAGTGTGTAGTGACCAGTGTTCAGGTGACGTAATCATGAGGTCACAGACCAAAGGTCAATTACTACGTAGCAACTAATGGACAAAGGTCAATCTCCAGGTAGCAACAGCGCATGCAGAGGTCAAATGTTATGTAATAATTACCTAAGCCAAGGGGGGTTGTATCTGACGGGCTCACATCCTACTCTTTATGCTCTGTCCAAAATTTACTCTGGTGATGATGTTTAAATTTCTCATTTTTTTTTCTTTATAAACAATTATGATTATACTCCTTTAATTCAAGGGAAAATTTATTTTTATATTTAACGCTTTTTCCTATAGCTCCAAAGAGTTACGCTAGGTGGGCATTATTTGAATAATTCCTACTAATTCCTACTAGAGATCTAAATCGACTAGTCATAATTTCATGATTACTATTAGTTTGGGATTAGAACACCTGGCTCCTTATTCCCTCGTGTTTGAGCATAATCTATTCTCCTCATAACTATCAGAGTGCGTACTCATTGATAATCGGATGTATGAAACTATCCATCAACATGAAACTCATTTATTACGGTGTAATTTATGGACGGCGCTTTAACCAGCGAGGTTTGAGATTCTAATGAAGATTTTATTTTAATTCTTCCACTTTCAATTCCAGCTGCAACTCGATTGAATGAATGGGTTCAATTGTAGTTGGACTTTACTTGTTCTCCTTGAGTCCGCTAATATCTACATTATTTATAATAATGATCTACTTTACTCTACTTTAATAGATGCCTAGCTTAATCTAGATTAAATAGAATGTCGAATGGATAATTAATTTGACCCTACAGGTAATTTAATAATTGACGGATTCAAAATGATACTAATACTTTTATATAGATATATTTTAATCATAATCGTTAATTTATCAAGACCCGATTTACTCATAAATAATAATAAATCACTAAACGTTTAAGTTAATCATTCAAAATGATACTAATACTTTTATATAGATATATTTTAATCATAATCGTTAGTTTATCAAGACTCAATTTACTCATAAATAATAATAAATCAATAAACGTTTAAGTTAATCATGCTGATAGCTTAGCAAATTTACTTTAATTACGATAGTAATTTACTTTATTTTATTTTTTTTCCTTTTCGTTATGGTTGTAAATTGAAAAACAAATCCCAAGTTCAAAAGAAAATATATTCAACATCATTGAGGATCTGTCTGAAGTGACTCCTGACCTCTACCAACTACTTGCAAACATCTGGTCGGGTGTCCGTGTTCACTGGGGCTATTTAACTAATGGTTGGTGATTTGGTAACTGATTGAGTGGGTAAGCCGCATTACATTCTCTTTCATATGTTAATTATTTATTTAGTCGTAGAATATATTAACATTTATCGAAAACAATACGAATTGACTGATTCAACCAGTGTATTTATGATATTTAGCAATAAACTGTCACGGTTTTCTGATTAGGTTCATTAGCGGTTGTTTCCGGGAATGGTTCGCTGGTTGGGTCATGTTTGCACTAATACTCGGAAAATATATTAATATTAAGATAACGAGAACTTGGAGAATTACCTGAAGATGAAGGTCCGCTGACGCTCGCGGTGTTGGGTTCCTTGTACCCGTGGTACTCTCTGGAAGTTTGTGCTTGTTTTCGGGAAATGCCAGTAATGAACTGAAATGAACGATTTTTATCCGAACCAATTCTTATACTGGATTGTGTGTCTACTGGTGTAGGAATTTGTGATCTGTGCACACCTCCTTAACAGCTGTTGGCTAATTCCTCACTAGTTATCGACAGTGACACGCTATGCATCGATTTTCGTCAGATTGCTTATCGTGACATTTCACAAAATGTCATTTTCATTCCCTCTCCTGTGGCCTTATTTATGGATTAGAATTCTTTTGAACCATGACAATTGGCTACTGACAAAAAATATCGACCGCCGAGAATTTTTCCGATTAAGTGGTTTTTACTTTTCTCTAAGGAATAAATAGTGAAAGATCTTTGCCTCGCTAATTATTGCTCGTCTACGCGGTAAGCTATTTGTTATATTTCCTGCATATGATATTATTCATTACTAGTTTGACAATATTGGATTCTGGATTTTCTCACTGGTTGATCAGGCGTTAGGGCGTCTCCTCAGTATGGTATCGGGATATATTCGTGGATGGATGCTAACGAATTTAAATGGCTTGTGTCGAATGGGTTCGGCTATTGTTGTCATGAGACTTCGTAATATAACTCGACAATGAAGTTTATAATGTCTCCTATATTCTTTTCCTAATCAAGACTATTGTGATCCCAGTGATATATTTTGTGCTTTAATGAGTAAACTTATTTGTTGTATTTTCTGTTTTATCAATACTTTTATATTAACTTAATTTAACGTGGGAGTTTTGTGGGCACCATTTTTATTTGTCTAGTTTGTTATTATCCGGCTTGTGAAATTGATAAATTTTATGTATCTTTGCGCTCTCTTTATGATGATCAGTATAGTTTACAAAATTGATTTCACCTAGGAAATGGTAATTTGGGGTTTCATTAATTTTAGATAATTGCCTTACCAATCCGGTTAACTCAGGTATTAGTCTCATGTAGACTCTTACATTTTTATTTTATCAATGATATTGATCCTAGATTTTACTTTTATCAAAACTCTTATATTTCGCTCATAACATTTTGAAATTTTAGTTCTATTCACAAGCTCTTTAATAACTTAAGAAGTTTGGTAAGAATATTTACGTTTTGATCATAGCATCTCGAGGTTTAATTTATTTAACGACTCCTTTACTAATTTTTCAAAAACTTTATATTCTGGTCATAGTATTTTGAGATTTTAGTTTTATTAAACATCTATATATTTCAATCATATTTATTTACTAATTTTAGCAAAATTCTTTATATTTCAACACATTCATTTACTGTTTTTAGTAAAACTTCTTTATATTTCGAACATATACATTTACTGATTTTAGTAAAAATTCTTTATATTTCAACATCTTCATTTACTGATTTTAGTAAAACTCCTTTATGTTTCGAACATAGCATTTTAGTTTCATTAACAAGTTTTAGCAAAATTCTTTATATTTTGAGCATAGCAACGATTTTACTATTGAAAATCCCGTCACCTTCCCTTAATTGATCCTAGGCGCGTTTGTGTTTATATTATAGTTAGTGAGTGCCCACTGCACTACTCGGTGTTTGAATTTTAGCCGTGTGTGAAAAGATTTTAGGTCAAGTTTAAGAGAAATGAGTGCCGACGAAACAGCCAAAAGACTATTTCCCCTTCACCCTTTTCCCTATACGGAATGATATTGACGTTTCAGCTCCTGCGTTCTCACGCCGGAGCCTTCACGGGGACCAATTATTGGCGATTGTACACGCACTTCCACAATTCGATTGTATGTCTGATTTTAATGACTTGTAAAATGTTTCGACTGTGGGCCGGAAAAATTTCGACTGTAAAAGTCTATTTGTTTAGATAAATATATATTTTGCCACATAATTTACATCGTAGTTGTCATTAATAATCTTCGTGCATCATACATCATAACTCTCTCCCCACGCCGACGCCCAAGCAGAGCTCATTCGAGGTTGCCAGGACGCGACGTGGAGAGAGTTTTCGAACATCCTCTCACTCACATTAAAGTTTCTGACTTCAAGATTTCCAAACTGGTTAAAACTGCTTCAGGTAAAAAACCGATTTTTTCAGATTAAAAACTGATTAAAATTATGTGAAAATGAATTGGTATATATACCTATTGTACGACCCTAACCTTGCGTGTTAATTTTGATTTAGTAAAACAAAATTTGACCTTGTGATTTTCTAGTATATTCTATTCTTAATTTTATTATTTTGTAATTTTATTTGACAATTTTTCTTTTGAATTTTTTAATTGAATTGTTTCCAATTCAAATTATTTGATTTTTATTCCATTTTCATGGGATTTCGCATTTTTTGGTAAATTGTCAAATTTCGGTCAAATTTTCATGTTCTCGTGTTATTTTTATGTTTATTTCGTGTGGATCTTGTTGCACTCTGTTATCATTTTAATTTATTTTTGTGTTTTATAATTTTATATTTAATTGTTTTCTTTCTCATATTTTAGCAGGGTTAGTTGATGTTTTAATAGGTTTGATTTTAAATCTGCATGTTGTATTCATTTAAAAAATTTACAAGGCCGTTTGTGTTCTGGCCCAACAATTCAATGGAATAAAACTGACATGTTTTGAAAAAGTGAATTTTTCTTAAATATCATTTTACTTATATTCAGGCCCGGCTCGTAGTTTTTTTGTGTGTGCGAGGAATGTTTTGTGCCTTTGATTTTTTTTTCAATAAGTTACTAAAAAGCTATATTATAAATAGAAACCAGCCACTATTTTCTATGGTCTTATATTATTATTGTTTAAAAGTAAAGCGAAGCCATTGTTAATATTTTTTGATGTTTGATAATTTATAATTGTCAATTTACTCGGTTTGTAGTGTTGGGCTAAGACACGAATCTGTTTAAGTGAATCGGTAATACACACTCAAATACAACATACAGATTTAAAATCGGACTCATAAAACACCAACTAACCACGCTAAAATATGAGTAAGAAAACAATTAAATATAAAATCAAGAAACACAAAAGTAAAATAAAATAATAACAAATTGCAACAAGATCCGCACGAATTAAACATAAAAATAACACGAGAACATGAAAATTTGACCGAAATTTGACAATTTACCAAAAAATGCGAAATTTCATGAAAATGGAATAAAAATCAAATAATTTGAATTGAAAACAATTCAATTAAAAATTTAAAAATAAAATTGTCAAATTAAATTACCAAAATAATAAAATTAAGATTAGAATATACTAGAAAATCACAAGGTCAAAATTTGTTTTACTACATCACATTTAACACGCAAGTTTAGGGTCGTACAATAGGTATATATACCGATTCATTTTCACATAATTTCAATCAGTTTTATAAACTTGAAGTAGTGTTTGACTCTGTATAATCAGTTCAAGTCAGTTTTTACTCTGAAAAATCAGTTTAACTCAGTATCAATCCGTGAAATAAATGTGAGTGGAAAGATGGTGTTTTGGAAACTTTTTCCACATCGTACCCAAACAACCTCATATGAGCTCTGTTTGAGGTGTCGGCGTGGGGAAAGGTTTGAGTATGACGTACAAAATGCTGAATGTTAACGTAAAACGATGTATATTATATTAAATAAAGATTTTCCTTACAAATGCACTCGTGTCCAAATTTTTTCCGGCCCACAGCCGCAACAACACCACAAGTTATTAAAATCTACATACTCTATCGAATTGTGTAAGTACGGTGTAAGTCCGCCAATAATTCGTGCCCGTGAAGGCTACGACGTGAGAAAGCAGTAGCTGAAACGTAAAATCATTATTTCCGTATAGGGGAAATGGGATGAAGGGGAAATAGTCTTTTTTTTATTCCACCATCATCCGTTTCCTGTAAATTTGACCTAAATTATCTTCACAAACGGCTCAAAATAAAAAACCCGGAGTAGTCCAGTGGGCACTCCTAAACTCACAATATGAACACAATATTATCTTAAGATCAAATTTTGGGGAAATGACGGGTATTAATGCGAAAAGTCATTGCTACGTTGATAACTTATGATTAAAACGGTAGAATAATAATGAGAAACTCAAATGTTTTACCCTAAAATCTTCTCCTACTAAATCATTTTCGAGCAAACAGACAATCAAAATTTTGGGTAACTAAAAGTTCTTGACATAGGAAACCGCAAACCGTTAATCAAAAGTAAACTTGTAAATCATGCCATCAGCTTCACCATAAGACGCATAATCGTGGAATCAGATCACCTCCCAAAAATCAGCGATAAATAAATAAATAACAAATCCATCAAATTTAAATAATTAAGAGAATTTGAAGAGCGAAGATCTGTAATTCCCAAGATAGATAACCTATTTCGCCATCAATGACCGAGTAAAGTGATAAATATTAATCCATTACAATTAATGTATTGTAATTAAAATTTGATTCCGAAGACACATACGAAATAAATCTAACAACTTACCCAATAAATAGCACATAAAAAATCTAATTAAGTATACATTTACAACTAACGATTATAAAACTATATTTAACAGATATCAGATAAACAAAATGTCCTAAGGCATGTCCATTTAAATAGAAACTATCCACGCGGAACCTTCCAATCTCAACATAAAATCCAAGCCCCGAATGAACGAATAGTGTAGGTTCGCCCTCTAAAAATAGCCCGAATGAGTTGACGCAAACCACCGAGTTAGTGAGAAGGAACAGACCTGAATGACATTAATTATTCACAACTAATCTCCATAAGTCGACACTTACCACCTGCAGAACCAAGATTAAATGATTTTAAAACTACCCCAAAACTGGTAAAAACGGCCACCATCATTGCATGTTAAATTATTTCCGCTTCTGAATAGAAATAATCATCAGATAATAATATTTGGATTTGGCAAATCATTTTACTCCTTAATAACTCGTTGACATTTAGAATGAACCCAATCGATTGAAATGTCTGCCTCCTCGATAGATCATGTGAACATGCACACATGCAACTATGCACTCATACGTTGATTTCGGAGACAGGAATTAATTATGCCATAATGTCGTCGATAGATAGTTAATTGTTTCTGGAGGAAATTAAGAAGATTGATTTCAGCGTAATCTATTTTCATTCCAGTTAGAATCGATCTGTCACAACAACTCACTGTACACACCACACATAAATATTCCTGCTACCCACAGGAAGATCACCATTTTTAAATCTACATCGAATTATGCAATCCAGACGCGAGTTGCCAGGAATCTCTGGAGAATTACCAATAGATAATTACGAAGAAATCACGATGAAGCCAAAGATCATACGTAGAGATGATAGGTAATTTTTTTGTCTATTAACATTCTTACTATAACCGAGTCCTAGAATGTCGCAAAAAATCGATTCCCGACGCCAATTCCGTGCAGAATACGAATCCTCCAGATAACATTAACAGAACTATGCTCTATGACATGTTATTTCTATCAAATATAATGTTTTCATCAATAATTTATTTGAAATTCGATGTCTCAGCTAATAATCTAGTCAGTCGATAATCACATTATGATTGTATAAGCGTCGTTCCTTAAGCCATGTATAGATAGACGACCGAACTGCACTGAAGCATTTTTCAATTCTCGTGTCAACCAGCCACCCATCCTGAACTATCGCCGATATGATACTAACGTCTGTACGCTTACCAACCGATAGCGTTTTTAGAACATGTGACCGTATCAAGTTTCGGGATGAACCACCAATATCCGAATATCATGTCAAAACAAATGAATTACGATTAAAGAATGTGACGACTACACCTTGCCATTAAGTGTGATGCCAGCCATGAATCTTAAATTAACAACCTCTACCATTAACTGAGTAACACAATTCCCCATGAAGACCAAACTATATAAATTAATATGGTAAATTCATCATAATGGACAACTGACGCTACGGCAACTCGATAATAACGACTTCTCATTCCCAGCGATAAATGTTAACCGAATTAAGTCACCCAACTACATAACCCGATCGGTAATTTAATAGCTATTATGTTGAGTTAGTCGAGACGTAACATACATAGAATATATTTAATTTTTTTTTGTTTATTTAATGAGACAAATTCCACGAATTCCCTGAGTATAACTATCTGGGAAACCTAATCAGGACGGTCACGAAGTTAGAAAAAGGTACATCAACGAGCTAGATAATCATAAAGGTGAGGAGCACCTGGGATAGTTGACGAGAACCGGTCAAAAGTAATGACGCTCGATTAACCCACCAACACGCTCACTGATCCATTAAGGCGACCCACAATATTACAATATAAAGATATATAATTGTTAACGACTCGACTAATATTAAAGATATTTGTTCAGACCATTCCTGGATCGAAGCATCCAGAGTCACGGTACGGTTTCCCGCGCACGCAGCTACCCTATGTCGTCAGGCCATGTGGGACGCCGGTTTCACCGTCTCATCGGTAAAGGAGTCCCGATTTGGCACACAACAGGATTTCGAGGAGACCGATTTGCCATACATCGCCATAAAGCGGGAACCCGGACGCAACCCGGACCGCGAGATTCGGGGCCAAGCTGAGTTCCTCCTAGCTCGTCTCGAGGAACATCAACGCCAAACCGACACGCAAGTAAAAAGACCCCAACGCTATCTCGGCGAGGTCAACGCAGATATAGCGGCAAGGAAGATCCCCAGTACAGACGGATACGCTCCGTCGTATAACATTTCGTTTAATCTAGACGATCCGAGCTAAACGTGAGATCAAAGGAAGTCAACGTAGTAGTCCCGCAAAAGATATTTCCCCGACATTTAAGAAGGAAAGAGGATCGATCTGATGACCAACGCGAACATTCTTGTGTACGGGCCGCCCCAAGACGGTAAAACAATAGATTCCATACTGAAACGAACCTTAAATAATGATTAAAAATAAAATGTCTTAGTTCTTGTTGTCTCATTTTTAGTTCTCTGCTTATGATTCAAACTATAGTGACTAAATACATAAACGAGTTGACCCAAACCTCCAAGTTACGAATATAAATACCTGCAGTGCGAACTTGACCATGCACGCAGAGCAAATAAGAATCTACACGAGCAAGTTTTGCAATTGACGAAAGAAATACAGCAAGTTAAGGCCACTTGGGTAGAGTTGAAGAAGGTCAAAGCGCTCTACCATAAAATGACAGTGGCACAAAAAGGATGGACGGAGGAAAACCAATTAAACCAGAGTTTGAAAACACAGATAAGAGAACTAGAGGTGGCATTGTCTGCATGTCAAGAAGGCGCGGCAGTGACCTACCCCCTAGTCTTCGCTCCCGCACAGCTGGCCTATAAGGATGCAGTGGTTACCCCGAAGTCCGGCCCAAAACCAAGTAGACATAGACCAGGAAGAAATGAGCGCGCCAAGCGTCGTACCGCTTTACACACAAAATAGAATGGATATATGATCGTTCTTAATAAATGTTTTCTTATGTTCTGTTGATTTATCTAATGAATTTGATGTCAGAAGGAGTCGGAATAGATAGTGAGAGTAAAATAGGTAGTCGATAGAAAAAGAGAAATTAAATATACGAGAATGGGACCAGAATAAAGCGCACGCAGACCTTCCAACGGTAGTGCGTTGAACCCAGTTTGAGGTCGGGCCAGAGTAGTTCCTACGTGGCGCTCACCTTTGGCGATCTCAAAAACCAATGGTTACATTACCAACGTTGCTTAGCGACGGGTAACCATTGGGGGCAAGAAAATGTTTACATCTGGGGTCAGGGTTGTCGAAACCATAAACCCCACAGTAGTCTATAAGTTATAATATTTTGATTATAATTTTAAGGCAAATCAAATGACAAAAAACTGATTAACAACAGTTTTGATTAAAACTTAGTTCTTTATTAATCAAAAATTAAATAATCCAACTTGGATAATCCAAGTAATAACAAAACAAAAACAAAACAAAATTCATTAGAAAATAAAGCAAATTTCAATTTCTGAAAATAGGTATAAATACAAAATTAATTGTCTCGGAGGCGCTTTTTCATTTGAAAAATAAAAAAAACTTATGTTTAAAAACATAAAAAAAATTTATTTGTCAATAGTTTTTGTTAAAATTAAAATTTCATATTGTCTTGTAGGCGCCTGTGTGCATTGCATACTTCGAACACGCTACGAGCCGACCTGTTTATATTACCTTACTTAAAATATAAATTTAGAAAAATCAAAAATAACCAATTAAAGAAAAAACATTTATTAATAAGACATCAAAATCTCCATACCAAGTTGGTAACGATCCAGAAGGCATTCTCAAAAAATGCAATGAGAACGATAAAGTTTTTCTGTAAAATCTGTAAAATAAAATCTAAAATCAATAAATTAAAATGAGTAAAAAAAAATTTAACTAGCTCACCCGAGAATGTAGGCGAAATTATGAAATTCTGTTCTAAAAATAGAACGGAATTTATTGTTTAAATCGATAATTTTTAGAGTTTGAATTCTGGGATTTTAAAGGGAAGGAATGCGAATTTCATATTTTGGATAATATTTTCGATTAAAACCATTTTATTAGGACCTTATACACATGTCATTCGACCGATCTACTTCTGAAATAAATAAGTTAAACTAAAAACTCCCCGAAATTGATGGAAAGCAACTTTAAAACAAAATATAGTTATCAAGGATCGATATTATTTCAATTAAATTAGTGACAGAAGGACCCATAATAAAAATGAGCTTGAATACTTTCTATGGTAAATCGTGAACCATAAGGTTTTCTAGGGTATAAGCAGTCATCGTAATATGGCTCACATTTTACTAGAAACCACCCATTGCAATACATTTCCAATGGCCCTTTGACCGGTGTCCAATGGTTACATCTCTTGTGCGCGAATCTGGTGGGAATCACTTGCAAGTGGCCGCGTAAATCCTATATCTTTTACCCATCAGGTGCCCAGCATAATTTTAATTCACGCTCATTTTAATTATGGGTCCCACTGTATAATCCACAATTTTGTCAATCATGCAACCAAATTTGAAAAATTGTCATAAGTCGACATAGAAATTTTATAACAATCGTGTCTACAAATGTCTAAAAAGTTTGTCTAAAAGTTTTTTTTGTGTTTATCTGACTATCTGTCTTAAATTATGAAAATGACGGCTGTATATATAGTGTTTTCATGCCTGGGTGTGACCAATCAGAGAATTTTGAGCCTTTTCCGGCTATTTTTCAGGGGGTTATATTGCTTTTATTTTATTTAAAATAATTTATTTTTCTTCTTATTTTTCTCTAATTTTTGATATTATTTTCTCAATATTTCGTAAATTTAAAATTTTTTATAATTAACCATTCTCTTTGATTGTTTCTCATTTTACCCTTTGATATTTAAATTTTTGGCCGCCGCTTACGCCTATGTATTTTCTAAACCTTCTTTTGCAAGGTTTTGGCGGTTTTATGCTTTGGTTTTGTGTTTCTCTCTGCATCTGTAGGCTTTTCAATGATTTTAATTAATATTTGTTTTATTTAATTTTGTTATGTTTTTATTTTGTTTTACTTAATGTTTTATTTTATTTTTGATTTCTGCTTGCGGTGTGTGCTTATGTTACAGCAGCCATATTGATAACCTCCAAAGTACATTAATTATTTTGTTTTAATTTACACAATTTTCTCCTTTTTGTTTAAATTATGGCTTATGGCCCAACACAATGAAGGTTCCGGTAACAAAATAAGGATTATATTCGTACCTAAGATAATCAGATAAGATCAGCATTGACCAAGAACTATACGAGGATTCCATTAAATAATTTGATTTAGTAGAATTGATGAGATTGAGCCTATAATTTTAACTAACGAGAATCCCTATCGATTTAAAAATAAGCTAAGTACAAAATCCATACAGAAAATTAACCATAATTAAGCATAAAACCATAATAAAAATATAAAATGACATCAAAAATAAAATATGAGAGGCGAACATGTTCATGATTTTCAAATAAAGAAAGTGCATTCCGAATCCGAGATTTGATTGAATAATAGTTTCCATGCGAGGATAATTTATAACCAAGTAAATTTCCAGATTAACCATCAACCAAAATGTCTTACTTCCACCGAACAAAACCATGCACAGCCATAAGAAGGTACGTCCTGAAACCGTTGTAAGACAAACACAAGTAAACCAAGTACTAAATAAAACCTCACCTAACAGTAAGATACTCTCCAAGTACACGTGCCAAGTAGCTAAATAAAAATCATGACGTCCAATGTGGGATATACAAGCAATACTGAGAAAATAAGGTCACCAATTAGCATATGATGACACTCCATAATTACCTTGAAAACTTTTCCAGTTTACGATTGAGTATAGGCCATATTTAACGTTCCAAAAATTATCCAAATTATCACTATTCCAAGGTTCATGTTGACACGTAGCAAATTACAACAATTGACTAACAGAACAAACAGATAATGTCTACCAAATTAAGTCGATAGCAAGCTACTGGAGTAGTAAAGAAATGGCAAATGTTGAGAAGTTTTAATAATTATTGGGAACACGTGATATGTGAAGCATTACTGATAAAGTCATTGGATCCAAAGATTAATGTGCAAAGTGCTGTGACTACTGTTGGGCCAGAACACATATGGCCTTGGAAAATGTTTAAATGGATCGGTAACACACATGCAAATATAACATGCAAATTTAAAATAAAACCTATTGAAACACCAATTAAACCCTGCCAAATATGAGGAAAAAGGGAATTAAATATAAATTAATAAACATAAAAATAAATTAAAATAATAACAAAACGCACCAAGATTCGCACGATACAAACACAAATATAACACGAAAACCCAACAAATTCGACCGAAAATTACAAATTAATAAAAGTTCATGAAAATGAAACTTAAATCAAAAAATTTGAATTAGTAATAATTCAATAAAAATTCTAAATGAAAAATTATTAAAATAAATTGAAAAATAATAAAAATAAAGAATAGAATACACTAGAAAATAGCAAGGTCGAATTTTGTTTTACTACATCAAATTTAACACGCGAGGTTAGGGACAGAAAATAGGTATAAATACCGATTCATTTTCACATTAAATTACACCGTTTTTAAAACGAAAACCATTTGAATCATTTTAATTGATTTTGAATATTAGTTATTTTAAATCTATTGCCAGATCAATTTTAGGTGAGAAATAGTTTTATTTGGAGCTCTCTCTCCACGTCACATCCTCGCAACCTCGGTAGAGCTCTGCTTGGATGTCGGCGTGGGGAGAGATGCAATTTTATGCTTTTATGAATGTATTTGTTGGCAAGTAATTTTGTATTTTGTCTTTAATAATAAATATTTATAATATTAATAAATTGTTTTTATAAATTTGATAAACTAAAATTAATCTGTCGAAATTTTTCCGGCCCACAGCCAACACATATTGCAAGATAGTAAAATCCACATAGTACAGATTTGTGTAAGTGCGTGGAAAATCGCCAATGATATGTACCCGTGAAGACCTAGCGTGCGGAACGCAGGGGTCGTAACGTCAATATTATTCTTATAGATGAAACGAGAAATAAGGAAGAAGTCTTTGGCTGCTTCCTCGTTTCTCATTTCTGTAAAATCGACCTAAATTTATATTACACACGGCTCAAAATCATCACATCGAGTAGTCCAGTGGGCACTCATTAAATATAATATAAACATAAAATGCGCCTAAGGCCTATTAAAGGGAAAGGGTACGGGAATAAATTAAATTGAAATCGTTGATATAGCTAACTTGAATAAATAATTTGAAATAAATTATCCATTGGCATACTAATTTGAATTTACATTTCGAAATAAAACAATAAAAATCATATCATTAAATAGATAACTCATTAATTCAATTCAATTAAATTATTGATTAAAAGAAAAATGATCATTGAATAAAGATAAATATCTCCTTGATTAAATTAAATTAATTCATTGATTAAACTGAAAATGATTATTGAGTAAAAATAAGTATATCATTGATTAAATTAAATTGATTAGAATAATTATTGAGCAAAATTAACGTAATTCATTTTCTTTAAATTAATTTGTTGATTAAAGCTAAATAATATAAATTCATTGATTAACAATAAATTGATTCATTGATTAAACTAAAGAAAGTTGTTGATTAAACCAAGTAATTCATTAATTAAAATTAAAGTAATTTGAATAAAAGTAAAATAATTCTTTGATAAAAATCAAGTAAATATTCGAGTAAAAATAAAGTAAAGCTTGATTCATTGATTAAATTTATTAAATTAAAGTAGTTCCTTGATTAAAGAAATGATCGATTAAACAAATTGTAAAGAAAAAATAAGTAATTCGAGTGATGGAACTTAATATAATTCATTGATAAAGTGATTCCTTGATTTGAATTAGAATAATTCTTCGGGTAAAAGTAACGAGATTTATTAATTAAAAACAAAATTTTTCGTTAAATAATATAAATTCGTGGACTAAAATAAAATGATTAAAGATGGAATAAAATGGGTTATTACTTAAAACAAATTAATACAAATTACGAAAAATCAACACGACTATAAAAGTTTAAGATGATAGATAACATTTATATTAACATTACATAAAATGTTCAATCACAGGAAGGCTTACTACCGATTTTTTTTTCGAATAATAAAATTCCACATAAAAAATTCCGAATGTATGAGAGTGCATCCGCTCGAAAACCCCGGTAGACGCAAAAATTTTCCTTAAAAATGTCGATGAAACGCAACCAAATTAATTAACATAGTAACTTACCAGAATTGATTTAGCTAAGCTTCGGCGAATTTGTTGATCGAGAATTCTGAAAATGAAATGTAAATAATATAAATACAGGATATCAACATAACAAACTAAATTGTCTTCATTCAATCGATTAATCTGCGAACGACAAGATCCGCCGGAAATCGGCTACATAGGATCATCGAATCAATATAGATTAAACAAACTTACGCACAATCGACATACTCGGATCAACATCCGGCCCTGATATTAAAAGTTTTAATAATATATATATTTGTTTGTTGTCCAACAGGGGTTTATACAAAAGGGCCAGACCTGTAAGATAATATAACCCCTCTTGTTCCTTGTTGCAACGATTAATGATCATTCGAGTCGTCATCAGTAAAGGAAATTAATATTCATGTCTTAACTTATCGAACGACAAGTCGCAGATTTGAGTAAACCTTTGTCAACCCGAAATGCCCGAAACCCAATTTGCATAGTATCAGAGTATCGCTTGATGTTTTCTAATTATTATAGCCATTAAAAAGATACATAGGAGCGTCATGAGAAAAGATAGTCAACGGAATATAACACACCTAGAACTTCTAGATAAATAGCCCTATTCGTTTCACAAAAAGTGGCAAACATAATCAAAGGTAACAGAATTTGATAAGCTTAAATTCGATAAGTCCAATAGCAACAATATAGTCATCATTTAGTCGATTATTATAATAAAGCGGACGACTTAATTGAATCTGATCACGATGATATTTTAGACATGCCACTCGATTGGACCGCTAGTCAAGTAACCGACGAACAGGGTCGGGAAGGAGCTCCGTCAACTACGGAAATTTTCGATAAGCTTCGACAACAGTGGCCGTATCCCACTACTTGGCGGATACTGGGCTTCGAAAAGAACCCTTGTGGACTCGCCGGACAGCAGTATCCTGCTGCGGAAACATACACCTACGCACGGAACCTCCTCACCCAATGAGAAAGGGTGCAGGAACAGGTAGACCTACAGGTGGTTAAGGCGAGGATGTATCTCGCAAATGTGGAAGAAGACATCCTCGCCGGGCGGATTGCGGAAGCCTATCCACCTCGCCCAGTCCGCGATACCCGACGTCCATATCCGGTAGTTACTCCGAAGAAGAACCTAAAGAGGCCGTTCATCGGAAAACATTGATTCCTTAAAAACACGGACAATAAACATGATTAAGTTTTGTTTTGAAAAAGAAATTTTTGGTAATTTGTCATTTCGTTTCAATTGTTTGCATGGATAGACCCGTTTTTAATAATTATGTTTACGGTAATTATAAATACAAGCTATGTAAATCAGTAGAGAAAATTTAACGATCTTGTCCATTGTAGTAATGACAACCAACCAAATCCTGCAAGCTGAACTAGATCGTGCAAGGAACGCAAACGCGGATCTCCTCAACCAAATCATCCAGATGACTAAAGAGGTACAACAGATCAAGGCAACTTGGTCGGATCCGAGAAAAATGAAAACATTATATCTCCGGCTAACCGCAGCACAAAAGGGTTGGGCGGAAGAGAGATAGCTCAATCAGAGCCTGCGCACCCAAATCAGAGGATTAGAAGTCGCCTTAGCAGTCTGTCGGGAGGGGGAAGCAGTAACATACCCGCTCGTCTTCGCCCCGTCCCAAATGCCACATACAAATCCTCAGTCCACCAATCAGTCCGTCACTCCATCGAGTAATCGTCGGCCGGGACGCAAGGAGCGTGCCCGACGCCGAGCAACACAACCTCCAAACCCACCCCATTAACTCACGAAGGCTATGTGTTTTGTTGATTTAAATAAAGTAGTTGCACTTGTAGTTAAATTATCTCTTAGATGCACTTACGTACAGGTATTACTATGAATACTTGCATCGCGGTTTCAGACCTTCATTCCACATCTGATCATGAACTTTCTCATACATGGGACAGAGCTAAGCGAGCATAGGTCTTCTATCGACAGCTCGTGAACCCGAGGGTTGCCCGAGCAATTACAGTATAAGTAATGATGCTCACTTTTTGCGGACAATCCACCACTTGAACACATTTCCAACGTTGCCTAGCAACGGGTGCCAAGTGGCAGCAAGAATCATTTTGTATGGCGTTACTGGGGCAACAATAAAGATAAACAAATTTCGAAACCCTGTAACCCACCACTACGAATGTTTTGAATGTTTTTAAATAGTTATCGTATGTTAAATAATGTTTTTTTTAATATTATTAAAATATTTGAAAATTTTAAATTACATTAATTTTTTTAAAAATTATAATATAAATGAAAATTTTAAATTAATTAAAAGTGATTTGAATATATTTTATAAATATTTATTTATTACAAAATTAAATTAATAAAAAATAATTTATTTAAATTAAATGTTAATTCATAATATTTTTAGTTGGTTTTGAGTATCCGAAGATGACAGTTATGCTATCGAAATGTATAGTACGAAAATTTTTTTATTGGCGTTATCTTTTAATTAAATCGTTGCCAAATTTATTTAATTATTTATTAATAATAATAATAATAATAATAATAATAATAATAATAATAATAATAATTACAAAACAATAGAATAAAAAGACAAACACATTTTTAAGACAACATTTATTTAAATAAAAGCTTCAATATCTTCCACATCAGTGGCATTGATACCTAAATAATGTCCGAATGCAAAACCTTTGTTTTTACCTACCCATTGACGTTTATCATCGTTGTTACTAAAAGCAATTTTAGAATTTTTACAAGTAAACAACTGATGATTTCTTGACCCTATTCTCGTTTGAGAAACAGATAAAATTGTATCGTTTCTATTACAATCAAGATAAGAAAGATGCTTTATTTCAGTTCCTTCCAAAGTAATTCCCTTTGCTTTATTACTTTCAGTTTCAGCTAAAAGACTATAGCATTTAGAACTTAAGAAAATCCATTCCTTATATCTAAGCCCTTACTCTCATCTTTAAATTTACCTATTACTGAGTCAAGTTTTCTTGAATACAAAGGATGACTAGGATCATAATTCGAAGTGTCCAAAAGATTATCAGATACCATTGCAAGTAAAAGAGTACTTAATTTACAGTTTTTAATTTCAAGGAAGAAAGAGGTAGTATCGCCAGCAACAATGTCAATCCTACAATTGAAAAGATTGCTATATTTCTCTAATTCAAGATACTGGAGCTGATACATCCGTAATTTCGATAAATAAAGAACCGTTTGACCGATATAACAAGGTCGGTCTAAACAAATTAATTCTTTATTTAGATGAGGTGCTATACATCATCATCACTCTTTATACACTTTCTGAAAGACGGCTTTGATAAATAAGTAACCATCTTTTCAAATGAATTACATAATCTTAAATTCATTCGTTTTTTTAAGAGTTTCCACAGATTTTCCATAAAGACTATTATTTAAAAGTTTGAAATGGTTCTTATCAAGATTATTTGTAGCATCTGCTCTCAAAGAAGTGTTTGTATCAATATACTCTTTAAAAATCTTTGCCTGTTTAAACCTTATAGCTCTATGAATCTTAACAACCTTAACACCAAGAGAAACACATCTTTAGAAGTTTCCAATGAATAACATAGTTTTTCTTGGGATAATGGGTGAGCATTAATTTTTCAACTTTAGAATCCGGTGGACAAATCATTTCAGGCGCCACAGGGAATTTATCCAAAAACTCATGTACACTTTCAGTAATTTCGAGATCAACTTCCATCGTGTAACCATATGAAAGTGTTTCAATATCTGTACTCATACACTCATCCAAAATAGAATCAAGATTATTAATTACCCAACTAGCCTAGAATACCATCTTTTTCCCTAGTTCGGTATAAGAGAGAATTATCATTTCAATAAGGAATTGGATAGCCATTTCTAAAAACATAAATTAAAACATATCAATTTATAATAAAAGAAACTTACCATCAGTTGAATTGTTTCTCATTTTGTTATATAAATGAATAACTCACTTGTATTTATACTAATTTTTAACACACATCAGACTCATTTCAACGAATCAGAATCATTCACACAAATTACAAACACATCACAGCCAATTAAAACTATACACAACTGTTACATCTTCGTTAGTAATGCTAAGTAAAAACTTTAAGATTTCATCGTTTTCAATGACTGACTTAATATCATCAATAATATTTCCAACAATTTCATCATAATCCAATGTTTTAAGACCTAAAATTACTATTTTACCACTAGCAAACGCGTTAACACACAAAGGATTATTTTTAACATATAAAAATAAAGCTGGGAATATTTCAGGTTCATATATATAATTAATTTTGTTCAATAAATCATATAAATTAATATCTACTCCAATATCGGTAGTTACTGTAATTGATTGAATTTCAACATCTTGAATTGTAAATGGTAAATCTTCAACTTTTAGAGGTTGCTTACATCCCATAATTCGACACTTACCTGACTTGAAAAACATAATTGGATACTTACCACTTCGATCTACAATTTGTTGCGGTTACCTTAATGGAAAATTCATGTGAGAAACTGAACATATCCCTTTATAATTTATGTTACTAAGCATCTATGACGTAATTATTTTTGAATAATTTTTATTCGTGTATAACTATTAATTTAAACAAATATAAACAATATAATTAAAGTTAATATTTAAAATGGAATAAGGAAATGAAGCAGTATATCAAATTGTTGGTCCAAGCGGAAGTGGGAAAACATTATTGGTTTGTAAATTATTGCAATCAAACATGTTTAAATCAAAGTTTAATAAAATATATTGGCATAGGGGAGCCGATGATGAACATGGAATGACACAGGATAGATTTTGTGAAATAAAAATGATAAAAAGGTTTGATAAAAATTTGGTATCTAGATTACGGCAAGGTGATGTGGAAATTATCGATAATTTATATCAAGAAGCGAATAAAGAAAAGGATTTTAGTAATTTATTTACAAAGATAGCTAAACATAAAGGTGTTACAGTTATTTTTTTAACACAAAATGTTTTTCACCAAGGAGGATCTCACAGAACTCGCAATTTGAATGTCCAATATTTGATATTTTTCAAAAATCCTTCAGATGCAACTGTTATTGATTTCCTTACAAGACAGGCTTACTCTAATAACCGTAATTTCTTGATAAACGCCTTTCAAGATGCAACCAAAATTCCACATGGATATATTTTTCTTGATTTTGCATAGCAGTGTCCAGATGAATTACGAGTTAGGACTTATATTTTCAATTAAGAAGGTGCAATGTTTTATAAACAAAGTTGAAAATGATATTATTTACATCCAATCATGCTACTTAAATCTTGTGTTAAACATCCAAAATTATCAAAACTTCGAAAAGGGTTTAAAAAGACTCGTGAACCGCAAACGACTAGTTTCACCCCATCTAAAAAACTTATAACTGAAAATATTCCTGCACAAAATCATATTTCACACAATTTAAAACAAAATAAATTCCGAATAAAAATAAAAAGTCTATGCAATCAAGTCATCGTAGTTTTCCGTTTTTTAATGCTTTACTAAAGGCTCCAAGTGTGAAAAGAATGAATATCTTACAATATTTTCCAAATTACGTTATTGACGATTTACTTGATATTATAGTCAAAGTTGTCAAAGGTAAAATTGAAATCAGTAAATCAGGTAAAAAGGTATTAAACAAACACAAAAAACCACTGTTATCACTCGTAAATTCAAAAAATCAAATGCAGATGAGTGACATCGTATATAAACAACCAGTTGGATTTATTGCGGCGTTGCTACCATTAGCATTATCATTATTAGGTGGAGTGATAGGAAATTCATTATCATTAACAATGGGTACAAATACTTCATTACCTTAACTTATACTTAATTTTAAATATACCTGTTGTAATGGAGAAAATTTGGACAAATCCAAAAGACGAAGCAGGTTTCAGTGGGGTAGAAAGGCTAAAGAAAAAAGTTACAAACTCAAAAAAAGAGACGCAAAAATGGTTATCCGGTCAACTGGCTTACAGTTTGAACAAACCGATGTTGAAAAGGTTTCCAACAAGAGATTATAAAACATACGAAATTAATTATTTATGGAAAAAGGATTTGATAGAAATGATACCATTTTCTAAAATTAACAAGGGCTACAGTATATTTTAACATGTATTTATGTTTTTAGTAGATTTGTTTGCGCTATACCAGTCAAAATAAAATCTGCAAATGAAATGACTTTAGCAATAAAATCAATGTTTAAAAATGGAAAACCGATTATTTTACAAACTAATTCGGGTAAAGAATTTTACAACAATAAAGTTAAAGAAATAATAAAAGGAATAAATCATTACTCAGTATTTTCACAATTCAAAGCTGAACCATTTAATCGAACATTAAGGGATAAACTTAAAAGGTATTTCGTGCATCAGGGTAATAAAACATAGATAAATGTTTTAATGAAAATGATTTACAGTTACAATCATTTGTCTCATAGAGGTTTAAAGGGATTGAAACCGGTAGATGTAACTTCAAAAGATAGGTTTATTCAGGAAGAACAAATTAAAAACCCAAAATATAATGTCGATGATTATGTAAAAATATCTAAAATATCAGCATCACCATTCATTAAGAATTTTGATAACAATTGAAGTGGTGAAGTTTTTCAAATCTCAAAGATCAATACAGCTTAAAATCCGATCATGTATGTTATAAAAGATGGAGAAAATAATGAGGTATCTGGTAAATTCTACGAACAAGAGCTACAAGTTATTCCTCCATCAACAGTATTTAGAATTGAAAAAAGTTTGAAAACTACAATGGTGAATAAAGATAAACAATATTATATCAAGTGGCATGGATATCAAAACCCATCATGGATATCCTCAAAAGATCTAGTAAAATGAATTTCTACATGATTTTACCGAGCAATAGTTGTCCAACAATTCATCCAGATAATCAAGCCAGTAAATTTATGGTAAATCTTCAAAACCCGATTTATTTACAGGATAATTGGGAAGTAGCTTTGCAAGATTTTATAATACGTTTCCATTCTATAGTAAAGCAAAAATTGAATACAAAGAAATTGTATCAAAATCAGTTAGCAGCCTTTACTTTATTGAACCGGAAAAAGAAGAAATGCCAATAAAAGAATTCAACGAGCATAGTTACATGTACATAACCATGGGAGTTTTACATATTTATTGTAATTTCTACTCATTCCAAATATCATTTGAAGATACGCAAAGTGCAAAAGGAATGGGTGTATCTGAAACAATAATTACAACTCCCAGTGAGACATTTCAAATAGTAGTTCCACCAAATACAGATATGAATAATGTAGTAAAAATAAAGTTAACTTATAACACTAGTATGTAGTTAGTGGCACACTGGAACCTAAAAAATTGCATAATAAAATAGTGGGAGGGGGGAGTTTATTTACAGATTATTTTCGGATTATCTTGATTACATAATGATGTAATCAACCTAATTAATTTTGTGTGTATTTTAATTAATTTTTGTGTGTATTTTTTTTCGAATTTTTCCAAATTTTTAAGTGTATTTTTTTTACTAATTTATTTTTGAATTTATTTTGAATTTTTGAAATTAAAAATATATTTTTTTAAGTATTTCTAATTAAAATTTTTTCAGTTTAATTTTATCAATGTAGTTTTTATATATGATTTTAAAAATATGATTTTTATATATAAGTTTAATTTAAATTATATATGATTTCTAAGTAGAATTTTCAGCATAATTTTATCAATGAATTTTTTCTAAATGATTTTTTAAGATGAAGTTTTTAGTATAATTTTAAATATATATAATTTAAAATATAATTTTTCAAAGTAATAAATATTTAACATAATTTATTAATGAAATTTTTTATACATTTTGATTACGATCAAAGAAATTTAGTGTTATCATATTAATATTAATAATTATAATAATAATAATAATAATAATAATTCCACCAATTAAAATCTTTATAAAAAACTATAAAAACTATAAACACATAAAATAAACTCGTTAAAGATCAAAATTTATTTACATCATCACAAATCTGCTTAATAAGCTCTTCTTAGCTCAGCCAACAAAATATGTACAACTTCCTTCTTCTTGTAGTCTCTGCAGCATCTGCATCTAAATGGACAAGTCAACATTGAGGGATCTGCACAAACAATGCAGTCATCTAAACATTTCAAACCAGATCCTTGAACTGATTCATAGTGCATACGTACAATTTTTTCAATGTTGATTCCTGTCATTTGATAGATCCGTGTACCCAAGTATTCAGGAGCACAATAGGAAAGTTTGTTCTTCATATTCGGAAACAGTTCTTCCACCTTCATCAGAATTGTTTCAAATACGTATGCTTCTTGCTCGTCGATCATTTTTAATTTTTCAATCGTCAGAATTGAATCTATGTAAACACAATCAGTGCTTAATAAATAATCTAGTATTTCTTCGTCGGTATTAAGATTATTAATTTTTGATTTTATAAAATTAAATATTTCTTGTACTAGGCTGTTGTATTCCAGTGTTTTTATCCCCATGACAACAACTTTTCCGCTTGCAAATACATTCACACAAAGTGGATTATACTTGACAAGTCTTAATGCAGGAAACAGTTCCGGTTCGTAAATGTTTTCTGTTGTTGTAGACAAATCACACAAGTTGATTCGACAACCCATGTCAATATTCAAAGATCATGATTGAATTTGTTAATCTTGAATCTAATATTTGAGATTCCCTTCCTGTAATGGTTTTTTGCAACCCATTACCCTGCATTTTCCGCTCTTGAAGAATAAGATTGGATATTTTCCACTTCTATCCACTACATGTTGAGGTTTTCCAGTCAGGAACTTCATTCCAGTTACTTGTATACATATTAGGTAACCGATAACTAGTTACTGAACAAATAAATATTTGGTTACTTACCAACAAAACTTTAAATAAAAGTAAATCAATAACAAGAAATACAAGTAAAAATACAAATTTATTAATAAATCTTCTTCACTCTCTTTCACATCATTAATGTCTCTATATCTGTAAATCACTTGGTTGTTTAGTTACTGAGTAGTTAGCAAGACCTCTTTTCTGAATAAAGTTTTGTATTCGATTATTGTATTTTATTGAAATCATTGAAATTATTTTGTTAAAGTCAAACATTTTTCAATTATTTTTAAAAATTTATCCAATTTTGAACAATTATTCTTTTATTAAATGTTTTTTTTTCATAAAAATATTCATTTAGATAGTATTTACCCTTTAAATAATAATATTCAACCAACTCAACACCTTAAAAATATCAATAAACTTGTTCCTCATCAATAATTTCCTCTTAAAATACTGGGTTATTTACTATAAACACAAAATGTTACCAATAACTAGTTATTGAACCAATAAATATTGAAATAAAACACATAAAAGGTTCAACAAAAGAAATACAAGTTGAAATTTTATTAACTTCTCGACTCTTTTATCGATCATTGATGTCTCCAAATTGATATATTTTTTGGTTGCTTAGTTACCTTGTTGTTATCAAGCGATAATTAATCAAATTCATTGAAACCAAATCCATTGTTATATTTACTTGGTATCAATTTCTAAATACTGATACACAGTGAATAATTCATTAATAACTGAACAACAATCACTAGGTACTGTATACAAATAACCGAGTACTGTACAACTCTCTATATACATACTAGGCATTGAATAATTTACTTATTCATTAAAATGTCATATTTAAATAATATTTACTCTTTGAACACCGATATTCAACCAACTTAACCCACTTAAAAATAAAATTTTCTCTCAATCATTTCCCTTTAAAATACATGGTTATTCACACACTCACAATATGTTATCAATAACTAGTTACCGAACAAATCAATATCAAAAATTGTTTAGTGACCAAGAAATCTTTAAATAAAAGCACATAAAAATTTGAACAATCAAAAGAAATACAAGTTGAAATTTTATTAACTTCTCCACTCTTTTATCGATCATTGATGTCTCCAAATTGTTGGGTTGCTTAGTTACCTGATTGCTATGAAGAAACTAATAATCATTGAAGCTCAATCAATTGTTGTATTTTCTCTGAATAAAAATTTATTTCTTTACAGTCTTGTATGTGATTTATTGAAATTATTTTGTAAACCTTAGTTAAAAGACTTTGAAATTTTTCTACTATTGGTGGGTTACAGGGTTTCATTGTTTGTTTGAACTAATCGGTGGTTGCCCTCGTAACGCCATACAAAATGATACTAATCGCCACTTGGCACCCGTTGCTAGGCAACGTTGGTAATGTGTTCAAGTGGTGGATTGCCCGCAAAAATTGAGTACCATGTGCTAGTACTGTAGTTGCTCGGACAACCCTCGGGTTCACGAGCTGTCGATAGAAGACCTGTGCTCGCTTTGCTCTGTCCCTCATGATCCTTTGAGATTAGGTTCTTATCTGCCCGCGGAGCGATGAAATTAAGATTGAGTAACATGATGCAAATGTTTAGCATATAAATGTATCAACGGAACAAATTAAATTAAGTTTAACTTATTCGATATATGCGTATTAACATTTAAGTTTTTCATGTAGGCGAATACTCGTACGTTGACTTAAGGGAATTTGGACATTGATTTAAAGTTTGTTTACTAACTTTAATTACAGTCGCTCGCATTTTAAGATTTAGGCCGGATGTTGATCCGAGATAACTTAGTCGCGTGTAGGTGTATCCTGGTGGCGAATGATTTCCGGCGAATTTTACCACTACACTTAAGCGGTTGACTAAAGGTGAATTACGTTGTTTACATCCGGTGATTGTATGATTCGTGTCGTATTTTTAGAATTACTGGTCAAATGTTCGCCTACACCTGATTAGCTCAATTTCTGGTAAGTTATTTCGTTGACTAGTTTAAATGTACTTTATTAGCAACTTTTAGGAAAACTTCTACGCTTATCGAGGTTTCTAAATAGGTGCGATACCCTTTTATTGGAATAACTTCGCTATGTGGAATTTTGTTTGTTCAATACAAATTTCGCTTGTCTTAAACTTTGGTGTTTTTTCAATTATATTGATTTAATTTACGTAAATATTCATTCACTTTACCGCTAATCAATTTGCTATAAATCCTGCATTTACGATAATTAGAAACCTATTTTATAAATTTATGAGTTATTCTAATCTAGTTAAGAGATTATATTATCAGTAATTAATATCGACCTCTGTTATTCCAATTTCTAATAGTCTTCCCTAAGGCTATTTGGATCAACTATTACTTTAGCCCACAAAGTTATTTTAATGCTAATCGTTTTAAATCCTTGAATCCATTTTTAATTTAACTTACAGTTATACGGTTATTCAATTCATCTCTAATCTTAATCTATGAGTTACTTTAATCCACTAATCATAGCTCGTTAAGGAACTTATTGTGTTTATCCTTATTCAATATTTTACTTTACCAAAACTAGATTATTTGGGTTTTTCCTTAATAGTTATTTGCACTAATTTAATCATTTTTACTGTTATCAATAAATTGTTACAATCTAATAAACGATATATTTATTTGTATTCGTTTTATTTTTAATCAATAATTTAATCTAAACACTTGATTTGCTCAATCACATCTTCAATTTTATCAAAATGAATTAATGGTGGATTATGGGGGTGACATTAAATTTTAATCAACAATTAAGTTAAGGGATTTCATACTGTTATTCGAAAATCGTTTTACCTTTAATTGATACGTTTCTTTATTTGAAATCAATGAATTCGATTCTTAACTGCTTTCATTTTTTATCGGGGTTGATTTGTATTAGATCAACACATTACTCGTTCTTACCCAAAGATCAGATTGCTTTTATTGAAATGAATTATAATAATTTAACTGATGAAATCATTTGCCATTACCCTAATCAATAATTTACGAGCATTTAAATTATCTTTACCCAATATTTACTTTAATTTTTAGCCATAAAACACTTTACTTTTACAATCAATGGTTGCTTTAAATTTTTTCAATAATCTCAATTTAATCGAATTCAATGATCCCCAATAAATTTTATTTATTTCAAAATGTTAACCCAAAATAGTTATAACAACGATTTCAGTTAATTTAACCCAAGTACCCTTTCCCTTTAATAGGCCTTAGACGCATATTGTGTTCATATTATATTTATTGAGTGCCCACTGGACTACTCGGTGTGATAATTTTAAGCCGTATGTAACATAATTTTAGGTCGATTTTACAGAATTGAGAAACGAGGAAGCAGCCAGAGACTTCTTCCTTATTTCTCGCTTCAGCTATAGGGATAATATTGACGTTCCGACCCCTGCGTTTCTCAACGCCGAGTCTTCACGGGTACATATCATTGGCGATTTTCCACGCACTTACATGCATCTGTACTATGTTGATTTTACTATCTTGCGTGATGTGTCGGCTGTGGGCCGGAAAAATTTCGACATTTCAATTTAGTTTTAAAAAAAATATATATCAAATAATTCATGTATATTAATAATATTTATTAATTAGGACAAAATAACAGAATTACCCTTCATAACCATTCCAAATATTTCAAACAATATCATAAAATGTCATAACAGAAAGCATAAATGCCTCTCTCCCCACGTCGCCGTGGAAAGAGAGCTCCAACCAAAATATTTCTCACCTAAAATCAATTGAATTAGCTCAAATAGCTTGAAAATAAGGTTCTAAAATAGCTTCACAACGATTGGAAAATAAGATTTCAAAATAGTCTAAAATCAATTGAATTAGCTCCAATAGCTTGAAAATAAGGTTCTAAAATAGCTTCACAACGATTGGAAAATAAGATTTCAAAATAGTCTAAAATCAATTGAATTAGCTCCAATAGCTTGAAAATAAGGTTCTAAAATAGCTTCACAACGATTGGAAAATAAGATTTCAAAATAGTCTACAAACGATTTCAAATAGTTTTAAAATAGCTTCTAAAAATGGTTTTAATCAAATTGAAAATATAGTTAGTTTTCAATAATGGTTAAAGTCCAAAATTGGTTTGAAAATTGGTTAGTTAAATGTGAAAATGGATCAGTATATATACCTATTTGTGTGACGTGTGAAATTTGATGCAGTAAAACAAAATTCGACCTTGTTATTTTCTAGCAAATTCTATTATTTATTTTTATTATTTTTCGATTTATTTTTATAATTTTTTATTTAAAATTTTTATTGAATTTTTACTAATTCAATTTTTCGATTTAAATTTCACTTTAATGAACTTTAATTGATTTTTTCAATTTCGTCGAATTTGTTGTGTTTTCTTGTTATATTTGTATAGGTATCGTGCGAATCTTGGTGCATTTTGTTAATATTTTAATTTATTTTTATGTTTATTATTTTATATTTAATTCTTTTATTTCTCAGATTTTATCGGTTTAATTGGTGTTTCAGTAGGTTTATTTAAATTGCATGTTGTATTTGCGTGTGTGTTTCTGATCCATTTAAACATTTTCCAAGGCCGTTTACGTTCTGGCCCAACACTATTTTTGTAATATTTTTAATTACGTCCAACAATGAACAATTATTAAAAGTTATTTTCAAAGATGAATGCCAACCTTTTCATTAATTTTTATCACATCCTTAAATAAATTAATTGTTAACTCATCAAATAATTACTTAAATTTATTTTTATAGATTTTCTATTCACCCCCAACTCTTATTGTTTACTGTATGATAAATTAATTAGTAACTACAAGTAGTGTGTAATCTAATTGCTAGTGAAAAGAAACTTGAAACCAGATAATACTTGATAAGCTAACTTCTTTAATTTAATTTTAAACTTAAATGCTGACTCTGCCAAACATTCGCGTTTTAAGGTTTTGTAACATTTTTCTACTTACCAGAAAGTTACGATACTAGTCAAAGCAGTTCCTTCAATCGGTAATCGATTTCCGCTTGTCTCAATATTGGAGAGCAAATAATCTTTAAATAAAGTGAAACAGTTGGATAATTGACAGATATGAAGGACGGAGCAGGAGTTTTTAATGCTTAGGTCGTTTTATTAAATCATCAAATGTAGTTCTAGTTAGACATTGATACATCATCTCTTTAATAAGACGTTAGTTGTGCTGAACTAAAGAACGTTTATAAATTAACTTATCGTCTTACTTGATTTGAGCATATTAGTGTCTTCTTTACTCAAATAACTTAACACCATATAAAATTAATTTAAAGAATTTTCTCTTAATTCGATAATTCTGATTTTATTGTGTTTTCACTTTATTAGGATGTCGGAAAATGTTATATCTACAAATAGTAATACTCAGGAAAGATCAGAATTTATTAAATTAATTCAACATACTAAAATAACTTTTCAAGACTCCAAGCTAAAGTCTGATAATTTATCACTGATTATTATCTCATAAACTAAGGTTGAATTTATTTCAAATTACAGTAAAAAGAATTTCAATTTGAAAATCGACTGAGTTTTCAGTAGTTTTCAATTATATTAGAATAAAGTTTTCAAGTGTTTTTAAAAGCTAGATACACTTAATTTCATATTTTTATTGGAAAATTAACTCTCAAATTACTTTCCACGGCTTGTCAATTCATGTATTGCAAAGTTTTATGAAAATAATTCAATAACAATAATTAGTTTTCAATTTTTTGTAATTTCAAAATATTCCAAGAGTGAAATTACCAAACACACCTCGAAAGAATTTTATGAATGTGCCTCAATTGAAAGAAAAACAATTTCGATAACAATAACTCACATGCAGTTTAGACAACAATTCACAAATTTGAATTCAAAAATGCGTATTTTGTTGAAAATTGTGTCACTTAGGTTTGATCCCAATTGTTAAAAAAGAAAAAATCAATTTATTATTTTACTTATTATTATTATAATGACTAATAGTATTAATTTCATCTCTATATTAACTTTATTCATTATTTTGTAAAATTTAATTGAATTAGAAAAACTAATTATATTTTAAAAATTATAAATTTCTAAAGCCTTATAAGTCATCTTGTAATAAAAACATTCCTGATAAAAACACTTAGTTCGGAAGGTTTGTCAAAATGTATTTAAAATAAAGTAATAAAATTCGATCGATTATTTACTAGAAAATTAGTAGTGTATTTATAATAAAGTAATTTATGTATTCAAAATATAATAATAATTAAAATTTCTATTTTTGCTGCAATAGAAATAATGCGTGATAAACGGTAATTGATTATATATATAAGTTTTTTATCTCGTTTCATCTTATGATTAGGGTTTCATATTTTTATTGATACGTCAAATTTTAAATTAATTTTAAAAAAATTAAATATTATAATAAAAGTCAGCCTAATAATTTTAATACCAACCGAAATCTAACTAAAGAAAATTTTAAACAATAAATCTAACCTCACTTGTTGAATATGTATTAATTGTTAATATTTTGTTAATTAATTATTATTTATGAATTTAATGTTTGACTGACAACTATAAAAATGTAATTATCAATAATTAATACTTGTGTATTTATAGTTTTATATGACATATAGTGATGTCATAGGTATTTCTATAGACCGCCATATCTCTTCGTTATCTATTTCAATGTCACACACGCACACACTATCAAACACACAAATAATAATCGCAAAAGCTAACCTTTCAATTAGTCAATAATATGATATACTTAAAAGCATGTAAAAGAATGAGTGTTCGAGAAACCATAACATGAAGCTTGGCTAAGAAGTTAGCAACATATAAACTTATTCAAATATTAATTTTAATAAAATTTATTTCTACGTCATTCACTTTATTAATAATTTAAAATTGATTTTAATAAAAATAAAAATTACTCTAAAATGTAAAATAACTGTAAATTTCAACTTTATAATTAATTCAAATTTTTATCCATAATACGATTTCAAAGGTTTTTTTACTACATAATGCAATCACGCAAATACAATTTAATGTAAAAGATAAAAATTTTGTCAAACACATGTCATAAACTTCATAAATAACTAATATCAAAATCAAATATATTACATGTAAAACTAAATGTGTGAAAAATGTTAAAGAAAAAACCAACAACTATAATAGCAGTAAAATATAAAAATCAAAAATTTATTTTTTAACAATTGTCCATGAGTTATCGTCTTCAGCTATTTCGTTTTCTTGAAGAGATTTTATTTTGGTATCAGACAACTTGGTAACTCTCCAATTATCATTAGTCTTAGTGGATTGAACATTTGGTAAGATATCCTTTTTAATTCTCCAGGTTTCACTTCTACAATCTTTTGATTCTCTTTGTTTAACATCTTTCTTTACTCTCCAATTATCACAATCGCTTGCTTTGGTTTCATTTATTTCAACAGTTTTCTTTGCTTTCCAATTACCAGTATAGGTGGCCTTGGTTTCTCTTATTTCAACATTTTTCTTTACTCTCCAATTATTACAATCGCTTGCTTTCGTTTCTCTCATTTCAACATTTTTCTTGACTCGCCAATTATCACTATCACTTGCTTTAGTTTCTTTTATTTCCACTACTTTCTTAATTCTCCAATTTTCAGATTCAATTGATGTAGATTTCTTGTCATCTTTGTGAAAACAACTATTCTTATCGCGAAACGTGTAAAATTTGCTTTCTTTGTCTAAGTCAGTGATTAATGTTAAATTGATTGCTCTACCGACTAGAACTTTTCCATTAAATTCCAACGCTGATTTCACATTTTCCAAACTACTAAATTCAATATTTCCCGTTCCTCGCTTTCTTGGATTGAAATAAATATCCACTAAATCTAAATCTTTAAACAGCCTTTTAAGGCACTCTTCATCAGCATCAAAATTCAGATTAGAAAATGCCAAATAAAATGGCCCATCAATTGGAAGTTTATTTACTTCTTCAAGTTGACGATTGGCATGAGTCGTTGTTGGTAATATCTTTCTTAATTCAGCAGTATTTATTGTATTATTTTCCGGAACTTCGGAATTCACAATTATATTATTGTTGGGTTTTATCGAGAAATCGACAGAAACAGTTTTCCAAACCTTTTTAACCATTTCTATTATATTGTTAGATTTATATGAGTTAGTTTATTTGATGGTAGAATACATTCAAAGGGAATATCAATTTATTATTTTACTTATTATTATTATCATCTCACACTCCTTGCCCGTTGTTAATCTTATTTCAAATTTACAATAAAATATCATTGTTGAAATATAAACTCAACACACACAAATAATTCATGAAAATATTTCATTTTTTAAAAATATAAAATCTAGAAGTCTCTTTAATTTTAATTTTTAATTTTTAAGATATTTTCAATTAGTGCGTTTAGTGAGCTAACCAGTACGCCCACCCTTTGCTCATTCTGAAACATTTTTTTTATTAACGTAATACATAAATCATTCGACGAAATTAGTATTATCATTTAGTTCAGCTGCGATTCCATTCAGCCTTGCCTGGCCTTGCATGTGGTAGGGTCTGTTTACTCACTTAGTCTGGTCGGCTCTGTTTGCGATAATCTATGTGTGCTGGTGCGAAAACTAATAGGTACGTCACTGCACTCCCTTCTTGGCACAAATATAGCGTGTAAGAATCTTTTCTTCTTTCCATCCCTGTTGAGCTGTGGTCAAGCGTTGGTGTAGTTGTTTAACTTGGGCCGGTATAATCCAAGTGGATTTGATCTCTTGGATCTCCTGACATAATTGTAATAGCTGTCAGTGCATATCAGCGTTATCCGGCCGCATACTTCCTAATTCTCAGCCAATAAAAATGAAATCATAAGCGTAATTTTATCGATTATTACAATCAGTGTGATATCATTTTCCATCATTTTTCTTCTCGTATTGCTAGCTTATCTTCGAAAACTAAAGAAACGACTTGAGCGTCAATCTATGGCTCAAAGACCTTGGATTGTCTATGAGGAAACAATCGTGTAGTGAGATACATTTATTTTGCATGCAATTATGATAATGTAGTAGTACTTTTTATTTTGAATTTTGAGAGCAAAGAAGGTGAAGCAAAATTTGTGCAGGTAGAAAATTTTTTGGGGCAAAGGAAATTTATTAAGGGGTATATAAGGGATAAAAATAAAAAAGTAAATAAAATTAGTATAAAATTCAAAATAAAATAGGTAATTAATTTTTATTAATATCATTATTTATACCGCTACCAGTTAAGGCAGTGTCCTTAGGGTACTCCACCTTGACTCTAGCGTCAACTTTTAAATTCAAAAATAAAAATTAATGTTATTTATATCATTTATTTATAAAATATTAATAAATCTCGTTCTCTTGATTTATGTCGTCCCATACAAAAAAATTATAAATGGAAAAAATAAAAAATCAATGACACAAAAGTATGTAAGACCAAGATTCTAAATATCAGGCAAAATTGTATACTTATTATCACTATCAGAAAATTGGTGATATTGCCATTACTATTATTCAGATTATTATTTTAATATTATTATCAGTTCTTGAGAGCCTCAGATCTCGAACTTCGGGATCTGAGACTCACAGGAAGAACCATTCCCCATGCCTGCAGCCTGGCGTAACCAGCAGGAGGAGTGGAACGTTTTAAGATAGCTTATATAAACACTATAAAAAAAAATAAAATAAATAAGTGTCATTAAAATAATTATTTGTAATTCGTATCTTTCATTAAAATATTAATTCTTACATCAACAATATATAAAAAAAATAATAAAATAATCAATAAATAGCTTATTAAAATATTTATTTTATAATCTAAAAGAATACCACAATTAAATAATGCTTCGTGAACTTGTATCAATACTCTCCAGTAGTTTGAATCGAAACCCCAGTGAGGTATGTTTGGTGTTTCGTCTGACCCAGTCGTAGAAATTCGCTGCAATATACACGAAAAATCATTATACCATATACTCAAATCTTGAATCTCGGGAATATTTCGAACTAAAAACACTAAATTATACGGTTTGTTTTATTCAAAAATGCTTATCACAGATATTCTCAGACCCCAGAAACTGTTATACGCTTATCTATTCATCAAATCTAATAGAAATAAATATTCTTCTGTGTTTGATTACGTAATTATTTTAGTGTCTGACACAAGACTATCAACTAGAACGGAAAATTGACCACCATTTAATAAAAATCAAGAAAATAAATACAGCAAACTAAATAACTTTATTCATTGTGTTGGGCCAGAACACAAACGGCCTTGCGGAATGTTTAAATGGATCGGTAACACACATGCAAATATAACAAGCAAATTCAAAATAAAACCTATTAAAACACCAATTAAACCCTACCAAATATGAGGAAAATGAGAATTAAATATAAAATAATAAACATAAAAATAAATTAAAATAATAACAAAACGCACCAAGATTCGCACGATACAAACACAAACATAACAAGAAAACACAACAAATTCGACAAAAATTGATAAATTAATAAGAGTTCATAAAAGTGAAACTTAAATCAAAAAATTTGAATTAGTAATAATTCAATAAAAAATTCTAAACGAAAAATTATTAAAATAAATTGAAAAATAAAAAAATTAAAGATTAGAATACACTAGAAAATAACAAGGTCGAATTTTGTTTTACTACATCAAAATTAACATGCGAGGTTAGGGACAGAAAATAGGTATAAATACCGATTCATTTTCACATTAAAACACACCGGTTTCAAACAATAAAACCATTTTTTTCAAAATTACTTTTGAGTTTTGTTTAAATCTATTACAACAATTTTAGGTGAGAATTAGTTTTATTTGGAGCTCTCTCTCCACGTCACATCCTCGCAACCTCGGTAGAGCTCTGCTTGGATGTCGGCGGGGGGGGAGATGTAATTTTATGAAATTTTTTGATTGAATGGATCAAGTAATTCTGTATTTTATTTTTAATCTATATTAATACATATTTATGATGTTTAAAAAATTTGTTTTTCTTAAAATTAATTAGTCTGTCGAAATTTTTCCGGCCCACAGCCAACACCTATCGCAAGTAAAAAAAAACCACATACAATTCAGATTCGTGTAAGTGCGTGGAATATCGCCAATGATCTGTGCCCGTGAAGACCCGGCGTGCGGAACGCAGGGTTGGAACGTCAATACTATCCCGTATAGAAGAAATGAGGAATAAGGAAGGAGTCGATTGGTTGCTTCCTCGTTTCTCATTTCTGTAAAATCGACCTAAAATCATACTACACACGGCTCAAAATCATCACACCGAGTAGTCCAGTGGGCACTCAGTAAATATAATATAAACACAATATGCGCTTAAGGCTTATTAAAGGGGAATGGTACGGGGAATAAATCAAATTGAAATCGTTGATATAGCTGATTTGAATTAACATTTTGAAATAAATTAGATAAAAATTATTGGTATAACTAAATTGAATTTACATTTCGAAATAAATTAGTAGAAATCATCAAATAAGTAATTCATTGATTCAATTAAATTAAGTTATTGATTAAAAGTAAAGTAGCTATTGATTCAAAATAAAGTAAAAATTAAAGTGATTCATTAAACTATTATAATTTAAAATGAAAGTAATCATTGAGTAAAGATAAGTAATTCATTAAATTAAATTATTATAAATTATTGATTAAAAGTAAAATGATTATTGAGTAAAAATAAGTATATCATTGATTAAATTCCATTAATTAAAATAATTATTAAGCAAAATTAGCGTAACTCATTGATTAACAAACAAAATTTTCTATAATGTAATTTGCGGATTAAAGCTAAATAAGATAAATTCCTTGATTAACAAAAATCAATCCGTTAATTAATCTAATGAAAGTTGCTGATTAAACCAAGCGATTCCTTAAAATTAAAGTAACTTGAATAAAACTAAAATAACAATAGTTCTTTGATACGAAATTTATTAGTTAAAAACAAAATGTTTCGTTAAATAATACAAATTCGTAGACTAAAATAAAGTGATGGAATAAAATGGTTTATTGCTTAAAACAAATTAATACAAATTACGAAAAATCAACAATTTAAGAGGATAGATAACGATAAAATTTATATTAATAAAATGTTCAATCACAGGAAGGCTTACTACCGATTTTCTTTTTGAATAATAAAATTCCACATAAAAATTCCAAATAGAGGAGATTACATCCGCTCGAAACCCACGGTAGATGCAGACGTTCCCTTAAAAAATGTTAATAGAAAACATTCAAATTAACTGAAACATATAACCCACCAAATATTCCACGAACGCGCGATCTTAAAAGTTCACTCGCCTAAAATAAATTTCGTAAATTACAAGTTGAAAAATAAACAATCTTACTCGTAGACATTTCCGGCGACATAAACATTAACCATCATAGTCGAGTTACGATTGGCATTCACTTCCTGCCATCTGATTTCAAATATATATTCATCAATATATCTATCATCGATAACCGACCATACATCATTCTTCACTTGACAAATTATGCATTCGCCAAATATCTCAGACGAGGATTCAGAGCTTAAATCTCCAAATGTTGCAGAAGCCCCTTTAGGTAAATTTTAATAAATTTTAATAACAAATTATGATCGTGTACGAGCCCTAGAGACAACCCAGAATCGGAACCATCTCATCATTTCCGCCAAGTGAAAACCTGAGGTCGTAAGAAAACTCTCCAGATTAAAGGTAATGCCCAAAGAAACCGTACTTGCTGATGCATCGCAGTACTTCCGCACCAGACAGATCCAAAACTCCTGGCATCCCACCGATACGTGCAGCAATCATTTTTTCATTTGTCGCTATCCAAATTGGGCTACCGTACCACGAATGCTTAGTTAACAAGTTCTACGCGAGAATTCCAGTCCTGATTACATAAGAAAAGTGCCCGACGATTCATTTTTTTTTTGAAAACGAATTCCCTGAATACTTAATTCAGAAACCTAAATTAAAATCTTGTGGAAATTATGATACTGGCTTGGCGATCGTTCCAAGTACTTTCCTTTAACTTCTTCCATCGAATCGTTGAATCATTTTACTACTATCATTCCCATTCGACCCGGTATTTTCATTGGTTAATGAACTAAACATTCAGTATGAATTTTGTACCATGTGTAACTGTTTTATTTTCGAATAATTAAACGGTAATTGTTAAAATCACTTTAGTTTAAAAGACATAAATGTTTACTTATTCAGTTATTGCTTCCTGAAAGATAGACCACTTTATTACTATTTTATTCAGAAAAATAATAAATGTACAAAGGATATTTGGTAAGGCTTTCTTAAAAATTATTTATTTATTTAATTTTTCCTTTTATCTTATATTAATATTTAAATATACATCTATTTGAATATCATAAACATATACAAATTTTAAATGTTAGTAATGAATAACCCATTTGTAAACTGAATAAGATAAGCCATAAATGATTTGCACTTATTATTTTTTAACATCAGTAACGATCTTCCCGAATGGCCCCTTACGGCACGAGAACGCGTAATCTAGTAGCTTTGAAGTATCGTTTCCCAATACATTGCCAGACCGGTCAGTAGTACGCGTTCAACTTCGAGTTCCGTGAGTTTTAGCGCATTTGAAATTGAGTTAATCCAGTTTTCTTTAAACGACGAGAAATTTTATATAATTGCGAACCACCAGATAACCGTCCAAATCTAAAATGCCAAGAGAAATACTGAGTAAAAAACGCTAATCTCACTAATTTTCCTATTCAGGACAATCTGGCGTTATGGTTGAACTCCCCGCTCATATCGTGGAACAATGGAGGCAGGCATGGAATCGGGTGTATCGAGAGCGATGCCCTGACGTGCCTGAAGACGACCAGCAAGAGGATATATCACCGGAAGAATTTATGAGACAGTTCAGGAAACTGTCTGACGAACCAAACCCATCGCGAGACATACTCGCTCAGGCCCAAGAACTCCTGGAAGATCTCCTACAACACCAGCGCCAAGTCGAGGCAGCTGTAGCACGAGCCACGGAATACCTGGCCAACGTCAAAGACGACCTGGCGGCAGGACGTCTGGCAAGTAGTTATCCACCCTCACCAAGACCAATCCGAAATACCAAGAGACCAGTGTTCGTGATACCTGGTTACTCCCCAGAAGAAGGGATCAAGCGATTCCTCGCAGATGAATAACCATACAAAAACTCTGACAATTAATGATTAAAACATTTTGTTATTTAGTGTATTATTAGAATTCTAGATTTAAAAATTCAGTTTTCTTCTTTTGTTATTGTAGATTCATTTCATAATTATGTTTAAGTTTAATCTCGCTTATTATTATCGTAATCATCACAAAATTCAACCCTTATTATTCTAGAAATGGACCCTGTGAAATTACTTCAAACTGAATTAACCCAGGTGAGACAGGCCAATAGGAAACTGCACGATCAACTCGTCCAATTAGTCCGGGAAACTCAGCAAATTAAAGCAACGTAGGTAGAACCAAAGAGAGTCAAACCGTTATACCAAAAATTGGCCGCGGCCCAGAAGGGATGGGCGGAAGAAAAACAATTGGTCCAAGGACTGAAGACTCAAGTCAGAGGGCTAGAGGTAGCGTTATCCGCCTGTCAAGAGGGAGCAGCGGTGACCTACTCTTTAGTCTTCGCCCCTGCTCAATTGGCCTATCGCGAAGCGAACCCTACTCCAACTACAACCTTAACTACTCCAATCACCCCATCAACCACCAGCCGTCGACCTGGACGTAAGGAGCGGTCTAAGCGCCGAGCCGCTCGATCTTCCAATCAGTCTGAAATCTTATAATTCATGTGTTTAATAGATAAATAAAGCATCGTTTATATATATTATAGTTTCTGTATACATCTTATTATCTTTATATCATCTTGAGGTTTTGAAACAACATTGTAGAAGGGTTAAATAAGCAGTACCACCCATTTCATTGCTAAACTAATGTCGGTAAAACAGTTAGATAAACGATAGAAACTAAAACGCAAGGGGACAAAATGATTTAAAGCGAACATAGGTCTTCTATCGACAGCTCGTGAACCCGAGGATTGTCCGAGCAATTACAGTACTAGCGATAATACTCAATTTTTGCGGACAATCCACCACTTGAACACATTACCAACGTTGCCTAGCAGCGGGTGCCAAGTGGCAGCTAGAATCATTTTGTATGATTTATCATTATTTAATTTATTATTATTATTATTATTATTATGATTTATCATATTATTATTATTATTATTATTATTATTATTATTATTATTATTTATTGTTATTATTATTATTATTGTTATTATGATTATTATTATTATTATGATTTATTTTTAACACTATTATTATTAGTAGTAGTATTGTTATATTTATCATGGTAAATTATTATTATTACTAATTATATTTTAACATATTATTATTTTTAATATTACTGTTATGAGTTATCGTAATTTAATTTATTATTATTGTTATTATTATTACGTATTATTAACATTATTATCATTATTATAATTATATTATCACTATTATTATTATGATTGTCATTTATTATTGGCATTATTATTATTATCATAACATTGATATAGAACAAAAAAAACCAAAATTTTTAAATGAATAGATTCGAGGGCGAATCTTTATTAAAGGGGGAGATATGTTGGGGTATCACGAAAAAGCACAGTAAAATCGATAAAACATAAAAATGATAAAAGTGGTGGGTTACTGGGTTTTGCTATTTGTTTGAATCTTCCTATAGTTGCCCCGGTAACGCCATATAAATATTTCTAGCTACCACTCGGCACCCGTTGCTAGGCAACGTTGGTAATGTGTTCGAGTGGGTGATTGTCCGCAAAAAGTGAGCGTTATTACTAATGCTGTAATTGCTCGGACAACCCCTGGGTTCAACGAGCTGTCGATGGAAGACCTATGCTTGCTTTGCAAGTCCCTTGTGTGCGAGAAGTTTCAAGATCAGAATCATTTTAGTGAGAGTTGAATTCGGTGATCGCATTCCTAGAGATATAAACAGCGACTACCTGACGAAATGGGAATACTCAGGAAATGACTGTAGGGTTTTAATATTTCTCAAATTTTCAGACATCGTTTGAAATAATTAAAAAACCTTTTATAATTTAATTACATCTACAGATTAAACAAGTTCAAATCAGTTGAGTTTATTCGACATACGAGCGGCTCTTCGTCTGACACGCTCTTTCCGTCCCGGCCTATAACTGCTGGATGGTGTTGTAGTAGGAGTTACAGCGGGCGTTGGTTGGTTTATTGAGTCCCGATAAGCCAATTGGGATGGGGAGAAAACAAGAGGGTAGGCTACTGCCTCTCCCTCCCGACTGGCGGATAAGGCAACTTCCAACCCCCTTATCTGCGTTCGGAAATTTTGATTTAATTGTCGCTCATCGGCCCAGCCCTTTTGAGCGGCGGTAAGCCGGTGGCGCAGAGGCTTAACTTTGGCTGGATCCACCCATGTGGCCTTTACTTGTTGCATCTCCCTGGTTAGCTGTATGATTTGCTCATACAGTGCTTTGTTGGCTTGCTGGGCCCGAATCAGCTCCTTTTGCAGTAATTGGATGGGTTCCATTACTATTAATACAGATATTTAAAAATTTCTTATTTTAAAGAAACTTTATTCGTATACCTTACATTAAACAAAAAAGGAATTCTCTCATTACGACTAAAATAAAATAGTTAACAAAAACAACAAACGGTTTATTTAATGAAAACCTTTACCAAACGATTAAATTAGAGAGTGTTTTTCCATGAAGAGGTAATTCAGGAGGGGAAAACCCCCTTTCCACCCACTCCTCCGGAGAATAAATAGATATGATCATTACTGGTCGCTTAATGGAGCGAGCCCGCGTGGTTCTTACCGAGAGAGGCCTTGCGTGGTGGTGGGTGCCGGTACCTTCTGGCAAATCAACCAGCTAATAAGTCTTCTTCCACGTTTGCCAAGTACTGGCGTGCTCTGACTACCTGTACATCCACCTGTCGTTGGTGGGCTTCTAGTTGTTCGAGGAGACGGTGAGCCTGCGCGTGGATCTCCCGGCCGGGCTCCACTCTTCCCCTAGTTGTTCGGCCAGCCATCGGTCGTGGTCATTTTCTGTTGAGTCGGTTAGTTGAGGCTCCGGTGGGGGAACTCAGGGCATCTCTCCTGCCGGAACTGTTCCCATGCCCACCTCCACCGATCCGCAATGTGGGTTGAAACGTAAGTCATTGGACTAGGTTTTTCTGAATGCGAAAGATTCATTAGAAACGCCATATATCTATCTTTAATTAAATAATTTAAAAGATAAAAACAAAATTCGAATTAAATCATTTATGAAAAACATACTGAGAGCCCTAACAATTATGCAATTAAAATATCCAAGTCTCTTATAAATCATTCAATCCATATTAAAAGAAAACTCTATGATCCAGCGGGTAACTTTACTTTAGTGGTTGATCAAAATTATCAAAATTCAGATTTATAAAATAAGTTAGTTGTGGTGGGTTACAGGGTTTCAAATCTTGCTTATTCTCATGGTGACCCTAGTAACGCCATACAAAATGATACTAATCGCCACTTGGCACCCGTTGCTAAGCAACGTTGGTAATGTGTTCAAGTGGTGGGTTGCCCGCAAAAATTGAGTACCATGTGCTAGTACTGTAGTTGCTCGGACAACCCTCGGGTTCACGAGCTGTCGATAGAAGACCTGTGCTCGCTTTGCTCTGTCCCTCATGATCCTTTGAGATTAGGTTCTCATCTGCCTGCGGAGAGATGAAATTGAGATTGAGCATCATGATGCGAATGTTGGCATATAAGTATATCAACGTAACAAATTAAATTAAAACACGACTACTCTATTTATTTAACAACGCGCACAATGTTCGCAGGTTAATGATTTTGAAGCTGGATTGCTCGACGTCGGGCCCGTTCCTTACGTCCCGGTCGACGATTGTTTACTGGAAGGGTAGATTGTTCCACTGGTTGGGTGTTCTTCTGCGGCATCTGGGTTGGGGCGAAGACGAGCGGATATGTTACCGCTTCCCCTTCCCGGCAGACTGCTAGGGCAACTTCGAGTCCCCGAATTTGCGTGCGCAGGCTCTGGTTGAGCTGCCGCTCCTCTGCCCAGCCTTTCTGTGCTGCGGTCAGGCGGTGGTACAGTGTTTTTACCTTTTCTGGTTCCCTCCAGGTGGCTTTAATCTGTTGTATTTCGCGGGTGAGTTGAATAATCTGCGTGTGTAAGTCCGCGTTTGTCTGTCTCACGTGGTTCAATTCAGATTGTAAGATTTGTAAGGAAGACATTACTACAATCAAATAGATGATGTTAATTTATTATAGATCAAGTTATATAATTGGTTATTTCATTAAACAAAACACGAATAACTCTAGCTATAAGAAAAAGAAATAACACGTAATCTTCTAATATTTTAAATCAATTACTACATAGAGTCTATCAGTGTTGGTTTACTCGTCCGGACAATATCTCTTCAGGCTCCGTTTGAGAGCCTCAACGGTGTAGGGTCTTCTGGTGTCTCGAACTGGGTGAGGTGGATAGGCGACTGCGATCCGCCCGGCAAGGATGTCTTCGACCACGTTCGCAAGGTACATCCTTGCCTTAACCACCTGTAAATCTACCTGCTCCTGCACCCTTTCCCATTGGGTGAGGAGCTCCTGTGCGTGCAGGTAGGTCTCCGCAGCTGGATATTGCCGTTCCGAGAGACATGATCGTTGTAACTGGTTGAGTATCCTCGTGGTCGGCGGGACTCCTGTCTGTTCCTGTCTGGCGGTCTCTCGACGGGTAGTTCGATTGGGCGACATGTCTAAACATTACTGTTATTAGGTTCGATTGATTTACTATTCTAAGTCATTAGCAAGCAGATTGTGTCTATGTTACTAGTAAGGGTGTTATACAAATTGATCCTATTGATTTCTATTAGCGTCACTTTCCGTCGTAACTTTGTGAAACGGGTGAGTGGTTTATCTACAAGTATTACCGACCTGGCTCTTGGGTGTACTTCTTCATGGGGTGATATATAGTTAATCACATGGATGAGATAACCTGCTGTTTAACTTATTTGCTATATGCATCTTAACATTAAGATTCTTTCATGTAGGCGGATACTCGTACATTGACTTAAGGGAATTTGTACATCGATTTAAAGTTTGTTTACTAACTTTAATTACAGTTGTTCGAACTTTAAGATTTAGGCCGGATGTTGATCCGAGATAAATTGGTCGCGTGTGGGTGTATCCTGGTGGGCGAATGATTTCCGGCGGATTTTACCATTACCACTTAAGCGGTTGACGGAAGGTGATTTACGTTGTTTACATCCGGTGATTGTAATATTCGTGTCATATTTTCAGAATTACTGGTCAAATGTTCGCCTACACTCGATTATCTCGATTTCCGGTAAGTTATTTCGTTGACTAGTTTAAATGTACTTTATTAGCAAATTTTAGGAAGACTTCTACGCTTACCGAGTTTTCTAAATAGATGCGATACCCTTCTGTTGGAATAACTTCGCTATGTGGAATTTAATGTGATATTAATATAAATTCACTCTTGTCTTAAACTTTGATTTTTCCAATTTTACTAATTTAATTTACGTAATAATTCGTTCATTTTACTGCTACTTAATTTACTGTACATCCTGAATTTATGATAATTAGAAACCTATTTTATAAATTTATAAACTATTCTAGTTCTAATTAAGAGATTGTATTATCAGTAATAAATATCGACATCTGTTATTCCAGTTTCTAATAGTCTTCCCTAAGGCTATTTGGATCAACTATTACTTTAGTCCACAAAGTTATTTTAATGCTAATAGTTTTAAATCCGTGCATCCAGTTTTACTTTAATTTACATCGAAAATTACTTGATTTTTACTAAAGAAACTGTCTTACGGTTATTCAATCCATCTGTAATTCTAATCTTTAATCCTCTAATCCTAGTTCATTAAGGAGCTTATATTATTTATTCTTATTTGATACTTTACTTTACCAAAACTAGTTTACGTGGGTTTTACTCAATAATTATCTGACTTAGCTTAATCAAAGTGATATTTCCGTTTACCCGAAACTCATTTTAATTGTTACCAATGAACAGATTTACTTGAAGCAACGATATATTTATTTTTATGCATTTTATTTTTAATCAATAATTTAATCTAAACACTTGATTTTACTCAATCACTTCTTCAATTTTATCAAACTGAATTAACAGTGAATTACGTATCGTTTAATCAACAATTTAATTAAGGGGTTCCATACTTTCATTCGAGAATCATTTTACGTTTAATTGATACATTTCTTTATTTGAAATCAATGAATTCGATTCTTAATTACTTTCCTTTTTATCGGGGGTTGATTTTGGTTAGATCGACACATTACTCGTTCTTACTCCAAGATCAGATTACTTTTATTGAAATGAATTATAATCATTTAATTAATGAAATCATTTGTCATTACCCTAATTTTAATCAATAATCTACGATCACTAAATTATCTTTACCCCATATTTACTTTAATTTTTAGCCATAAAACACTTTACTTTTACAATCAATGGTTGCTTTAAATTTTATCAATAATCTCAATTTAATCGAATTCGGTGATTCCCAATAAATTTTATTTATTTCAAAATGTTAATCCAAAATAGTTATAACAACGATTTCAGTTAATTTAACCCAAGTACCCTTTCCCTTTAATAGGCCTTAGACGCATATTGTGTTCATATTATATTTATTGAGTGCCCACTGGACTACTCGGTGTGATAATTTTAAGCCGTATGTAACATAATTTTAGGTCGATTTTACAGAACCGAGAAACGAGGAAGCAGCCAGAGACTTCTTCCTTATTTCTCGCTTCAGCTATAGGGATAATATTGACGTTACGACCGCTGCGTTGCGCACGCTGAGTCTTCACGGGTACATATCATTGGCGATTTTCCACGCACTTACATGCCTCTGTACTATGTAGATTTTATTTACTTGCGTTATGTGTCGGCTGTGGCCGGAAAAATTTCGACATTTTAATTTAGTTTTAAAAAAAATATATATCAAACAATTTATACATATTAATAATATTTATTAGTTAGGACAAAATAACAGAATTACCCTTCATAACCATTCCAAAAATTTTCATACAATAGCATAAAATATCATAACAGAAAGCATAAATGCCTCTCTCCCCACGTCGCCGTCAGGCAGAGCTCTACAGAGATGCTATGAGCGTGGCGTGGAAAGAGGGCTCCAACCAAAATATTTCTCACCTAAAATCAATTGAATTAGTTCAAATAGCTTGAAAATAAGGTTTTAAAATAGTTTCACAACGATTTGAAAACAAGATTTCGAAATAGTAAATGGTTAGTTTTCAAAAATGGTTAAGTTAAATGTGAAAATGGATCAGTATATATACCTATTTGTATGACGTGTAAAATTTGATGCAGTAAAACAAAATTCGACCTTGTTATTTTCTAGCAAATTCTATTATTTATTTTTATTATTTTTCGATTTATTTTTATAATTTTTTATTTATAATTTTTATTGAATTATTACTAATTCAAATTTTTCGATTTAAATTTCATTTTAATGAACTTTAATTGATTTTTTCAATTTCGTCGAATTTGTTGTGTTTTCTTGTTGTATTTGTGTGGGTATCGTGCGGATCTTGGTGCATTTTGTTAATATTTTAATTTATTTTTATGTTTATTATTTTATATTTAATTCTTTTATTTCTCAGATTTTATATGGTTTACTTGGTGTTTCAATAGGTTTATTTGAATTGCCTTTTGTATTTGCGTGTGTGTTTCTGATCCATTTAAACACTCTTCAAGGCCATTTACGTTCTGGCCCAACATAAAACACTCGGGGGTCCGTAAAATTGCGACCCGCAATTTCAATTGATTTCAAAATAATCCATACATTTTCAACATTCACATTCATAAAAATATCTACGGTAAGGTTAAATCATCAAGATAAAGATGGACTTAAGGTCCGGCTACAGTACGTAATCAAAATTGGATAGTTCAGTTTTAATATCAATGCAAGTTTTATAAGATCAGTTCAAATCAATATCAGTTACTGTAACTCAGTTATATTTGTTTTCGAATGAATCGCTGACGGCTTGGGTTTCGCTTTCGAGCTGGGTTGATCTTGAAGGGTGATTGATGGAAATCTGCGAGAGTCTTGAATTTTTGCTAACTTGATTGGTATTTTGGATTGGGTTGAACATTCTTCTAAGTTTCTGAATTGGAGTATTTTGCTTTTGCTTGTTTTTCGTTAGACCGATGATGAGACAGCATATTAGGAGTATCATGTTAGAGGTTATACTAATCGGTAGTATAAGTTCGATTGATAGACCTGTTGTATGGGGTTCATTTTTAATTTGTTTTCCTTGTTGCTTTTTGATTGATAGGACGATTCTTTGAATTTCTTGAATTGGTTTGTTATTGGGATTCGCTTTGGCTGTTCTTTGGATTTGTCTGATGATATTTTCTAGGGTTTTCTGTATCTTTCGGTTCTCATTTTTTATATTGGCTATCTCTTCATTATTTTTCAGTAGGGTTTGTACCATTGCTTGGGTTTTCTCGATATTCTGTTTTATCTCGTCCTTGTTCTCTTTCATGGGGCATTGTATACATTGGAGGTTTATTTGTTGACATTCTTCATTATCGGGATTACTACAGATTTCTTTGAAATCGGCACAGGTGCTGTCTTCTTTTCTGAAGGGTTGGGATTTCTCGCATTTTTCCAACGGGTTTTCAGTGTCACACTCTTTTATTATTATCATTATCATTATCCACAGATTTGGGTTCATACTTTCTATTTTTATACATAGTCAATTTTTATTTATTTACAAGATTGTTTCGTCTATTTACAGTGGAGTTTAGCCCTTTTTACTCTTTCTCTTTCTCTAGGGTTGAGTGTCTCTCGCACTCCTCTTTAGTTTTGTTTTCTGAAAATCTCATTATTAGGACTTGGGCTCTTATTAATCGCTCAGTTATTTTCGGGAGTTCTTTTAATCGTTCTTTGTTTTCTTTGATTACCCTCTGTTGATTGTAGATTTTCATTTGGAGATTTCTTTCTTTCGCTTGCTTTCTTTTAAGTTGACGTTTATAATTTATTCGTTTAGCTGTTTGCTTTTCCAGCTTTCGTCTCGCTTCCTGGAGCTGTTCTGTTAATGTTTTAATTTCGTCCTGAGTTTGTTGATGACTTTCTTTTATCTCTCTGGCTTCTTTACAACTGTCTTCTAGTTGTATTACATATCTCTGTTCGCTTTTTCTGCTGTTTCTCATTCGTTCTGCTTCGGTTTTCCAATAATCTTCCAGTATTACACGAGTCTTTATTTCGGCTAATTCTCGCCTCAATCGTTCATTTTCTCTCTTTTGATTTCTGTTCTCTCCCATGCTGGAGGTTAGTTTTCGTTTTATCATATTGACTAGTTGTTTTGACTGTATTAGTTGTTGGTTTATCCGGGCGATTTCTGAATCTTGTTCCTCCACTAACTCTTGCCATTCTTTTCTTTCGGCTCTCCATCTTTTACTGTAATATCTCAGTGGGTCTTGCTCGATTGGTTCTACTAATTGAATTGGGCTTGGTACGTATTCTCCGTCTTCTAGATTCATTCGGATTTCTATTTCATTTGGGTTCATACTAAATATACATCGATTACAATTTTTGTTTTTATTGTTTTTATTATTTTTATTGTCTTTTTACACTTTTTACAACTTTTCTCTTTAGGTTTATATTGCCGCTTCGTCCGTCTCCCCGAATCCTTCATCGGGTTCGGCGGGTACTTGGTTTATACTTTCAGTTGGGTATAATGGCATAAGCAGGATTGGTGGTCGGTTTTGTAACATATTTACTTCTTCTCGCAAGGAAGTTGAAATTTGTATCTCTTCGTCTAAGAGATAGGCAAGATATTCTGCATTTTCGGTTAATTCTTCCACTTGCATTTCTAGTCGATGCGTGTTTTCCAACGCTTTTAGTTTTTCAATTTCTTTTCTCAAATTCTGTTCATTTTCCTCATATCCTTGCTTTATCGTTTCTACTTCCGCTTTAACTTGTCCTTTCAGCTGTTCGTTAACTTCATGTTGATGTCTCAACTGGATTTCTTTAAATACTGCAACTCCTCGGTGTCCGTTCACCTCCTGCTGGAGTTCTGTTATCCTTTCGTTTAATTGTTGGATTTGTCGTCTTTCATCAGTTTGTTCATTTAAGGTTTCCAGTATCTTCTGATTTAATTGATCAATCCATTTTCTGTGGGCCTTTTCGGTTTTTCTGAGCCTGTCTATTGTATTCTTTCTGATTCGTTCGTTGAATTCTAATGTTTGTATTTGGTTACTGTAATCGTCGAGTGTATGTTTCTGCTTTTCAATCTGCTCCCATAGCTCCCAATCTTCGGTATTCAACAATTTCTTGGGTAATCGTCTTATCTCTTTTTTGGCTTCCTGATACTGGTCCTTCCATTTTCCTGCTTCTAATTTAATCCAACTTTCTTTCTTTTCCGTTTTTATTTGTTGTATTCGTCTTTGTCGATGAGCTTCGTCCTGCTCGATCTGCATCTCTTTTATTCTGGTCTGTTTATCCGCAATTTCCTGCTCTAATTTCACTATATAGCTAGATTGTTTTGCGTTGGCGTCCTCCCATATTTTGCATTCTATTCGCCATTTTCTTGCTTGATCAGTTATCTGAGTCAGCATTCTTTCTTGTCTATCGTCTCTGGGCTCTCTAATTTTCTTTGCTGGTTTTTGCCCTTGGTTTCTCAGCTTGTTGACTTCATTTTTCGCATTTTCCCATTTAGTTTTGTATGCTCTTGTTCGGTCTTCCTCTTCGGCTATTTGCTGAATATAATGTCTGATCCGCGATTCCCAATTACTTCTTGATTGTTCTCTATCTTCTGTCCATTTGATTTTCCAGTATCTTGCTTGTCGTTTTGCCCACTCTTTGGCTTGTTCCATATGGGTTCTCTTGGTCTTCTCTATTCGGTATTGGGTGCTAATTTGCCCAATTTCCTCCTGCATTTGCTGTATAATTTTTATCGTCTCCTCTCCTTCTTCTCGTATCTCTGCTTCTTTTGTCTTTTATCACTTCTCGCAATCTTTCGATTTCACTTTGTTGGTCCTGCTTCTCTTGCTCTAGGGTTTGTATCTCTTTCCGTTGGTTTTTGATTCTAGTTTGGTTCTGCATGAATTCCTTCATCATTTCCTCTTCTCGCTCTTGGTACGTTTTCTCTTTTCCTTCCGGGTAAATTATTTTTTGTTCTAGTTGTTTTCCCACTTTTCTTTCATCATTTTCGTTTTTAGAGTCTCTTGCACTAATTCCTCTTCTGCGATTAGTAGCATTTCTTTTAATTGTAACGTTCTTTGTCTCCATAATTCTACTTCCTCACTTGTTACTTTTATTGATTCTGATTGATCTTTGACTGCTGGTTTTGATTCTTCGGCCTCTTTTACAACTTCTTTTGTCTCGTTTGGATTCATAATTGTTTCTAAATATTAATAATCGATTATTCTCTCTTTTCAATCATCTCAAAATTTTATCATAATTTACATCATCTCGTATTTTTGTGATTTTTGAGTTTTTATTATTTTTTTTGTTTTTTACGTTTTTCTTTATTTACACTTTTTACACATTGTTTTCGGTTTCTATCTACTGATCAGCGAAACGGAATCCTTTGATCCGCCCGTTGATCGGCTTTCTACATACTGGACATATATTGACTTTTATCCCGCACGCTTCACATGTGACCCATATGTCCACAAGGAGTATAAATTATTTCCACATGTTTCTGCCAACATGTCACACATTGATACTGCTCCAAAATAGCTTCTTTTATCATCGATTTGTCACGATTCTCTTTAGGTTTCTCTTGATATCGCTTGATTGCTCGGATTATTGCTTGTGTCGAGTCGTACCATTCTAAATTATTAGCTAATCTTTCCTGGATTATTTTCCTCATTTTTTGAGTATCCACTCCTGATAATAGCATTATGGTTCTCGTTTTTGGCCGATCTAAGATATCTTCTATTTGCTGTTTGGTAATTATTATTTCGATATTCTTTGACTCTTTTTCTTGTTTATACATACATTTTCCTTTATGTTTTAACTTTTTGACATTCTGATCTGGTATTGGCTGTTGATTTTTACATCCTTCGCACATTATTCCTCTTGCTGTTTGACAATACCCTTGACTCGCAAATTCTGCTGCTCTTGGGTTTCCTTTGAAAGTTTTAATTCTCTCCTCGAATGTTCTATTTATAGTCTCTTTTTCCCATATTAGTTCTGTTGGATCTTCGAAATTCTTTATTATCGTTACCTTTTTCTCACCTCCCTTTTCGTCTTTGTCTAATTCCGATTGTCGAAGTCCTTCTGATCTGTTCATCGCTTGGTTTCTTACATCGATATTAATTCTAAATGGGCAGGTTGAAAAATCTCCTCAGGTGTTCTCGTTTTGCTGTCTCTCCCTTCTCCCATTTTGCGAGTTTTCCTTTACAATAAATACAGGTAACTTCATCTGGTAGTTCGGGCGTTCCCGTAAAATAAAATCCTTCTGCAGCCATTTCTTTGCTTTGCTGGTCGGTGAATACTTTATTATTTTTAAACGTTAAATATCTTTGTTCCTCTTTTCTCAGCTTTTCGTCTCTCACTCTCATTTGTGAGTATATCGCTTTTATGATTCGCGTTGGCCGTCTTATTCCGTCGTAGTCTTTATAGTATATAATTGCTGCTGCAAGTGTATTAACTTTCTCTTCCTCCTCCGGTTTTTTCCATAGTCTCGTCCATATCGAATCTGGTCCTTCTCTCATCTGTATCGTTATCTCTTCGCTGATTCCGCTTGCCATCTAAATATCGTCATTATTTTTTGAATTTTTGTTTTTCTGATTTTTCTGATTATTTGTAATTTTTTGATTTTTATTTGATTTTTATTATTTTATTTACATTTATTTACACTTTCCGTTTTTCTTTACAACGTCTTGTCTGGCTTCTCCACTTCTAATTTTATATACAGATTGTCTGCATATCTGCAAAATTTTCTGATTATTCGACGTTGCTTTACTTCTATCGTTTTATTTTTACATATTTACACGGTACGCTTTATTTTTACTCTACTGTTGAATCCGGTTCTGGGGTGAATTCTGGCATTGATGCTATCCATTCCACCCAACTTGCTGGATCTACGCGCTGTTGATTACTACGTAATCTTCTAATTTCGTCAGCTTGCCATCTAACTTGATCTGCTAATTGTTCATTCATTCTCTGCAATTGTAGTATTGTTCTCTGTTGCTCTTCCAGTCTTATGGCTTGTTGTAGGCCTCTGTTCACACTTTCTGTTAATACTAGATGAGTATTTGTCCACTGAGTTTGCGCATTGTTTGTTATTAGTGTCATTAATTCGCATTGTCGTCTCCATGTTGCCTCGATTCCTTGATCTTGGTATATTCCTTGATTTAATTCTACAATCTCTATAGGTACATTGGCAGCTGCTGGTTGTTGACTTCCTTCTGTGAACGGTGGTATTCTGACTTGGTTTTGTTGATTCGCATTATTCGGATTCATCTGTTGGTTATAATACATCGTTAATTCATCGGTATTCATTTCTGTTTGCTTACTATTTCTGACACATTTTGTACAATATTTATATAAATATACATACTATTACTACTATTATACTATTTTACACTATTTACAATGTCTCTTTTCGTTTTACACCATCGTCTCCGGGGACTCTATACGCAATGTCCGTATATCCCCATATTTCTCATTCATTATCTGGTATACATCAGATTCGTTTGACCATTGTTGTGCTTCGATAATGGGCGGTTCTTTTAACCAGAGTCCGCTTGTACTAGAGTTTCCTATGATTTCATATTCTTCGGTTATTTCTGCATCGTATTGTCCTAATTCAATATCGTAATTGAATTTTTCCACCGCTGGCCATAATCTTTTCTTCGCTGGCTTCTTTTTGCATTTGGTAGTTCTTGCTAGTTGAATTATTATCAGCATTACTACGCTGCTTACTATTGCTGTTGTTATCCAGATCATTTTAATCATGTAATTCTTTTCGTTAGGCTGCATGGTTGTGCTTTCCCTTGCATTGGTTGTCTCCATCATTCCTTCCTTTGGTTGCACATTTTTAAGTGCTTTTTTGGAGTTGTAATGCTTCGTGGATTGAAAGGTGGCTGTCGTCCATGATCATTCCTTTTTTCCATGTTTCGTTTCTTGTTTTTCTCCCAGATTGTTTTGTTGTAGGTTGATCTGTCGCATTTGACTTGAGTGGTTTCCTTGTTATCGTTCTCCAATGCTCATGAGTTCCCTTTTGGATGTTTATTACATATTTTCCCAGTTTTCTTTTTGTTAGGATTCGATACTTTTGATTCTTTATATTTTTGCTTGTTTCACATTGTATTCTTTTGTTTACTGGTTCGTTTCTTTTAGGTTCGTATACGCAGATTTTTGTGATAGGTTTTTCACCTGTGTTCTCAATTAATATTTCCTCTTCATTTGCTGCATTTGACTCTATGTTTATTATTACTGCTTTACTTTCTCTGATCTGGCGTTGATACGGTTCTTCTCTTGTTTCTTTTTCCGGACGTTTTGTCGTAATTGCTTCTAGTAACTTTCTTGTTATTGATTTCCAGTAATCGTCTCTTCCTTTCTGAACGTGTACTATATACTTTCCACGTTTTCTTTTAGTTGGGATGCGGTATTTTTGATTTTGATATCTTCATTTGATTGGCATTTGATTCTTTCATTTATCGTTCCGTTCTTTTTAGTTTCGAATACACAAACTTTTGTGATAGGTTCTTTACGCGTATTTTCAACTATTATCTCTTCTCCACTCTTTGGGTCTGATTCTACTTTTATTATTATTTCTTTATTTTCTCGTACTCGACGTTTGTATGGCTCTTCTTTTGGTGTTGTGAATTTTTCTCCCAGGGTTTTGGCTAATGTGCAGGTTATTATTATATCATTGTTGGCACATATTATATATTCCGCATTTCCTTCTAGGCTATCCCATTCACATTTCTTTCCTGCTTTCATATTCATTTTCCAACAATCGATAATTTTGTTTTGTATACATACTTGTTCAATCGTTTCTATTCCTCTGTTTATTATTCGCAATTTGCCTATTCCTGGCTTTACTTGGATTTTTACGTTTCTATCTTCTGTAGCATCTCTACATACATCTTTGGTGGTTTGACATGATGATGAGTTTTCGGATCGTATTTCCATCTTTCCTGGTTTTCCTATTGAGTCGAATTGACAACTTATGCTTGTATTCATTGTCAGTTGTAAGCATATTCCTTTGCTTGCGCTTCCTTTCTCATTTATTGTTCGTATTCTGAACGATTTCATTTCCCCTTTGTGATGTTTTCGTCGGCTTCCGTTAACTTGATGGACGTGATTAATATCATTATTTTCTGTAGCAGGGTCGGTCGGTTTTGATTTTTCATTTGTTGTAGTAACATCATCCCTTTGTTTCGTTTTCCCTCGTTATTGCTGTTGCTCGTTTCTTGACGTTCCTCGTTTGATGATTCCTTTTTCTCTTGTTGTGCGGATTTGTTTTCCTCTCTAGCATTTGGTTTGGTATCTTGATCATCTTGGTTTTTGCTGTTGTCACTTCCTCCTTCTCCATTATTACCTCCATCCGGGGTTTCCTTTGAAATGTCGTCCTCGACATTTATTATTTCAATTATTTCCTCGTATACTTTTATTATTCTCGCTTTTATATCGTCCATTTCTTTTTATTTCTTGTTTGCTTGCTTGAAATCTTATTTGCTTTCGATGCCATCTGTGTATTATCATCAATAGTTGTTCCTTTCTATCTCCGATTCGTATTGCTTCTTTTGGATGGTTGGTGAAATTTAGTCCTTCCCATTTCAACATTGCTTTTATTGTTTTTGGAAGTGGATAGTGAGCATATATTGTTTCTTTCAATAGAACGTTTCTGTTCCTTACCATATAGTTTACATTGAATACTTTAAGTGATGAGCCTTCGTAGGTCCATTTCATCAGATTGGCTGCTGCTTCGTCTTGTTTGGCGTCGATAGCTTCCCATAATGTTTGGATTGTTTTACCCATCATTTCTCTCTCTCTGACTGTCGCGTTACTGGTTATAAATTTTATTGCACTTGCTTGTCTCGATTTCAGTGCATAGTGTAGTACATTATTTTCTCCATTGTCTTTTTCTTTGAACGATGATCCTGTTTTTAGTAGTTCTCTCAGAACTGTTGTAGAAGCATCTGCTGCGACTGCGAACATTAATGGTGTTTGTCCCTCTTCGTTTGGTATATTTGAGGCGTGTCCGCATTTCTGCATAAGTTGAATTATGTCTATTATCCTTTGGGTATTTCTGTGTTGTACTGCGATATGTAGAGGTACGTTCCCTTCTACATCTGCCATAGTGAAGGTCATGGGTATGCTTTCCTTGATACGATCCATTTCTGGTGGGCTTCTAGCTCCTTTAGCATAATCCATTGCGATTTTTTCCGCTTTGTTTACTATTCTCATCCATCCTTTTCCTTCGACCCATTCTGGCATTATTTCTCTGATGGCTTTCACTATTATATCCATCTTGTCTACATTATCTTGAGTCGCGTTTAGAGTTATTTTGGATTCGTCTGGTTTAGGTTCTTCTGCAGTGTTATTTGATGTTGCTTCTATTTTTCGACTCATCGTTAGTCCGTTTATACTCAGTTGTTGGTTTGTGATCTAGTTTGCATACCTCGATTTTCTGGTTCTCTTGTTATTGTTCTAGGTATTGCTTTACATCTGCTTACGTTTACGTAGATAGGTCTAGTGAGTGGGTTATTGACCAATTTAACTCGAGCGTTATTCTCGTTTACATACATTATCTCGTATGGTCCTTTACCACATCTTTGTAATTTTCTGGCTACTCCTGGGATAATTTCTGGCGTTGCAATTATTACCCAGTCTCCAACTTGAAAATTATGCTCACGTACGTCTCGCTTTTTATCATGTAATTCTTTGTAGCTTTCTTGGTTAAATCTAATATTCATACCTGCTGTTTTCCAGATCTCTTGCATTCGCTCTTTGAATCCCGTTACATAATCATCAATTTCCATATACTGTGATATTGGTGGTTGATATTCTAAGTCTATCGGCATGTTACATTCTCTGCCGTACATTAGTTTGAATGGACTCATTTTTGTTGCTGAGTGTATTGACATTCTATAAGCCATAAGGCATAGATTTATATATCTGTCCCAATCTTTTTGGTGTCTGCTTACATAATTTGACATCATTTCTATTAATATGCCATTGAATCGTTCGGTTTGACCATTTGTTTGCGGATGGTATGGCGATGTTCTCAATTTCGCAATTCTGAAGTAGTTCGTTACTTCCTCTATGATTTCGCTCATGAAGTTGGTTCCTTGATCAGTCAGGATCTGTTTGGGCGTTCCGTATCTACAGCGTATTTCTTCTACTAAGATTCTCGCTATTGTTCTGGCCTTTTGATCTGGTATTGCGAATGCTTCCGGAAATTTTGATAAATAGTCTGTCACTACTAATATATAGATATTTCCATCGTTGGTTTCTGGTAATGGTCCTACTACATCCATTGCAATCATCGTCATTGGTTCTGGTGGAATTGGCATTGGTTTTAGCGGTGCCTTCAATTTACTTCCTGTGCTTTTTCTGGTTGCACATATTAGGCAGTTCTTTATCCATCCTTTTACGTCCTCTCCGATATTTGGCCAATAATATTTTTGACGCAGTCTTGCTTCCGTCTTTTTTGCTGACATGTGTCCTCCAAGTTTCCCATCATTGATATTGCATCATACTTCTTTCGTCTAACTCTCTGTAAGCACATAGTCTTTTTCTCGGCCATCATTAATAATAAACCATCCCTTTCTCTATGGTTATCGTTGTCTGTGTTTTCCATATGCTCTTTTAGTTTACTGATTGTTGTCGAAGATTTCATTTCATTAGTTTCCATGTGAATTCGATTTATTGTTTTCAACTCAATCTGTCTTCTTCTGCCTCATTCTCAGTTGTAAAATCGATATGTCTGCGATGGATCATGATTATGCGTCTTACATCCTGATCCATCGTTCCTTCAAATAAATCTTGACATGTGCAGTCTGCGTTAGCGTTGGCTGTTTTTCCTGATTGAATTTTATAGCGGCGAGTATTATTGCAACTGCATCGGCCTCTCATTAATCTACTCGAGGCTTCTTTTGTGTCTGGGCCTAGCCGCATACCAATGGTTGATGATCTGTAGTGTATTATCTCGGTGCCCCATAATAAATATTTGAAATGTTTAATAGCTTGGTATTGCTAATGCCTCTTCTTTCAGTCACAGTGATAATGCTTTTCGATGTTTGCTTGACGTTTTCGACTATAATATCCATAACTCGTTCTCTTTTCTCGTCATCATTGTCCTGAGGACTGCTCCAGATGCAGTATGCCGACTTGCGTCTGTTGCTGAACAAAAACTGGTATTCTTTAATCTGGGTTGTTCGAGTCATTGGTTGCTGATATCAGTTTTATCTTTCTGAGTGTTTCAGGAAGGCCTGGTTGGTGTTCCTTTTTCCATATAAACGGGGTATTTTTTTGGTCAATTCTCTGTATGGTTTCGCGATGGTTTGCATAAACTCTGATGAACTTTCGGTAGTATCCACATTAAGCTAAGAATTCTTGCACTTGCGTGACTGCTTTGGGTGCTGGGCAATTCTTTATCTTTTCGATGTTTCTTGGATCTGGTTGCTTTGCCTTGTTTGTGACACCAATATGTCTAAAGTTTAGGTGACTTTTTCCTTTGCCCAATCACTTTTGGATGGTTTCATTTTTAATTTTCCATTTGTCTCAGTCGAACGAATAACATTACGGATATCTTTTAAATGTTGCTCGAAGGTGCTAGAATAATTAATAAATCATCAATATTATACCATACATTGTTTTATGCGGGCGTTACAATTCATACATCTCTGGAATGAAGCTGGTGCGTTGGTTAGTCCAAAAGGCATTTTCTTGAATTGGTATAAATCTTTTCCGATAGTAAAAGCAGTTTTTCTCTGTCTTCCCTCTTTGACTTTTATTTGCCAATAACCCTTTTTAAATCTAGCGAAATGTAAAATAGGCTGCTCGTGTAACATGTTTGGGTAACATTTCATTTTATCAGGTAACGGCGTATGATCCGTTTTGTTACCGCGTTGAGTCGTCCGATAATCTATACAGAACGTTGTGTTCCGTCTTTTTTCTTTACCAATGACCACTGGAATTGCCATGGGGAAAGCAACTTGGTTCGATTATCCTGCGTCTAACATCTTTTGAACTTCTTTTTCTGCCTACAGATTCTGAGCTTCTCAGTCGATTGGCCGTTGTGTATTGGGTATCGTCTGTTAATGGTATCGATTATTTGCGTTAACATCGCTTTACCGAGATCTAAGTCAGATGCTGCAAATATATCCTTAAATTCCATTAGCAGTTTTTTGTAGTTGCTCTTTTTCAGCTTTCGTTTTAGTAGCTGACTGGTCGATAGTCCATAATTCCTTCCTCAGTTTCCTTCAGTTTTTGCTGTTGGAAGTTCGATGTCCATCATCGTGTTAACTTTCCCAACTTTCGTTTCATAGAATAACTTTATCTTCTCGTTCAAAATTTGTAATGTTGAGTTGGAATTTCCACTGTTATCGTTACGTACACTATCTCTGCTAATGGCAGTTTCCTTCTTTTCTCAAATTTGTGAATTAGGTTCAAAATCATTTCTTCCTCTGTTTCCTCATTACCTTTCACATTAGCCAAATCATTGTGTGCGCCCTGGCACTACTATTTTCTTCTGAGCATCTCACCTCTGATTTCAGCATTACATAATTCGTCCGGTTTTATCTCTCACTACCATTGATCCTAGATCTATTTATTATCCTTTTAGTAATTCTGGCATGAGATCTTGTTCCAATTATTACAATCTGCGCTTCAGTTTCCTGATAACTGCTAAATACTATTTATTTTTACATTTTTATATCTATTATCGACCAGATTTTTCCGATGACTGCTTACCGATCCTTACTGCAAGTTATTTACATCCTGTTAGCTTCTTCTATACATGGCCACATCTTTCCGGTATTTTATCCATATTTATTGCTGAGATGTTTGTCGGTATCAAATTCCCCCAATTTGTTTTTGATTTCTACCCATTTATTTTCTATGGGTACCGTTAATTTGTCAGCTAACGTATTGTAACATAGCTTAGTTCGAGTTTCTGGTCCTGATCCCACACTCTTGATCTTTGGCTGGTTCTTGGCACTAAGTCTGCCCATTTGGCGTTTATGTCTGGATAAATATTTCGTAAGGTTGTTGATCTTGGTGTCGGTACGTGTCTTTCTACCGTCATATTTCTCTCTACTGATGTTGTTGCTTTCTTTAGACATTCATATACTGGTGGTGGATGATTATAATGTCCACTATGTCTTGTCTTTCGATTTTCCCATTGTTTGAGTTGCTCTGAGTTAGCATTTGTGTTCCTTCCTTGGTTTTCATCATTGTCACTGTATCGCTGCGTATTTTGAAGTTCATCCATCGTCTCCAGGTTGCTCGTTTTTTGTCGTTCATTCTGGTTTCTCGGTTCTAATTCTCATTATTTGCTTTAAATTTGTTCGTTCCAACTTCTTCATCGGTACCATTCATTTTAGTTAGAATTCCTACTAGTCTTTTATCTTGTGATATCTTGAGTGTCCATGTTAATACCATTGTCTTAGCTAAAAACGGTAAGAATCCAATTGCCATTTTCCAGTTGATTTTCTTTCTCTTTTGTAAATATCGAAACATGCTAACATTTGTGTTTTATACCTACTATTGATATAAGTTATATTCCCAAATTCCCCATATCTGGTCCAAGATAAGAATCTTCCCCACATGGCTTTCATCATATTTGCTGTTGCATTGTTGAAATGATCTGGTGATAATAACCAGTTCGTAATTGGGTTTTTCTCCATAGTTGTTACCTCCCGTTATAGTTACAATGTTGGATAATATTGCTTGCCTTGTGCTGGGAATAATAATGTTCTTTCTGGCTCGTTCCAGATCTTTTGTTTGTATTATTCCACTCTGTGATATATCAACTGGTTTGAATTTGCTTCGCTGGCCAATTCTTAATCCAAATATTTTTGGCGGTGCTACGACTACTCGAGTTGGAAATGTAGCCCAATTCCATCCCTTTATTTCGAATAATGGTCCATATACATTACTACAACGCTGAACATATCGGGTTACAAATTTCTCTGTTTATTCATCCTTGGTTCACCGGTTGAGGAATCTGATTTTTCCTTTATGCATTATCTCTAATTCATTTATGCATTATCTCTTGGGATGTTGAATTCTCTGGCAATTTTTGCCAATTGTCTTTCCACATTTGTTACTATACAGAACTTCTCCAACGATTCTCCCAAAATATTCCTTCCTGGAGTGGTAGTATGAATTGGTTATCTGGATGTTCGTGATTGCCATTGCTAACTTTTGTTTTTAATATTTCTCTGTTCAAGATACAAATCATTTTTTAACCAAATCGTAGTATATTTTTCTGTTTGATTGCCAATTCCGTTGTAATATAAAGAAATCCATTTGTTATTTATATTAGAGATATAGTTTCACATCTTTGGGTCTAGTTGCGCTTTGCGTTCGGTATTTGCTGTTCGCGATAAGAATATTCTTATAATTCGGTTTACTAAGCTCCATTTCGTCACATTTACTCACCATTTCGCCCTTTTATAAATCATTCCGATGTGTGGTATCAGTTGATATTACTACGTTGCGTGACTTCTGATCCGATAGTTGTGGTTATCGTTGGTTTTCCGATTCTCCGGTTCCCGTATTCATCTAATGCAACATTTTTTGTCTAGCGTGTTAGTTTCGGTTTCTCTGTGCACTTGTCCTTGCACTGCATCAAATATTGCACTTTTCAATAAAGTGAGTCTACAATTTTAGGTATCGGCGTGATATTCGATCGTTGACATTCTGTATTGCTTGTCTATCTGTTGCCTGACATTGAGGGTTTACTTCTTCATTGCTTGCGGTGTCTGGATCGAAATATCCTTGTTATTTCTCAAACTTTTACTGGATAGCTTTCAATCACTACTACCCTTTGGGACTAATGAAATTCATAGGGTATATTCCCCTCCTTGGCATGTTCGTCTCCAGCCGTTATTCTTCCCGCAGCGTATACTTGGGTAGTTTTTATCTTTCCTTCTTCGGCTGCTACATTCACTCTTCCAGCTATTTGAGATGCGTCCTGTCGTAATCCTTCTTCACATTCGCCCGCGTACTGAAACCACTGTTGTTTCCGTTCCAGCTTCTATAATTGTGAGTGTGAGTGATGTTCCGCAATGGAAATGCTACAATTTCCTTGGTCACTGAGCATTCTTTTAATTTCCGTTTTAATGAAGTCTACCTCTTGATATTACGTTATATTGATACTGCTGTAGCTTGTGTTGTCTGTAATTACCGGGTTTGCTGCTTGCACTCTTCCGTTTCTTTAGTGATATTTATCACCAATCTTTTATCTATCACAATCAATACTACAAAACGGTTCTACCCTTTCCACGCACATCATCCATATGAGTATTGTATGATTATGTATTTCATTCCCTTTTTCTAGCTGTTTTGGGGTGATCGCTTGCATTAATCGTTGTTTCGATTTCCGTTAATAACTCTTTAACTTCGCTTTGCATCATCTCGGTTTTGATCATCTTTACTTACCAATTTATAAAGGATTGCCATCCCACCTTGAGTCAGGATGATGGTTCGATTACCTTCCTGATAATGTCTGTTTTATTGGGCGAAATTTTCATATCGTTTGGGGTTGTATCCTGGAGTTCGCTTTCTGTATATTACTATCGTATGTACATTTCAGATAGCCATTCCGACCAAATATCTTTGGATCGTTGATCGTTTTGTTAAATGATTTATTTATCAACAATAATTCCTCTGGATCCTTGGTTGTAGTTCGACCTTGTGTCCATGATTTATTTTTATTGGCTTTATTCTGCCCAAAGCTTGTTTCGCTTCTGCTCCGATATTATTGAGTTTAAATTTTCTCTTTATCTGCTGGATTTGCTAATCCCAGCAATCAGTTATTAGTTGTGATCCACTTTGCTCCTTGTTTCTGTGGCCTTTCAGTTTTCCTGTAACTGTTCGTTACTTGCTGTTGAGCTTGTTCAATTTCGTTGGTCAATTGATCCATCTGCATTTTGTTCTTTAGTTTTCCTTTCTGGAAGCTGGTTTATCAAATTTTTGGTTTCGTCCCTCTGGATTCTTTTCCATTGCCGTACCTGTTCTTTTCGTTTGGGTTGTTTTCGTCTGTTGTTCTTGGATGTTGTAGCTCATCGTTCATTTATCCAATTATTCCCATTCGTTTCTCCTGTCGAGCTCGGCGTCTTCTTTCTGTTCTTTTATTTTCCTCTTGTATCTGGCTCTATAATTTCGACTGGTTGTCTTTGACCACATACTAGCTGGTCTGGTTCATCTTTATCAGATCGTTTTCATCTTCTGTCAATGAACAAATTCTTGATTCCGGTTTCTCCCTGGTTGTTTTACCTCTGTCCACAATATCATTTAGATCGCATTTAGTATCTCTTGCATCTCCTGTTTGTAATGACGATTACTCATCTTGTGCTTGCAGGTGAACTTCTGGCGTATTTTAGAACTTTCTGGCGTCCTATTGGCGTTTTCGTTTTTGATTCTCTTTGTTATATGAAAGTTCTCTTACCGCGATCTTGCTACAGTTAAATATATTATAACCCCAATATGCATTTGCCGTAACCCGATTTCGAGATCGTCGTTTAATGATCGTCCTTGTATTGTAAATGAAATGGCCGGTTTCATACGGTATTCTCTTTTTCACTTCACTCACTTTGGCAGTGATATAAAAATTCTCTTTCATTGGTTCGAAATCTGGTCGTCATAATTTTTAAAACATACTTCTCTATCGATTTCGGCTGCCCATTCGGTGTGTTTCCATTTTCGATAATTTCTCGGAATTGCTCTGGGTTACCACGCATACATTCTCCGATTACTCCTCTATTTCCTTTACAATATTTCGGCAGATTTCTCCACTCTGCTACAGAATCGATTTTGCCATTTGCTAAATCTGTTACAGTTCGTTCTTTGATTCTTGCTCCGGTCTCAATATCGCTTTGCTAAACTCTCTACACTTTTGTGTTTCCGTTAATTGTGTTAATCTTCCTCCACAGGATCGTCTATATCTGTGGGCAATTCTTCGTTTCCTGGGATTCGTTTTTCGAAGTACACTGATCGCGGTCTCGGCTTGCTTCTTGGTTATGGATCCGTATTTCATTTTTCGTTCTGTTCTAACTTCGATCGTATGTATATCGTATCGTCTTTTTTACGAATGAGGTGTTACGTATTTTCAATATGAAATTTGTACTCCTCCTGCAACATTTTCAGTGGATTTTGGCTTCTGACTTATCATTGATCTTGGGTCTACTCCCAATTTTTCGCTTGGTCGTCTTCCATTTCGTCGCGGTTTAGCGATTGAAATGGTGACTTTTCGATTTAAATGGCCATCTTCTAACTTGCGTTCTATCCTGCCTCTTGCTACAGGAAAATAACTAGATAGATCATTTTCCTTTTCCTACCCCCATTCTCCGTTTGGTATACTCTCAATTTCATCCGGTATCCTCGATTTCTGATATAGAATGATGACTTGTCGTACCAATGATTTTCTTTCTTCAGTACCGATTTACTTTTTTTCCCGCCCTCCACCTATTCTTTTCCATGTGTATGGGGCTAGTCGAGCTTATCGTTTATTTCCTCGTCTTCTTCTGGTTGCATTCCATTTCGTTTATCATTTCCTCTGGTAAATTTTCGTATGGCTCATCTTCGTATAACTTTAAGGTTGTCTCATTAGCTGCATTTCTGGCGCTTCTCCTGGTATATATTTTCTCCATTTCGCCGTTTCGGTTCTCTCCATTTTCCCATTTCCACTCTTTGTCTTTTCTTCATACAAACCTTTTTCCATGGTGTTGATCGGCATCTCGAGTCGTCTATAGGTTGCAATTTTGCTGCTTAATTTCGATCTTGTCTCCATAACTGGTAGATGGTTAATATTTGATCCATTTTTCTTTTCATTTCCTCTTGAAATTCTTGGATGCGTTGTTCCCTTTTTGTTGTATTTTTTCTCTGCTGGTTCATCATGGCTATGATATTTAATGGTTTGTCCGTCCTTCGCCAGTATACTAAGTTCGTATATCGGGATGATTCGTTCTCGTGGACTTGATTTGCCGTTTGGGTACATATTGTAGCGTCCTCTCCATGCCAGTGCGTCACTACTTTCGATTATCGGTTGTATAATGTTCTCGATTAGTCCGTCGGGTATAATTCGTGCATTTGACAGATCGGGAATCCACCGCATTATGTTGCTTTTATTTCATCATTTGGTAGCTTGTATTTTACTGTATTGGTTCAGTCTCGCTTCTCATATGCTCTTTGGTGCTGCTCCATATTTGGCTATCAACTCATGCTGTTCTCGTCGTTAGTCGAAGTCTTCATTAAGTCTGTATTCTTACAGGCTGTCTACAAATATTTTCAGTTGAAATCGGGTCTCGTTAACGGATAATCGATTATATTGTTTCGTAGCTTGGTCTATTGGCTTGGTTCCGTCATTCTAATCTGGTTTTGGTCGTCATTATTTTGTCTCTCTTTTTCTAAATCCAGGTTTTAGTTTTTGTATACAGTATTTTGGATTTTCTGCCATATTTCCGCTGTCGTTTCCTCGGTTCATTTTTGTTTAATGTTACCACATTTAATTCCTTTTGGGCCCATCATTAGAGCATCCGCTAGGTGTATATCTCGCTTTATTTTCTTCGTTCGATAAATAAAGGGTATTATTTTTATAACTGGGTCCTAGTTTTTTCACTACCCAATCTTTACAACTCGTTTGCTTGCTTCCCTCTCGTTGTATGATTCTGTCTTGGTGAATCTCTGGAAATCAATAATTACCTGGTATTCTTCTCTATCATATTCTTTCAGATTCTCTTGGTACTTTTTTATCATGTCTTCATGATGCCGTAAATGTACCGTTATCCATTGTTGTGAATATCCTTCGCAATCAGTTTCATTATTTCTTGCTGTATGCGTTGTATCTCTGAGGTTTAGGAACATTTGGTTTTCGATCTACTCTTCTACAATCTCGATTAGATTTCTTTTAATATCTCGGGTTTCAGTCTTCTGCTTGGCACGTTTCGTTTCCCATTTCTTCTAATTCGATTTTGATCATCTTGTATTGGTTTATTTTCCTTCGCATGACTGAAATATTTTCTTACCGCCCAGACTGCTTATTTCAACCTTTCGTCTTCATCTGTTTGATGTCTGGTTATTTGTCTTAGCATATTGAATTTGTGGTTGATTTACATCCTCTTCATTATCTTTGTGGCACCTTATTGTTGACCCATATTCTCTTTTTATTTCTATTCTCGATTTGACTTCACTCACGTGGGCTTTTCTTTTTCTGATTCTTGTTTCTATTTTTTGTAAGCAGTACCCTCTGGATTCGATTTTTTGTTATTATTGTTTGCAGACTATAGAATAAATAAAACTTTTCATTTCCTTGTACGTTGAGCTGCTGCTCATCTTTTGGTAGTTCTAATTTTTGGCTCCTCCATTTTCATTGAAGATAGCACTATTCTTTTCGCCCAAGCACTATCTATCATTTGTCTAGTGCTTGTTCTATGTTCTAGTATGTTTTACGCCTCCGTCTATTTTTAATATTAAGTGCCTTCTTTCTAAGTTCCGCTTTCTCTTGGTATTCAGGATGCTTCTTTTTCTATTAATTGATCTCCCTCTTGTTCTAAAGCTTCCTCTTAGGCTTTTATTTTCTCGAAGTTACTCTCATATCTATTATATGTCATAATTTCATTTTCCCGAGTTACGTCTATCTCGTACTCTAATGTTTCCTTGTTTTGATCATCCGTTATCATCATTTACTGCCTCGTAATCTCTTCGGGTTTTATGGTTCATTCGTTAATCATCCATTATCGTTTCTTTTAACGTGTCGACGTCTTTGTTTTTCCTCCTCTGCAAATCTTTGATGGCCTCTATTTCATCCATCGTATTTAATTTCGAAACTGTTTTGTTCAGTTAATCAGCTTATCATATTCCTCCCCCTATCGTTCTCAACACACATGCTCCGCCTAGTGATGAAGTTATCATCTGAGAACTCCCATGCTCATCATATTAATTCTTTTCGCGGTTTCGTTCGTTACGATTTTCCCATCTTTGCTGGATTTCTGGGCTTCCTCGGTATTGTAGTCTTTGCCATTCAGCTTGTTGTTGCCTCTTGATATGCTCTAGTCGCAGCTCATTGAATCTCCTCATGACTTCTCACTTACGTTGAAATTCAGTTGTTGTGTATATTGAGTGTGCATCTGTTATGCATCATCTCTTAATTAATTCCATGGGCATTCGATATGTAGTGTTTTCTCGTAGCATGTCTCATTTCTTGCATCAGTTTAATTATGTGATTTCCCATAGAGTTGTTAGCTTGATTGAGATGGTTTGGTTCTTTCTATATTTACATTAGCCTTGCAGAGAGATGTCCTTGTTGTCCACAATTGTAAACATGCTTTGCTATTAGGTTGTCTACATATCTTTCTCAGTATGCCCTCGTTTACCACATATCTGGCAGTTGTAATTTCGGCAAACATTCTCTGGACCGAGTGTCCTATCATTACATGTGATGGAGAATTTTTCATTATGCATTTGGATTTGTTCCTGAAATTATTATTATACACTTACTTGAGTTCTTAACTTTATCTTCCGCGATTTCTCGTTACTGTGGCATTGAAACATCTGCTTCTCTATGGAATGAATTGATTCATAGCTCGGATTGGTAATTAGTTGTTATTGGTTAGTTGCATGACTGTGGGATGTTGATTCGTTCTGTGGCCAAGAACTGCACTTGAGATATCCCAGTCCCAGATGGGTTACAACTAATGTTCGGACTTGTACTGCTTATCCAATGTATCTGGTGACCAAGCATCCAAGGTTCGGCTTCGTAATGTACTTCCCTCCTTGATTCTCCATCTTATAAAGACGATCTACCCATTTTCATCTTCGGGCAAATCTGTTTCTCCCAGCAAGGCCTTCTTACAACAAATTTCTTTAATTCACATGCGCTACACTGCATCTATGATCTCGTCTCGTACTTGTTTTACGAATGTAGGTATCCAATATCTTCCATAATTCCCCTTCTTCTCAATATCACCAGAATATCTAATTAAAGAAGACTCTTTAATCTCTGTCCAACGTGTCAATTTCGTACATACTCCGCCTTCCACTACGACTACATCTTCGTAGCGCTCCTATTCAAATAACAAGGGTAATCGCTCTTACAATTACCTTTTGATCTGTCCGTGACAGATTGTTTTTACACTTCAAATACCTTAATAAAATGTATCTACAATTTGTTTGAGATACTACCCTCGAAACGGTTCTCCCTCCTAAACTTTTCTCTGAATACTCTCCTTACCATTGCATTGTTATTCATTTATATCATGTATTGGATCCGGAATGAAGTGTACTGTGAATTTATTGGAAATTGGCATGTTTGACGATTAATAGATTTAGCTTTTTTACATCTCTCTTCCTTCCGTTCTCTCGATCTCTATTATTGGCAACGGTCTTTCTTATATCGTATTATTTTCGTTTTCTTCGCTAATGTTGAACTTCAACGCTAGGTATAACTCCCACTATCGTGCCGGTCTCCTGTCGCTAGCT